>JAEUYN010000200.1:0-63045 GCA_018257835.1 Euura lappo
TTTGATTTGAGCTGTCTCTCTTGATTCCGCGATTTCTACTACTTTTTCATACGTTAGATCCTTTTCTCGAAATAGCTCCACTTTCGTCTCATGATCTGATAGACCGCACACCAACTGATCTCTTAGCGAAGTCTTCAAATCCGTAAACTTGCACTGCTTCGATAGTTTCTTTAAACGAGCAACAAATTCCGTTACTGTTTCACCATCTTCTTGCCTTGCTTGCTGAAATTTGCAGCGTTCCATCGAAATTGATGGTTGTGGCTTGAAGTGTGTCATCAATGTTTCCACTAACTGATCGTACGTTTTATTTTTCGGAAGATCTGGCATACACAAATCTTTTAGTAATGAATATGTGTCTGCATCAATTTTTGTGAGTAACACTGGCACCTTTTTTGTGTCGGGTATTTCATTTGCCATGAAAAACATTTCAAGTCTCTCCGTATACATTTCCCAGTCATCTTTGCCTAATGTAAACGTCAATTTTCCCGAATCACACATCGTGAACTTTTTTTTTACAAGCGCTGGCACAACAACTGGTTCTGCGTCTCATTGCTGTTGTCGTGAACGTCTCTCCTCTAGCTGCTCTGTCGCTTGATCGCCTAATATATTCAAATGCTTGCCACTCTTAACGACTTTTGAGAGCTGTTTTCTTAATTCATCTAACGGTTCAGATTTATTCACTTTTTCACTGTATACTTGCAAATAGCGTATAACATTTTCTTTCGTTTCCAGGTAGATCCAGGTCGTTTTTCGATCTCTGATCTCCGCTAGTATTCTATTACTCAAGAACTGCGACATATATAATACGGGTACTTTTGTTTAACACGAATACTCTTATTTAACACGAATACTTTCTGTTTACTATAATTTCCATCCTCGTCGCCAAATGTAATGTATGAGAACTCAGGAGGGAATAATAAAGATAACCAATATTATAATGTGACGAATACGGCTTTAATAAACACACCCGACCAGCGGGCCGGCTGCCTGAGAACTGGGGTTACAGGTTCTATTCTCTATCTATATTCTATATTTACAAGTATAACCTTTCAGTCCTCTGATACATAATCTCATATACCACAGATAGTTAAAATGATGCGTAATTTTGATGACTTCAGTTCGTTCGGTTTCATTTAAGTTGATCAAGCAGCAAACAAGTAACATTTCAGAATCATTAATTTCGGAATGTAACTTTTTGTCTGCCTAATTCTAAATGAAACTTACACACAATATTTTTCGTTGTATTTCAAGACAGAAGTGTAAGTTTTTACCGGGTTGATTGAACGGAAAAACGTAACATTCCAAAATTAATGATTTTGAAATGTAACTTTTTTTCTGCTGATTCTTAACCTAAATGAAACCGGACGAACTAAAGTCATCAGAATTATGCACCATTTTCGCTGGTCACCTAGATTCACTATCGTTTGCACGGCTTTCTTTGCCTGGGAACTGGAAAGGACGGATATTGGACCGCTCCCGGCACATGGGCAATACTGGATTTTGGTACCAGCTTTGCAGATTTGGAATTTTTTTTTATTCAATGGTACAGATAATAATTACTGATAAATTGTTGTGGGTGCTGTTTGCGCAAAAAACGCGGAAACGATGGTTCTGATAATCTATCCAAAATTTTGTTAATTATTCGCATAGGTATCGTATTCAGTAATCGGATGCTGAAATTCAGATCCACCATCTTATTAGAATTTTTTTCGATAACAAGTAACCGCTCAAATTGATTTGAATCAATCGTTCTTAAAATATAACGTAACATATTTTGAGGTAACTCCACAAAAATATTTTTATATAGTGATCCGTTCGGTGAGCAGATTCGTATTTAATCAAATACATTTCAATTGAACCTACACAGCTTATAATGAAATACACCGATGAAATTAGAATTGGTTAGTAAAGATTGAAAAAGAAAGGTCAGCAAACTAATGTAAGAAAAAAAGCGCTGTAATAACGATCTGAAAGTTGGTTTCAGAAGCGCGCGAAGCGCGCTATTGTGAGCTAGTGATGTTAAATTGACGTCTGCGATATATTCGTGTAGAATGACTGTGAATTGATGATTCTGAAGAAGTGTAACTTCAGGTTATATCTAAAGTTATCCGTTTAAGAATGTGCAAAGAACTTGTATATATGGGGTAGTCCAAATGAAAGTGAACAGAGTCAGCACACTCGAAAAATAGTTCATTGTGCTCTTGATACACAATGTATCATTTCAATTATGATTTTGTGTTGTTCTATTTTATGTTCATGAAAATTTTTCACCACATTTAAAACTCGCGGTTTGACCTCGAGTGATTTATACGAAATATTCACAAATAATATCTTGTGTGATAAGTGCGGAAAGAAGGCGATATCCGATGAATGTGAAGCTTGTAACACGAGCGAAGGCGAGCAGCCAGCATTCAGACGAGTCGAGTGTCGTTCACTCACGAGCCGAAGGCGAGTGCGGGATGACACGAGACCAGTGTGAATGCTGTGCGAGCCGAGCGAGTGATTCAAACTTAACACGAGGCAGATGTCGCCTATCCGGACTTATCGCACACCATATTTTTTATAACTCCTGCGGGAAAGCTTGATTTGAGATGCAGACGAATAATATCTGACAGCTGAGCAAATGGCCGACCATAACCAACCCGAAGTTAGGCGATAATCTAGGTTGACACATCGCTGCCGCCTGGGGGCGCCACTTCGCGGACGCTTGGACGTTGCCACCGACCGATGGCGCTACTGAACGACCGACTTATTTCAGGCCGAATCCGCGTGGATTCACCCAGATTTTCCGGCCATGTTTTTTGTGGAGGCTGAAACTTTTTTTAGGGGTTCTTTGGCGTATTTTAAGCGACCCGTGTCCGAGGGTTTTGCCCGAAATTTTTTTGAAGGACCGCATTTATTCATTTTAAATTTGGCGAGAAAATCAGTCTTTTTAAAACGAATTTCAGAAAAACTGATGTAAAATTGAACCAAATGGACTGATTTTGACGATTTTTTTTTTCAAAATGTTCAGAATTTCATCAGCTTTCAGGTCGCACCTATAGTTTTTGATTTTATTGCGATGCGAGTCCACAATTTTGAAAAAACTGAAAAGATTCGAAAATTTTCAAGTCAAAATATCTCAAAACACCACATCTTTTTTTTCGCTCGTTTTTTTATATGTTTTTGTACATGAACAGTACTAACTTCTCCCAAAGCGGAATCCCCAGTACTTTTTTTAAACGCAAGATATGGCCGATTTTCAAAAATAACATTTTTTTTGGCGTTTTCGCCGTTTTCACGTGTTGTATCGAGTTTGAATATTGAATACGCTTCAAAAGTCATAGCTGTGATACCTACATTACATTTCAACATTTTATAAATATGAAACACGAATTTTAATTAACCACAACACACTACCAGAGTCCTAGTTGAACGAAAAATGTTTCTAAATAAACATTTCAGATACGTTAATTTTTCAATAAAAACCACAATTATTTTTCATGTTTCTTAAACTTTTTCTTCATAATCATATAGGTATACACTCTCACGAATTTGTGATGTATTTGCCCCTGACTCATTTCACACCGAGAGAATAATCTAGCGAGATCAACCGAAGTCTGCTCGGAATTACCGAAGTGGTTTAAACTCTCTAAATCCAAATCAGCGGAAATTCCGCTATTACAATCAGTGAACAAAAATTTCACTGAGAATCAGCGAGTTTCGCTGAAGAAACAGCGAAAATCGCTCTACCGCGCTCGCAGCACTATCTTCCGCCGCGTCTGGTACTACAGCCCTACACAGCGCTGTCACATCACGTGTGGTTCCCATTTTCAAGCGTGTGTTTAATGACGGTATTTTTCGCGATAACACGAAAGAGTAAAACGAAGAACACGGAATTTGCCACATCAAAGTGTGAGTGTTATTCATTCAATACGTGGTAAGTACATTTCGATACTTTCTAGCGTCCACACGCCAGTATGTTGTGTCATTGAGGCAAACATAACCTCTATCAATTACCGGCGTATGTTGTGTGTTCTGTGTTTGTAACCCAATTTATTAAAAATTATCTTTTTTCAAGCCATAAAAAAAATCCGGTGATGAACGGCCGCAGGACGACGAAAAGTATTCAATGCGAGAAGTCGAATGAGAGCTTCTAGCATTCGGCGTTTCGAGGGAAACAATTCTAATATTGAAATTAGGTGTTGTTTCCTCCCTGCATATCAACTTGACTAATATCATCCTTGACAATTATACTTCAGGCAAAGCTGCTCTACTATTGCAGAGGTTCATTGAACCGGGAAAGTTTTTTTTATCGAAAAATAAACAAATATTTGTAAGTTTTTATAATATTGAAATAAATTACTGACCTGTTTGAACGATAAAATTAGGATTTTACACATTTTCCACCCCTTCCTTTCATCTGACAACGTGAGATTCATGAATGTGAAATTTTGAATTGTCCTAACAGCCGACTTTAAAGGTTGTTAATGAGGATTCATTTGGAGGTAGAAATACCCAAAAATAAATCTTAACTGATGATCATGTAGAGCTGGTTGCTTCGAATTGGGAAGTGTTGGCGAGATCACCGGTTCGAATGGTACGTTCACTGGTTGAATGAGTCAAATGAGTGAAGTATTGTTTCACTGATTCAAATAGTGAAACTTTCACTGAATGATTCAGTGATATAATTTTTCACTGATTCAAGCAGCGATTAGTCGCTGATTCTCAGTGCTATACTTATAGCTATTTCAATCAGCGACTATTCGCTGACAATCAGCGAGATTTCGCTGATTCAGATTTAGAGAGAAAGGTCTCTCGTCGGTTCTATGCTTCAAGTGAGAGCAAGCGAAACAGAGATACCTGTTAGCGGTGCGCGCGTAGTGCAGTTGATATATTTATTTCACTCTGTGCGTAAAGCGTGACTTTTCGCACGCAAGCGTGCGTATAATCGGACTTTACCCGCGTTTATGATATAAAATTTTGTTCGATACATGTGCGAAAGTTGTTTTTCTACTCGTGAGATTGTCACCCTCGCTTTGCTCGGGCGACAAACCTCCCACTCATGCCAAAACAAACCTTTCGCACTTGTATCGAAATATACTATTCTCTCACACTCTTCCGCACATTAAACATAGAATCAAAAGGCTTTCCTCCGATAACTACGACGAATGACTTCGGTTGATCTCGCTAGATTATTCTCTCGGTGTGAAATGAGTCAGGGGCAAATACATCACAAATTCGTGAGAGTGTATACCTATATGATTATGAAGAAAAAGTTCAAGAAACATGAAAAATAATTGTGGTTTTTATTGAAAAATTAACGTATCTGAAATGTTTATTTTGAAACGGTTTTCGTTCAACTAGGACTCTGGTAGTGGGTTGTGGTTAGTTAAAATTCGTGTTTCATATTTATAAAATGTTAAAATGTAATGTAGGTATCACAGCTATGAATTTTCAAGCCTATTCAATATTCAAACTCGATGCAACACGTGAAAACGGCGAAAAACGCCAAAAAAACTGTTATTTTCGAAAATCGGCTATATCTTGCGTTTAAAAAAAGTACTGGGGATGCCGCTTTCGGAGAAGTTACTACTGTTCATGTACAAAAACATATAAAAAAATGAGCGAAAAAAAAGATGTGGTGTTTTGAGATATTTTGACTTGAAAATTTCCGAATCTTTTCAGTTTTTTCAAAATGGTGGACTCGCATCGCAATAAAATTAAAAACTATAGGTGCGAGCTGAAAGGTGATGAAATTCTGAACATTTTGAAAAAAAATCGCCAAAATCAGTCCATTTGGCACAATTTTACAGCAGTTTTTCTGAAATTCGTTTTAAAAAGACTGATTTTCTCGCCAAATTTAAAATGAATACATACGGTCCTTCAAAAAATTTTCGAGCAAAACCCTCGGACACGGGTCGCTTAAAATACGCCAAAGAACCCCTAAAAAAAGTTTCAGCCTCCACAAAAAACATGGCCGGAAAATCTGGGTGAATCCACGCGGATTCGGCCTTCAAGGTGCGCATGCGTGATAGTGAAGAAACGTAGATTGCTTGAAGTGCGCATGCCTGATAGTGAAAAAATGATGATAATGGACGATGTGCGCCTGCGCGATAGTGAAGAAATATTACTTTTTTTCACTCATCTGAAAAGGGGCCCTTTCCAAACCAGACACAGGCATCGAAAATCAAACTTTCTACGCAGGTTTCATGAGTTAACTAAGCCAATCATTGAGAGTATATACATTCAAATAAGACCAGCCACGGCCTGTCGTTCCCATTCAGCAGGTAAGCAAACAAGCGAATTCGAAAAATCGGTAGGGAACCCGCGAGATAACTTCGGGCGGGAGAGAGTTCCAAAAATATACGGCAGCCACCATAAAGGATTTTTGGAGCGTGGAAGTCCGGCAGCGAAGAACTATGAGCTGCCTGGGGCGGGAAGAGGACTTGGTGACGCGATTTTTTTTTAAGATCGTAGTTCAGTAGTACTAAACTGGTGGTGCAATTGAAATCAGGGATCGAATGTTGAGTATCAAATACGTTTGCCTAACTGGAGGCTAAGGAAATAGATCAATTTATGAAAGCCTAATTGGAATTTGGTTTGTAGCAAACGATAGATCTCAGCATCACAATTATATTTCTAATGGTATGATTGTTTTCAACTTACTTTCGGCACGACTGAAAGCAGCATGCAAAATCGCATCGATTCGGATCTTTGCTGCGTCGAATAAATCATTTATTTCGGTCGCAACAGCTCTGACCTCATTGATGGGAGCTGGAAATTAAAAGATACCTCAATAATTTAGACAATTTTCAAGTGCTTGACGCGCGATATTCTAGATGGGCACAATCGTCTTGAACTCACCTCCATATTTCGCTCTACTTCTTTCCAAATCGATTATGACCTTGGATTGTACTCGGCCGAGTAAAGCTGAAATTGGAATACAGAGGTTATGATCAAGTCGTCTTTGACTCTAACTCAGTTCTAACAACAGCTGGATGAAAAGCAATCTAGGCTTGATGTATTTTTCGAATGAGTGTCACTTACTCCGGAATCTGGCAGACGATGCTGATTCGGTTCCTGGAACTAAAATATGTGTATCATGACAAAGTGGAAATTCACCAATTGACGCATGATATAACGGCAATGAGTGAAAAAGTGAAATATGAAGAAATGAAATAGGAAATCTCGATCGATCTACGAAAAAATTTGATCGGAATCAATTAAAACAATTCCTCGACTTCACCCTGATATGTGAAGTAAACAGTAGATCACAAAAACATTTCGCGTGTCTAATTGCATAAGGTCGTAAGCGCCAAAAACGCGATTTTGGTGGCAAAAGGTCGTATAATTTTTTTTTCACGCCATTCGCTCTGAAAACGGCCAAAACGTATAGATCAATTGAAATTACGAGATCGAAAAATGTAAGTGCAAAAAGTCGTGAGTTTGGCGGATACGTCGTTCTTTCATCACAATTCTTAAGGAAAAATAAAAAACAACGTAAAGGCAAAACGTCGTGAGCGCCATTTTTTTTTCATAACTTTTAATGATTTTTCAAAATAGCTGTAAAAACTCGTGAACCGCAAAGAAAAATCGAAATCGACGTCGTTTCGAAAAATTCGATAATAAAAATCGCAGTTAAAAGCAGAAGATCGTATCCGCCCAACTTACGACCTTTTGCACTTACATTTTTCGATCTCCTAATTTCAATTGATCTATACGTGTCGAATGTTTTCAGAGCGATTGCCGTGAAAAAAAAAATTATACGACTTTATGCCATTATAAACAGCAAAACGTCGTATAATGGCACTTACGTCCTTATGTCATTAGACACGCGATTTTTGAAGGGTAAAGTCGTCTTCAACTCACCCTCCCTACCCAGTCGGATAGAAGTTACAGTGTTTACCAGGTAGGATTTGATGCGCGACACAGAATCTGAAATAAAAATAGCGACAAAGATAATTTAAGCGTTTTGGTAGACGTATAAATTGGTCAAGTAAGTGTATCCACTCATCACTTACTAGCGTCTGCGAAGGTCAGCAAATCGCTATCTGAAAATATTATAGGTACATCATGACACTATTGTTGTTTGTTAATATTTGACGCATGTCTTAGTAGGTATGACTTGAATATCTTCATTGGTTGACATTGTTTTGAACTTACTGACGGCCATCTGACTAACACCTTCCGCAAGTTCTGACAGTTGGGCTTTGGCCTTTGCAACGGCAACTGGAATTTAAGTGAAGAGGACTATGATTAAGTCGTCATTCCGCGGTGCTCGACTCGCTTGAGCTAAATTCGAACAATAAGTAAATATCTGTCATTATCGAAAATCTCTGTATCTTTAACTCACCCTTGATGGCAGAATCGGTTGGATCGACTCCTGAAACAAAAATCAGGATATCATGACAATACTTGACAAATCGAGTGGAACCTGAGATGTTAAAAATGGTTTGAACATTCCGTGTAGCATAAAATGTAGAGAATAAAATGGTTCCAAACAAAGAGCATAACGTTCAAAAACACATTTTATCTATATCGTGATGACGTACTCATAGTTTTCATTTTTAACGATTCAATGAATCTTACCACCTGCAGAACATACGTGATACAAAATGTTAAGTGTGCTGTTAAATATTTCGTGACACAACACTTCAAAAGCTGATTGCTCTTGATATACATGAGTTCGACGAATGGTCGATTTTCCACTTCAGTACCATTTTACGGTTTTAAATTTTACTTCCTGTGATACTAAAATGTAGGCATAACGATTCGATAAGTCTGAAGAATAATTGCTGCAAAATAAGTATACCGTTAAATATTTCGAGACACAATACTTGAAAAATTGATTGCTTTCGATATACGTCCATAAGTTCTAGTTTGGCTGTTGGAATTGAAATCAAGAATTCAATATTGTATCGTTGCTGTATCGAGAATATTTTACTCCTTGATGCAAAAATATTTCTACGTTTATCTACAAAACAGGTTTATTTTTCACCTGTTGATGAACAGAATGTTTGAATAATTGCAATGCTGACGTGGAAGCTATCGAACCACTTGACACTTGATTAGTTTTTTTTACGTTATTCTCACTTATATGTATGGGGCATTCCACGCCAACTCGACCAGTAATAAACCCCGACCATCTCAAAATCATCCCATGTTTTTTTCTAACATTCTACTCAGTACCCAATAAACACAGGTACTTTGAAAAGACGTGGAAAAAACGTGGCAAAAGTGGAAATATGGTGGACGAGGATGGACTACACGTGGATTCAACTCGTGGATTTTTATGGTACGATGTCCGCTGGAGACACGTGGATCCGATCTTTTTAGAAACGTATAATCCACCGTCACCGTGGAATACACGGACAATACACGAGGAATACACGTTCCTAATAAGCGTTCTTAACGATCTTTCCGCGTGATATAGACGTGTATAAAGTTAGGTGATGATCGGATAACGTTAACAAACTCCCAACTTCAATTATCGAATGGTCAATCACTGTGCGTCCATTTCCAAAAGCTAGCGTACATCGTATGTACCTTGAATCTTGCATCTTTTGTAAGAGCGGCGGCAGCCGCGGGGACAAGACTATAGTCTCAAGTCCAAGGAATCGTAGGTTCAATCCCATTGACGTGCATTTTTTTTTCAATATTCATTTTTTTAATATTTTTATATAATCGTAGACTCATAATGCTGAAACACATTTTCAACTGACGGGAAATACATTTAAATGTAATTTTGCAATTTTATACCCATCTTTCGGACCATGGAATACACGAGAAATACACGAGTGGTTTACACGTGGCTTACACGTATACGGTGTAGAGATGAACGCTAAAACCAAAAGTTTGGTATATCCACGGGAACCACGTGTCTCAGGCGGACATCGTACCCACAAATTCATCGTGTTTCAACACGTATACGTATATATACTAGTTGAATACACGTTGATAAGACACGTTGATTCCACTACATATCAACCACTGTGTATTTATTGGGTATCAAACGCGTCCTAATTTTTTTTTTTTGATTTTTTTTAACAAACCGTTGATTTGTTATGAATTTTTTAAATTGATTGAGAATGCCCCCCCAGAAAAAAATCGGGTAGATCTATGTAGATCTAAATGTTGGAATAGATCGAATGATATTTACGTAGATCTTATGAGATCTCAAGAGATGTACGTAGATCTAATTTTTATGTCAATGTCAATTCCAGAAATGAATTGAACAAACATTGATTAATTGCATAACTATAATGAAAAAATACTCACTATCGTCATAAAATAAGAAATCGTGGATACGAGTAAGGAAAAAAAATTTTTTTTAAATAAAATTGTAACAATCGAACGAATCGGAATCGAACCCTCGAACCTCGGATTACCAAACCTGTACCGTACTATATGAGCTAAGGCGCCTTCTGAAAATACGTGCGTTTCTGGCATACTTATGGTCCAATCAGTCCAGACAGACTTGAAATATTTCCAAATACGGTACCAGAACTACTCAGATCCGAGTAGATCTACTTGGCTTCAATGAGCAACAACGTTTTGCTGCAATTATTCCATCTACTCATCTCAGATCTACCTAGATCTAAAGTAGATCTAGCGATACCTGGGTGGATAGACATAGATCTAACAAGCATGAGCATTCGAACATGACAGTAGATCAATTCGAAGCTACGTAGATCTACGAAAATCCTCGGAGATCTAGGTAGATCTAGGTTGATGTACGATTTTCCAAAATTTAGATCTACTTAGATCTAAATTAGATCTCCGGAGATGCGAATTAGATCCAAACCATTTTTTCCTGGGCCTCTTTAAAATCTGAAAACATTCTAAAAAATCCAGTGGATGACATGAAACAGCCCCCGTTTAGGAGAACGTGGGCCGAATTTTTTTTCAACTTTTTTTTTTCACTCAATTCGGAATTTTCTCATTTTTGAAACTGAAATTATCTAACACAGGATCAAATTTCAAGCGTCAAATAAGGTTCAATTTACTCGGATACGTTCGGTTTCACCATTTATTACCCTTATTCGTCGCTTATTGTTTGGTCCTGTGTTTATATCAGTTTTCGAAATGAGAAACTTCCGAATTGAGAAAAAAAAAAAATAGAATATAAATTCGGCCCACGTTTTCCGAAACGGCGGCTGTTTTGTTTCATCCACTGGATTTTTGAGAATTTTTTCAGATTTATAAAAAGGGGCATTCTCAATCAATTTCAGAAATTCATAACGAATTAACGGTTTGATAAAAAAAAATCTGAAGAAAATTAAGGACGCGTTTTTTACTCAGTAGAATGTTAGAAAAAACAGGAAAGGATTTTGAGATTGTCGGGGTTTAACACTGGTCGAGTTGGCGTGGAATGCCCCGTATGTATTTTCTAGCGTACACGATTGAAATAAGTATAAGTGAGGTTTCGTTGTATTGCAAACTAGATCAGTATCTGCAACTTACCGCTGGCAACACCCACGCACACCAACGAGGCGGCGAGAAGACAGACGATCTTGTTCATGTTGAAGGTAGCCACTTACTTCGTTAGAAATAGGCTTCTGATTAGAATTCATCCGATCCGTCGTGTTTATACACAGTAGAGAGACCCCCTACCACGTCGACATGCTGGAGTCAGGCTTTACCCACCGTACCCGGTTATCACTTGTTTTTACTGATATCAAAGCTTCCGCGTCACGAACGCGAAGGCTATAATCACGAAGGCCATGGGGCAACGGAATTTCGAAATATGTTGAATTGTAAAAAAATAATAATAATAATGATAATTTAAAAAAAGTTTGATGAGTCCCTTGTTTTGTGAAGTTGAAATGGTTGACGAGGGTATCATGACAAAGTGGAAATTCACCAATTGACGCATGATATAACGGCAATGGGTGAAAAATAATCTATATATCAAAGTACGAAAATGCGGATGTCTGCAGTTTCCATTTCTACCCCCAGGGGCCGCCACATGCGGCTACGTGCCTCAGATCGCACCACGCGGGCCACGCGCCCCAGGTCGACACCTCCGTGCGAGTTTCTTTGTTTTGTTGCACCACTGTTTTTTTTGGATATTATTATATTATCATACATTATTATAACAGTAAAGTACGTCATCGGATGTCCGGATGTCCAGAAAATTTCTCAATTCTGATGATACAGCAAAGTCCCTATCATTATTTTCAGCATATTATTACTATATTATTATATCATCATTATTATTTTCATTATTAATATTATCATTATTAACATTGTTATTATTCGATTTGTCCGATAAAAATTTGTCATGTCTGATATAAATGCTAATGTTTAGTTACTTTACTGGGATTGTTCGATATTATTACTAACAATTCGTCATGCCGGCGATAAATCCCGATGTTTCGTTACTTCATGGATATTTTTCGATATTATTATCCTACTTTTAAATCCCAATGTCTCGTTACTTTACTTATACTTTCCTGACATTATTATAAACAATTCGTCATGCCAGCTAGAAATCCCGATGTTTTGTTACTGGACTGATATTTTCCGATATTATCATGAACATTTCGTCACGCTGGCTATAAATCCCGATGTCTGGTTACTTTACTGATATTTTTCGACCAAAAAGCACCTCTGGTGCAAAAACCTTTCGCCAAGTACATTAATGTGGTCCACCCACAAAAATTACCAACAAAATTCTTTCAGACAAAATCTGTCTTCAAAAATACCTACCAACAAAAATTCGTCTTCCAAAAATTCGTTTTCAACAAAAGTCGTCCTTCAAAAAAATCTCTGTAAAAGGATTGATATCAAATACAAGTACCAAGTACAAAAAAAAAAGAAAAATCAAATCATAAAGTACAAAAAAATAATAATTAAATCGAACCATGTAGCGTTGTGCTCATTCGCTCGCTACGCTCGCTCACTCGATTGGGTTTTCATAATTGGCGAGGACTACTTCGATTGGTTGGCCGTCTAGGAGGACCTTTTTCTTCTGAGCTGTCCGGATATTACCCGCCTTGTTGGAACGAATGATTTTTGTTTTTGCCGTGTTTACAGTGAGTCCATTTTGAGAGCAGTAAGCAGCAAGCAGTTCCGTTTTCTTCCTCAGGTCCGGGATGCTGCTTCCGAGGATTACAAGGGCGTCGACGTATAAGAGTAGTAGTACGTCGGTCTTTTCTTCCAGGTTTAAGCCCTCGCAGTTATGAGCCCTGAAGAAATCTTCTAAGTCGGCCAGTAGAAGGATAAAGAGCAGGGGGCTGAGGGTTTCCCCTTGAAGCACCCGCTCGGTAATCTTTGTCGTCCTGGTGACCTCACCCAGCTGGTTGATTTGGGCCGTTGCTCCACCGTAAAGTTTGCTGAGGATCCTGATTGTCCTCGCACTGACCCCGATGCCCAACAGCTTTTTCCACACGATTTCGTGCTTCACTGAGTCAAAAGCCCTTTTGAAGTCCACCACGAGCGCGTCTACGGAGCCGCCTTTCCGTCTGACTCTTAGTTGGATTGCCGATTGCAGTACGAAGATGTTGTCGTCGCAGCCCCTGCCTTTGCGGAAGCCGGCCTGGGTTTCCGGGATCAGCCCGAGTTCTTCGGCCCAGTGGTAAAGTCTCTCACGTAGGATCATTGTGAAGAGCTTGCTGACACAGTTTATCAGAGCGATGCCCCGGTAGTTTCCTGGGTCCGCGCGTGCGCCTTTTTTTGTACAGCATGGTAATCATGGATCTCGACCACGATGCAGGTACCGATTCCGTTTCTAGCACTTTGTTAAAGAAGTTTACGAGGTACAGCTGCCAGTTGTCTGTAAGGTGTTTGTAGCATTCGTTTGGGATTTGGTCGGTGCCGGGGGCCTTGTTGTTTTTTAGTTTGGAGAGACATTTGGATAGTTCTTCGGATGTTATCTCTCTGTCAAGGGACGGATCCAAGACTCCGGTGAACCGTGTGCTTGACTCCGTGGCGGGCGGGTACACGGAACTGAGGAAATCCTCCCAGGCCTCAATTGAGATACAGGGTGGGATGAAGCGAGTTGGCCTCAGTTTTTTGACCGCTGCCCAGAAACGACGCTGACCCTGCACGCGGACCTCGGCCAGAACGGGGATCCTAGAGACTCTAGCTCCCACCACGAGGGCCGAACTCAGAAACATCTTTCTCTTCATGGCCAATGTGTTGGCAGCAAAGGAAATCCTAGCGGACATCTGACGTCGAAGCGGCCCCTGCACAAACCGAAAGGCACGAGACTGCATTTCTGCCATATTCAAACTTTAAACGTACCTCCTGTCAACTTACCACTTTCAAAACACTACGTCAAACTATACTCTGTCTCAACACAAAACCACTTCCCCCCAGCCACTGGGAACAAATCGTACCCCATAAGGCTGATTCAATAAATAAATTGAAAAAAAAAAAAATTAATTAATTAATAATTGGCGAGGATGTCACGTCTGGTCCCACGGTCCATACGGCGCCTACCCTCACACACCCTCACATACACACACACACACACACGCGCTTAGACTTAGACTTAGTTAACTAGATCTTAGAATACCTGCACCCCGCTATCTTACTCTTTTCGCATAAGCCTGACGGCGCATCACTCGATACTTCGCGTACCGTGAGATAGCTCAGTCAGTCTTATGCACTTCCCTCACCCTTCCCGCTGGCTTCTTCAGTCTTGACTGAATTAGCTGGACTCACTTCTATAATAACTCTCTTGAGGATAACATCCCCCTTCGCTAGTAGTAGTTAATATTGTACACTCTGACTCTTACTTGAATACTTGAATAAACGCTGATATATAATTACTTTGTTCTACGCAGAAACTCTCACTTACTTTATTTATATCTTAGACCTTCGATATACTTCTGTATCTTTATTCGGGGTGAACCCTTATAAATATACTTGACTGGCTTGGGCTTGTTACACTGGTCGCAGCAGTCTTGTTACAAGGAGAAAAATTGGAAGCGTGAATTTCGAAAAGAGAAAATTTTCGAAAGAAAAAAATTGAGGGAGTGGTACTTGGCGGGCCATGTGTGAGTAAGTGGAAGAATGACCACTAAGGTCTAAAAGTCACACTTTTTTTCATCTTGCTATGAAGGCCCGCCAAGTACCACTCCCTAAATTTTTTTCTTTCGAAAATTTTCTCTTTTCGAAATTCACGCTCCCAATTTTTCTCCTCGCCAATTATGAAAACCCAATCGAGTGAGCGAGCGTAGCGAGCGAATGAGCACAACGCTACATGGTTCGATTTAATTATTATTTTTTTGTACTTTATGGTTTGATTTTTCTTTTTTTTTTTGTACTTGGTACTTGTATTTGATATCAATCCTTCTACAGAGATTTTTTTGAAGGACGACTTTTGTTGAAAACGAATTTTTGGAAGACGAATTTTTGTTGGTGGGTATTTTTGAAGACAGATTTTGTCTGAAAGAATTTTGTTGGTAATTTTTGTGGTTGGACCACATTAATGTACTTGGCGAAAGGTTTTTGCACCAGAGCTGCTTTTTGGGGGATATCATTACTTTTTGTATATTTTTCTTACTTCCTGCTAACTGCACTAGCTCGCTGTGCTTGCTCGATTAAGTCTTTTTAGATTCTCACTCGCAATGCTCGCTCGGTTGTCAGTATTTTTCTGACCGATTATTTCTATTGAGTATATCCCATTGGATGGACGGTAAAAAGTCTTGAATTTTCTGTTATAAAACGCTAGATATTGTCGGAAACATTGATGAGAACGCGTAAATGTACATATGTCCAGTTGATTTCTATAACTCTGACTTTTACTTAGGGGCATACGTGAAATATTGACCCTTATTGGGTTGTATAAATTGATCCGTCAAAATCATTCACAGTAAATATTCGCAACGTGGAACCCTGTGCGCGGCCCTCCTCCCTTTTCATCCGGGCTTGGGAGCGGCAACAGTGGAGCTACTTACAGGCAGTGTTATAGTCCCTGCTCATTACAAATTGAATCTTAAAAAATGTCCACAGTAAGAAAATCTGAAAATCAGTGTATAAATAATCATTGGTATTCACTCAATAAAGTCTTCCGAGATAGTACTCCTGTTATAAATTGCATGACAAAATTCGTCCATTCCATCCGGTCCACCAGGGTATTCTTAGAACGCGATGATTTCAAGTCGAGTAACTATCCTAACTCCAGTTATAGTCTAATAACTGTACCGCCATATGTACATTGGAAGCTGAATCATCGAAGCAAAACCCCGGAGCATAGCGCAACGTACACATTTTCTTCACAGAGCTAGAAGTGGGTGTGCGATAACTATAGCCAACGCAGTTGAACAATTGATCATATCGTCAAGTCCTGAGGGAATGGACATATTCCGTATACGAGTTACGTCTGCTCTAGACTGCCCGCCGAGATACCTCTGCTTCCTCAGGACCCGTCGATATATCAATCAATATATCAATAGCCTGTCCACGAAATAGTCTCTGCGGAACTAAGCTACACTGTCAGAATTTTCTCACCGAACTGGATATACTATCAGATGATTAGCCATGAATAGAGAACAAAGTATTATAAACTGGTCGAGGTTAATTTCTTCTAACACATAGCAAATTTCACATATTTTCAATGATTATGTTACACACGTTCAACTGTTGTTCATTATATGAACGACCAATATACCCAAGGGTTTGTGATTTATCTAACTGGCTGACTGTGATAACCTCATAACTTGATTTTTCGATGAAACAGGCTCGCAATTTCCATACGATGTAGAGCCGAATATATGTATAAACTTCAAAGCCCATCTTGTTTTACTTGCTTGTTAATGATTCTCATATCACATCATGTATCTCAATATCACGTAGCGATAACGAGCGGAATGAAATGTCTTCGTTTAGCGACAAAACTCCTGTCAAACCCAAGCAGCCGACACGAACACGCTATAGCTAGCAGTTTCGGGCAATCGATTCTCGATCTGTTATGTTTAAAGATGGCGGCTTGTTTACATTCTCGATTCGATCTAACCCGTGATTCTAACAGTGCCGTCTCAAGCGCCGTCTGGTGACAAACCACGCATACTAAGATCTCAGCTGTCCAGTCGTAGCCACTCTTCTCTAATTTTTATGAAAATCGGTTTGTAAGGCTGAAAGAGGTGAAGGTGAAGAAGAAAATTCTCACGACGAAACGGGTACTCTGAAAATTTTCAATAATCATATCTCTGCTCCCCGTGTACCGATTGCATCGAAATAGGGCTTAAATGAAAGCTTTTCATGGCCACGTCCCAGGATGAATATTTCAATGTCGTGTATATATCGAAGCGGAAGAAATAAGACATTATAATTCCCCCCACCACTCGGATCGCTCCCGTTCGGGTAAAGAGACTCGGGTCGAGTCTTCGCGCAGCGTATACAAAAATTTTTTTTAATGTACTTGGCGCAAGACTCTACCGAGTCTCTTGATATTATTATCCCAATTATAAATCTCAATATTTCGTTACTTTACTTATACTTTTTTATATTATTATAAACAACTCGTAGTACAACGGTGCAATGTATAAAATAGGTATTTAAGTACTGTTATGAAGAGTGTGATTGCGCGGTCGTTGAAATGAAGGATGCACAGGAAGAAAATAGCGTGAAATAGGACAAGGTTAACGAATATAGATCGACGTGATATGTGTGTCCAGCCGAGGCAATGCATCGGTTGTATCAATTTCCGATAAATGAGCAATCGCACGCTGTATATAGGTTAGCTATTCACATTGAAAATGAAAATACGTCATATTCTGAAGAGGGGCGTGGGCATGTAGCTGTGGACAGAAATGAAGAATAAACGCTGCTCGCGTGGCTAATTCTCAACAAGACCGACGTGGAAACACGTAATTATTTGTACTGCGAAATTCCGAATCATTGTGTGTTTAATGAGAGGAATACGGAGTGGACGAATCGAAAGAAATTTGTGAAACCTGTATTGAGAAGAATATATTTCGTGAGTCCCAGAAAAAAAGAGCATTATTATTTAAGATTGTTGTTATAACGTTTTCCGGGAGTACAGTCATACGATGATTTGCGAACTTATGGAGGTACGATATACATATCCTTTTTTGTGGCAGCTCTAGCGCGAGAGTTAGTTACTGATGTCGAAGAATGCGACGAATGTTTGGCTGAAGCTGGATCGTGTATTGAATTTCCGAAGGAGATGTGTAGGCTGTTTGCGTAAAATAGAAATACGAGTTGGTCGATCGAAGTGAATAGAATGAAACAATCGAACGAAAGGCCTTGCAGGTGATCAATGAAATACTCATATTTCATGGATTCACGTGGCAAAATTTCAATTCACCGGACTTAGAAGAAGGTTACGTATTTACGTGTGTCACAGACAATCTCGAAGACATCACTGCTATCGAACAGATGGTGAGAACATTCGTTAATAGTTCAACGAAGCGTCAACGTATTGTATATGACGCAGTTACGCGTGCTGTAGGTGGCGTAGGCATGAGTGCATTCATTTGGATGGTCCAGGTGGCAGCGAAAAGAGTTATTCACGTTTTTTATTGAGAAGTGTGGGTTTGATAGTGCTGCCTGTAGCATGGACTGGAATCGCAGCGAATTTATCAAAAGGAGGAAGAACTGCACACTCCACTTTAAAACTACCGTTACAATCAAATAAATGCTTAACGTGTAATATTAAATCGAATTCCGCACAAGGGTTGCACATTCGAGATGTGAAAGTTAGAATCTAGGAACTATGCACTGGAGGCTGTTGACCGTATGTTAAGAGATGTACGCGAATTTAACGAACCATTCGGTGGTAAAATAGTCATAATGTCTGGGGATTTTCGGCAAACTTTACCAGTTGTGGGACGTGGGAGTGGAACACAAATTTTAGAGGCCTGTGTGACAAGAAGCAGCGTATGGAATCAATTTGTATACTTTTCATTGAAGGGCAATCGCATCTCTGATGGACAATGATGGACAGATTTCAAGCAATGTCTTCTGCGAGTTGGGGATGGTGTATTTGGCGATTCTTTCGAACGTAACAACGAAGTTCTCAACGATTTCCTACGGAATTCTGCTCGAATGGTAAAATTGTGCGAGAAATATTTGGAGAAAGCGTCGGTCCTCAAGATACCTCAAATTATGGAAAGGTTATATTAGCTCCAACCAATGTGGATGTCATTGCCATCAACAACGAAATATTGTCATAAAATTCAAAGTGTTGGAGTAGAATAAATGAGTGTCGATACAGGCGAAGACGAAGATAATACTGATATGAGTAATATTCTCCCGATAGAATTCATGAATTCATTGACACCCAATGGTCTTCCACCTAATAACCGAACGCTAAAAGTGGGCAGTATCGTTATTCAATCCTCTACCGATTTCAATTGCACAGAGAATTATTAGGTCACTCGAATCTTGAGTTATTAGAGTAATTAGGATAATCGTAATTGACTGAGGATTAACTAAGAATTGACTGAATAAATGAGAATTAATTCGAATTGATTAATTGGAGCTGCGTATGATCGTGAATGGGTTTTGATTAACAGAAAATATTAAAAGTGGATGGAAATTGTTAAATATCGACTTGAATTCGAGTGAATTGTAGAGCTCTATTGGGAGAAAATTGAATTAAACGAATTGAGGCGATTGAATTTGATTTAAATTGATTAATTAACAGGAAATACGAAACCCTAATAAGAAGGTTCAGATATACTCACGTTCAACTGAGGTGAATTAATGAGGATTATTAAAAGAGAAAAATTGAATCCATTGCATTAGGAACATTTAGGTTGGATTAGACAAAAAATTCAAATCGGAAAATGTGTTTCAAATAAACAAGTCAAGTAGAATTATGTTCATCGATTTGAATCATTTCAACCGAAAAACGATTGTGTCACTCGAATTATGAGTTATTTATATCTCCTTAAAACTTAAAATATCCTTCAATCAAGGAATGAAATATTCTTGATTCACAAAATGAAACAATTTTGATAAGCTTATTCCGGCAGTAGCTTCTACCGCGGTAGTTGAAGAAATATTGAAGACTTTGATCTTCGATTCATCCATGAACCCCATATAGAAAAGATGTTGTTGAAAAAAAAAAATTAAATTTATTTGGATTGGTTGTTATAATTATTAGGGTGGTGGTACGACATCTCCAGTGGAAATATAATTATAGATGTAATAGATGTAAAACTCCACGATATGTATAGTATTACCTCGAGTATTACCGACACAAAATATCATTCTTCACTGAACACATTCCAATAAAAAAACCAATAACAAGTAAAATTTTGGGTTCTCTCCAATACCCTACCTTACCCGATAGGCCCTAGCTGAATATGGAGAAATGTTTTCATATTTCCACAAATTTAACAGTCAATAATGTAAATTCAATCAGAACTCTGTTCTCTTGAGTGGGTCCAATTTAGTGACATGGGTTTAGAAAAAATGCCTTTTTAGGTTACGACGAAGAACTAATCGTCTCTCAAATATGTACATAGTAGTCTTGAAATGCCATCCGGTGTAACAGATTGACAGTTTGTTTGATTAAGAGCATGCTACAGTCATTTTTTACTCTTCTTTACCGACCGTACCCGGTTTTCACTTGTTTTCACCGATAGCAAAGTCTACGCGTCACGAGCGCGGAAAAGGAATCAACAGCGCAATTCTAGATGGAATTCCGAAGATATATATCGGAAAATTTCTTTGTTTCATGCAACAATGAAGACGTATTCTTGAAAACTGCACAAAATGGTAATTGTCGATGTCAAGCGGTGATTGTGAGTTTCGCCCGTTCATCATGGCCGCGACCACCACAACTCTTGCTCGATCTGGTCTGGTTATCTGGGGTAGCGTCACCGTGCGCTATAGCTATATTTAATACTTTTTTTTGGAATAACTTCCGTTATATACATAATTTTGCGCCGAAAATTTACAAATTGCTTACTATAATCTACATCTGTGAAACGCTATGCATGCCGAACGTGCACTAATTATTATTATATATAAGCGTTTACTCGACAATTTACAACTGTTTTTTACACCCTGCAGATCCATTTAAATTACTCGGCAATACGTATTTCTTGATATTTGCCATTTTATTGACTTGCTATAAAAATTCCAAAGGCGCACTAATGATACATGCATACTATACACCCTCACGACAAAAGTACGCGGGGGTGGCTGGCCCCGGACCCATCTGTAGTTGTGTGTAGGATAAATTATACCACACAAACTAACTAAATAATATTTGGTATTTTATTATCACCAATACAATGAAGGACAATAATATTTCACAATATTTGAAGATTGCACTGAGTAATTGCACTGTACACTGACCGAAGTTGACGTGTTGAAATCGCGAGAGAGAATGACTGGTCAGGCGCGTGAACGCTCGGTTTAAATACTCGCGCCCTTTTCTGGAACGTACGCGGCGTTACGCTGAGTGGTGGGGGACGCGCCGCACGGCGTGACGCTAGACCCTCGCGTCCAGCGCGCTCCGGTTGCAACGAGAAGGTTCGCGCGCCTCGTTCTCGATGCATGGCGAAACGTCTAGCGGCAGGCGCGCGCTGAGTCTCGAGCGGCGTGGAAGTTTCCGCGCGCTCGTTGCGCGTGGGATCTCGAACGCTCGATGCGTGTGCCGTACGCTCGCCACACCACCCCCCTGCTGAGATGTTGAGTCAGGGAGAGAAAATTTCTCTGAATCGCACGCGACGTCCGGATCTGGTGATGACGGGTGCACGTTCTGGAGTACCTGGTTCCGGGGCACGATTTGCTGTCTGCGTTGGTGCGGTTTGAAGTCGTGTCGTATCGGCAGCTATGGGTATTGCTGGAACTGTTGGATCAGTTGGAATGTTGTCCGATAGGACATAGGCAGGTTTAACGCGATCAATACTGATCGTGTCTTCAATTCCGCGGCGCTGGATTGTGACGGTTTTTTCGTCACGCCGGATGACCGGGTAAGGTCCAGTATATGGTGGCTGTAACGCGCCACGCACTGTATCGTCGCGTACCATAACTTGAGGGCTGGTTGCAAGGTCTTTGAATACAAACGTGGTCGGAAGAGTGTGCCGGGATGCAGGTTGCGGCTGCAGCTGGGTGATAATCCGCCGAAGTCGGGCGGTAAAATCGGAGATGTCGGCCGGAGGGTGTATGTTCGGCGCGAGGAATTCGCCAGGTAGACGAAGGGGCTCGCCGTAAACAAGTTCGGCCGTTGAGGCTTGTAGATCCTCCTTCCAAGCTGCACGTATTCCGAGTAGGACTAAAGGTAAGGAATCAGTCCAGTACTCGTCTGCGTGGCACATGATTGCAGCTTTCAATTGTCGATGCAATCTCTCGACCATGCCATTAGCGCTGGGATGGTACGCAGTAGTCCGGGATTGTTTGAAACCGATGAGCCTAGCGAGGGCTCGAAATAGGTGGGCTTCAAACTGTCGGCCACGGTCTGTGGTGATCCGTTGTGGAACTCCAAATCGTGATACCCAACCGGAAACTAACACTTTGGCAATGGTCTCGGCGGTGATATCCTCGGTGGGAATTGCTTCAGGCCAGCGGGTGAATCGATCGACAGCTGTGAGACAGTATCGGTAGCCTGATGATGGTGGAAGTGGACCAACGATGTCGATGTGAACGTGGGCGAAACGTGAAGGTGGTAGGTCGAAGGTACCGAGAGGTGCGCGTGTATGCCGGGTGACCTTGGAGCGTTGGCATGGTATGCATGAACGGGTCCAAGTGCGGCAATCCTTACGCATACTCGGCCACACGAAGCGTTGTGACACTAACTTCACCGTAGCGTTGGCACCTGGGTGGCTGAGACCATGAAGAGTGTTGAACACTTGACGTCGAAAGGGAGCTGTGACGAATGGTCGTGGGCGGTGCAAAGAGGTGTCACAGTAGAGGTTGGTATCACTACCAGGTAGTGGAATCTCTCTGAGCTGCAGTGCTGTGTCTTGACGAAGCAGAGATTGAAGTTCCTCGTCTTCAGCCTGAGATGCAGCGAGAGCCAAATAGTCGATTGGAGTTGTAACGGCGTCTGATCGGGACAGTGCGTCCGCCACTACGTTGTCCTTGCCACTCACGTGTTGGATGTCTGTTGAATATTGAGCGATTAGGTCTAACCACTCTCGTCGGCGTGGAGGACTTGATTCGAGCTTCTGTTGAAAGGCGTACGTTATAGGTTTGTGGTCCGTAAAGATGGTGAACGCACGACCTTCGAACAAGAAGCTGAAGTATTTCACCGATTTGTAGATCGCATATAGCTCGCGATTGTAGGGACTCCACTCTCTTTGTTTGTCCGTTAGTTTTTTGGAGTAGAAAGCGAGTGGTTGCCAATTCCCGTTGATGTATTGCTGGGCGACACCACCAATTTGGTTGTCCGAGGCATCTGTAAAGAGAGCCTGTGGTGCAGACATATCTGGGTGTGCCAGCAGAGCTACAGCGGAAAGTGCTGCTTTGCACTGGTCGAAAGCTTGTAGACGTTCTGGCGTCATGTCAATTGGTTGTGAACCTTTCATTTTAGGGCCAGTGAGGGCTGAATCCAGTGGTGCTTGAAGAGCTGCGGCATTGTTGATGAAGGTCCGATAAAAATTGAACATTCCCAGGAAACGACGGAGTTGTTTGGCCGTCTGAGGCGTTGGGAAATCCTGAATTGCAGCTACCTTTTCGGTAAGAGGCTTGATTCCTGAAGAAGTAACCGTGTGTCCTAAAAAGGCTACTTCGGTTTTGCCGAAAGAACACTTGGCGGGATTGATCAGGATACCGTAGTCCGATAGGCGCTGAAATATAGTGCGTAGATGATCCTCGTGTTCTTCTGGGGTTCGAGAAAAAACTAGGATGTCATCGATATGACAGACGCAGAACTCTAATCCGCGAAGTACTTCATCCATGAAACGTTGGAAGGTCTGTGCAGCGTTTCTCAATCCATATGGCATGTAGAGAAATTCAAAAAGTCCGAATGGAGTAGTTATTGCTGTCTTGATGCTGTCTTCAGGGGCCATTGGAATCTGTGTGTAGGCCTGAATCAGATCGATGACTGAAAATGTTGTACAACCGACTATGTTGTATGAGAAATCCCTGATGTTTTTAACCGGGTATCGGTCTGGAATAGTCCGGGCATTCAAGGCACGATAATCTCCACATGGGCGCCAGGAACCGTTTTTCTTGGGAACCATGTGTAGCGGAGAACTCCAGCAACTCTCGGAACGTCGAACCACGCCCGCACGTATCATGTCTTCGAATTCGGCTTTGGCGGCGCGAAGTCGATCAGGTGCGAGGCGTCGAGGTCGGCAGGTAACTGGTGGACCTGATGTGGTTCGGATGTGGTGAACGGTGGAGTGTTTAGTTTCGCGAGGAGCACCGGCGGGTTTGACAATGTCCGGGAAAGCAGCAAGCAATTCATGATACGGTGAATCACTAGAAAGGGCTTTGATCGATGGACAGTCAGTCGGTTTCACTACACCGAACACTTTAAGGAGCGTAGTCGCGTCGACTAAGCGCTGGTTGCGAACATCCACTAAGAGGTTGTAATGTGCTAAGAAGTCTGAACCGATGATGGGATGTGAAACATCGGCGATGATGAAACGCCAAGCGAAGTCTCTGCGTAATCCCAGATTTAAATTCAGAGGTATAAATCCGTATGTGTGAATTGGTGTATTATTAGCTGCGAAGAGATCGTAGTTAGTCGGTGTGCGTCGCTCTCGTAGATAACCGCGAGGCCAAACACACAAGTCTGAACCGGTGTCAACCAGAAATTGTCGTTTGGTGTTGCTATCGGTTACGAAAAGGCGGCGCAAGCTAGTTGGGCAGGCGCTTTCCGCCACTAGCGACTGCCGGGTGAGTTTCCCTGCATGGCTGTAGAACAGGGTGGGTTGCATTTTTGAGCCTTATCTCCCCAGCGACGATGGTACCAGCAGAGATTGTTTTGGACCTGTTGGCTCGGAGAAGCTGTACGATTCTCGTTGGAACGAGTTCTGGATCGACTCCTAGAGCGGTTGTTTCCTGGGCGATGATTCTGAGCCGAAAGTGCGGCTACCTGACGAGAAAGTTCCTCGATCTTCTGGGCTAGACTAGCTACGTCGGAGGTAGCGGCTACGCTGTTGACAGCGGGTTGTGGCGTGACCTCGTAGATTTTGTCTGCCAGTTGAGAAATACTGTCCAAGGGTGCATCGGGCTGTGATGCAATGATAGCTTGTACGTGAGCAGGTAGCCGATTAGCCCACAAGGTTCGAAGGAAACTGTCAGGCAAAGTCTCGCTGTCGGCCAGGGTGCGAAGATGACGTAAGAACTGGGAGGATTTGCGATCGCCCATCTCTTCTTGCATCAGAAGCTGTCGGAGTTTCTTTTCTCGGGAGTCGGAAACACGACGAATTAATTCGGTCTTTAGCTTCTCGTAGCGACCTTGTGCTGGTGGGTTTGTGATAATGTCCTCAACTTCCGCAGCATACTTGTGATCGAGCTGAGAAACAGCGTGGTTGAACTTAGTGAGATCTTGTGTGATTCCACTCAGGGTAAACTGCGTCTCGATCTGGGCAAACCATAGTGCTGGTTTGTCTGGCCAGAATTGTGGAAGACGTAGTGCGACTTTGTACAGCATCTGCTGGTTCGGCTGTGCCTCTGGTTGGTTTTGTTGTTGTTGTAATTGCTGCTGTAATTGCTCGATCAACCGTTGTTGTTGTGCGACTTGATTTTGGATCGCTTCCATGTCAGCACGAATTTATAATAACGTTTGTGTTCGTCGGAGTCACCAATGTAGTTGTGGGTAGGATAAATTATGCCACACAAACTAACTAAATAATATTTGGTATTTTATTATCACCAATACAATGAAGGACAATAATATTTCACAATATTTGAAGATTGCACTGAGTAATTGCACTGTACACTGACCGAAGTTGACGTGTTGAAATCGCGAGAGAGAATGACTGGTCAGGCGCGTGAACGCTCGGTTTAAATACTCGCGCCCTTTTCTGGAACGTACGCGGCGTTACGCTGAGTGGTGGGGGACGCGCCGCACGGCGTGACGCTAGACCCTCGCGTCCAGCGCGCTCCGGTTGCAACGAGAAGGTTCGCGCGCCTCGTTCTCGATGCATGGCGAAACGTCTAGCGGCAGGCGCGCGCTGAGTCTCGAGCGGCGTGGAAGTTTCCGCGCGCTCGTTGCGCGTGGGATCTCGAACGCTCGATGCGTGTGCCGTACGCTCGCCACACATCCAAAATATTCGGCGATCATAATATCTCGAGTTTTAGTGAATAAATAGATGATTCAACAAATTGCTGAACATGCACTAATGATAATTTTTTATTACAAAATACTTTACAATAAAAAAAATGGACATCTCGCGAATGGTCCATCCTACACGTTCGGCAATGCCGTCCGTCTAAACTTTTTTTCAATTTCCAATCATTTGCGACATGCGCCGAACGCGCACCGATAATTCTAAATCCCGGTTTTTCAAAACAACTTCACCTGCGCGGCCCCCACCTTTTGGTTCGCGATTTTTGTTCGGCGAAGTCAATTCCGTGTAGTGGAAGGTTGAATTGAGGGGGTTCGCACATTGGTCAAAGCGCACCGATGATACCGAAAAAAAGTGTTACGGGCTCCCGGTCTAAGAATGAAGGCGGCAACAACTCGGCAAAAAAACGTGAGCAACGACATCAAAAACGGCCTATTGGAAATGGAGGGAGCGCTGGACTTGCTCGCGCATCTGAAAGTGGACAGAGAGGCGGCCGAGTCGCGCGTCAGAGAGCCGGAGCAACAGCAGGAGCAGCTCCCGACGCCAGCGGGCAACAAAAAGAGACTGGCTTCAAGTCCCCTAGAACAAGAGACCGAAAAGAAGAAAAGAGAAGCGGCAAGCGCGAAAATAGAAACGAAGACAGAAGATCGAGACGGTGCTAACAACCCGTGGATCGAGGTGCGAAGGTCGCCAAAGAAAAGAAGGAAAAAGAGAAAAAAGAAGGGGCAACAAGAGGAGAACCTAGGAGAAAACGGGTACATAGCGAGAGACCAGGGCACTGAGAAAGAAGCCAAGAAAGGCGCACCAAAACCGCGCCGCGAGGCAATAACCATCAAGCCTGGAAAGAACACGTCCTATGCCGACATCCTCAGGAGCATTAAAGAAAGAGATCCGAACTATCCGTCAGACCCGTAACGGCGACGTCTTGCTTGAGCTTGGAAGTGGTACAAAGGACCTGGGTAACCTCCGAAGTGCTCTTACCGCCGCATTGGGTGAAACCGGGTCTGTCAGGAGCCTGGTCCCGAAGACGTCCGTTGAAATCAGGGACCTGGACTGCCTCGCGGAGGTGCGGGACGTGGAGGAGGCGCTGAAACGGGACCTCCCTGATATCGGCGACCCCAAAGTACACCTCACGGTACCAAATGTGCGTGAACAACGGATGGCAATAGTGGAAATAAGTGCGAGGGCGGCAGCTCAACTTCTCCTCCAACGAGCCCGGATAAAAATCGGATGGGTCAACTGCAGGGTGCGACAGAGGGCCGAGGTACCCCGTTGTTACAAGTGCCAGGACTATGGACACGTGGCTAGAACCTGCAGAGGCCCCGACAGAAGCAAGATGTGCTACAAGTGCGGTGCAGAAGACCACAAGGCGGGAACGTATACCACACCGAGTTACTGCGTGCTCTGCGTGGAAAAGGACCTGAAGGAACTTGCTCATATCCCTGGCTTGGGCCAGTGCAAGGTTTTCAGAGAAGCCCTGGGGGAGGTCAGGAAAAGACTGTACCCCTAAAATGATCCGCACCCTCCAAGGCAATATGAACAGGAGCAAGACGGCTAACGATTTGCTCTATCAGCTCGTTCACGAGATGAGAATAGACTTGGTACTCATCAGCGAGCAATATAAAAACCGGCAATCACCATTTTGGTACTCCGACTTGCTTGACACTGCTGCAATATGGGTGCCCGACCCGAACAGGGTCCCTGTGAAGGGCCACGGAAGAGAAGAAGGGTTCGTCTGGGTCAAGTGTGAAAAAACTACTTTTTTCAGCTGTTACTTCACACCGCATGAGCCATCCGGGACTTCCAGACCAAGCTGGATAGCCTAGAAGACGAGGTGCGAAAGACCATCGGGGACGTAGTCGTGGCCGGTGACTTCAACGAAAAGGCTCTGGAGTCGGGGATGCCTCACCCAGACAACCGAGGTGCGCGAGTGCTGGAAATGACGGGCAGACTGGGGCTTCTGGTCATGAACGAGGGCGACGCTACCACCTTTCGACGCCCCGGCTACACGGAAACGATACCGGATATCTCCCTCGCCTCTGAAAGCTTGGCGCCACGGATCGAGGAATGGAGAGTGATGGAAGACTACACGGGCAGCGACCACCAGTACATCGCGTTTAACCTACTGGAAAGACCCGGCCAGGGCCCGGGGCTCCGAAGCAGGCCAAAGAAGTGGAATGTAGAAAAGATGGACGAGGAGAAATTTGTGACGGAAATCTCCAAGGACATAGAGAGGACCGATGGTGCGAGCGCCGACCAAAGAACGGCCACGGAAGACCTCGTAGCCAGTACCATGAAACTTATCGACAAAGCCTGCGAGGCTGCCATGCCCCAGAAACGCCCCCGACATGACAAGCCCCCTGCGTGCTGGTGGACCACCGAGATATCGGGACTGCGGAACAACTGCCACAAACTGCGGCGGAAAGCACAACGGGCGGCAAATCGAGCAGAGGCAAACCAGCTCTCCGCAGAGCACAAGGCTGCGAAGAAACTTCTCCGGCGTGCCATCCACCAGAGCAAGGCCAACTGCTGGCGGAAACTGCCCAATAAACACACAGTGGTTGATGTGTGGTATAATAAACGTATCTCGACACGTTAAGAAAACGTTGGTAATAAACTAGTTACATCGAATCTACGGGAAATACTCGTATATTATACCGTAAAGTTTTGTGTACGAAGTCCGCCTGTTATACCAATTTTTCGATACGCATTACTTATACGGGAAATATAGGTGTATTATACCATCAATTTTTGATCACTGTCGGCGATAATATTTATTCTTAAAATGTCAACCAAATGTTGTTTTTAACATAATAATGTATTATTAATAATAAAAAACCGTTATTAATGAAAGACAATTGAAAATTGAAGAATTAAAAAAAAAAAAAAGTGACTTCACGGGGATTCGAACCGGGAACCTCTCGTGTGTGAAACCAATCTCTTGTCTTTGCGCTGCTGCCAGCTCTTACGATGAACACAGAGTTTGAGGTACATAATATCTGCTGTGCTATGGGACTTGTGCAACAGCATTTTGTCATAAAAATGTGGATGTTAGGAAATTTTTGAGAGGTGAAAATTAGGTCGGGCACGCGGACATCGAGACCAAAAATATACCATGGATTACACGTGTAAAAAACGCTTTTTATTCGGTGGAAAACATGTGGAATATACCAGCACACAGAAACGTGTTTTCCACGTGTTTTCCACGGGTTTTCCTGGTATACAAGATACGTTGATTGAATGATGTGTGGTCCACGTATAATTTTTCAACTTATGCCGACTTTCCACATTGGACACGTTTAATATACGTATATTCGACGTACCTGTGTTTATTGGGTGTGCGAGGACATTAACAACGACCCGTGGGGGCTGGGATACAAACTAGTGACCCGAAAGCTCGGAGCCTTGAAACCGCCCAACGTCATGAGCGCAACCGCCATGGGCAATATCGTCACGAGCCTGTTCCCCAGCCACCCGGTGCAGACGCGGACGGACATAGGAAATGTCGGAGAAGTACCGCCTTTCTACGAGAAAGAACTGGAGAAAGCTGTCACATCTCTGCGCAACAAGAAGGCACCCGGGCCTGACGGCATACCGAATGAGGTCTTGAAAGCTGTGCTCCGAAATCGCCCGCGGCTGCTGCTGGATATGTACAACGCATGCCTGGCGGCGGGTACCTTCAGTGCCCGATGGAAGGTCGCGCGGTTGTTCCTAATCGGCAAGGGCAAGGGAGACCCCGACCTGCCATCTTCATACAGGCCGCTATGCATGTTGGATACCGCAGGAAAGGTACTGGAGAAACTCCTCCGCTCAAGGCTGCTCGCCGCAATCCGGGACGCGGGCGACCTCTCGCCGGCGCAGTATTGATTTAGGAAAGGACGCTCGACTGTGGACGCAATCCTGGAGGTTACGGAGGCGGTGAAGAGAGCCGAAGACCGAAACCCGCACTCCCGACGCATAGTCCTCCTGGTGACGCTGGACGTAAAAAACGCTTTCAAATCCGCCAAATGGAGCGACATACTCGAAGCCCTGGAGACCGGCTTCCAGATTCCAAAGTACCTGCAAAGGATGTTCCAGGACTACCTGCGCGACTGCGTACTAGTCTACGACACCACAGAAGGGCAACGGACGATAGCGGTCACAGCGGGGGCTGCCCAGGGATCCATCCTGGGACCGGACCTGTGGAACGTGGCATACGACAAACTGCTACGAGTAGAACTTCCTGAAGAAACGTGACTCGTTGGGTACGCCGACGATGTGGCTGCTCTAATCTCGGCCCGCAGCGTCGAACAAGCCCAGCTGAAACTCAACATCGTGATGCGGAATATCAATCGCTGGATGACAACGCACGGACCAGAACTGGCGCTTCACAATACAGGGATAGTGATCCTTAGCAAAAAGAGAATCCCCACGGCAATACAAATGACCGTTGGTGAGGAGATCGTGCAACCTAAACGAGCAGAGAAGTACCTTGGCATCCTCGTGGACAACAAGCTGAGTTTCGTCGATCAGATCCGGAGCTCCGCAGACAAGGCAGCCAAGGGAGTCACAGCGCTGAGTAAGCTGATGGCCAACGTTGGCGGGCCAAAGGCCACCAAACGACGGCTTCTCATGACCGAGGTGCAGTCAGTCCTACTGTACGGCGCCGAAGTGTGGGCAGATTCCCTCACCAAGGAGAAGTACCGAAAACGCCTAGGCCAGGTACAAAGAAGATCGGCGCTCAGGGTTGCCTCGGCGTATCGTACAGTCTCCGAAGCGGCGGTCCTGGTAATAGCCGGAGTCATCCCCATCGCCCTCCTGGCGAGGAAACGCAAGGCGGTTCATCAGAGAAATGCTGAAACTGCGAGGAAAATAGTAAGAGAGGAAGAGAGGGCGAGCATGCTACACACCTGGCAGACGGAGTGGGAAAGGGAGCCTAGAGGACGATGGACGGCGAGGCTCATTAAGAACGTCGGGGAATGGGCCAAGAGGCCACACGGTGAAGTCGACTCTTTACTGCCCAGGGGTGGGGGACGATGCAGACCACACGTTCTTCGCATGTGGACACTGGGCGCAAGAAAGGGATGCCCTGGAAGCAGAGATCGGTCGGCAGACCCCCGAAACTATAGTCGGGGCAATGCTCAGCAACGCAGATCAGTGGACTCGGGTGATACAATACGCCCATACTATCCTGAGACGAAAGAAAGCTGACTTGGACGAGACGGACGAGTGAAACAACACGAACAACAGTAACAAGACGAAAGCCTGAAATGCGGAAATGAAAGGCCCACCTTGAAGTAATGTGGTAAACGGTCCCGAGGTGGTGTCCTGGAGACAGAGGGAGGAGTTTTAGTGGGTAGTCCATACCTAAGTATGGTAGTCCTACACCCCGTGCGTGAATGCATTTCTCCTCCCTCCCTAAAAAAAAATATCATCATCATCATCATTATTATCATTATTATCATTATTATTATGATTATTGTTATTATTATTATCAGTATCATTATTATTATTATTATCGTTATTATAGCACTTACCGATGAACTGTTGATGTTGCCCGTTCGTGTTCTGTGCCTTTTCACAATCATAACAACATTCTTTGGAAATTCCGAGACAATTAGGCACATTCCACGTGCTTTTGTCACTGACAGCCGGCTGCTTCGATCGCTGGATCGGTGAGATAAGTCCGACACTAGGCGGATAGCGTACTTACCGACGCGGGCCTAGGGATACGCGGAGGACGCCATCTTTCGGCCGCTGCCGAAGACTCTTTGCCGTCCATGGTTCACCATGACCCACCATGATCCCAGCTGTTTGACTATCGCCAAATTGACACTACGACGCCCAAAACAGTCGTCTGACAGAAACGTAGATTTCCTTTGTTCAATTATTAAATGTGTCTCAGAAGCGAACTACCAAAGAGTGTAGAAGTATCCGTCTAGCGTAAGTGAGCATAGAACACGATAGAACGTTCTGGAAGCTCACGTTATGACGTATTATATGCATATAACCAAAAATATTACTAACGTTTATTTATTTGCGAGAAACACTAGTTACATGTAATTAGAACTAAAGTTGTTATATAACATATTTAATAAAAACAATTAGTTCGGCCGCTAGACAAGATAGAACACCATGGAACGTTCTAGAAGAACTCTTGAGTAGCGCGGCACTCAAAGAACATTATAGAACATTCCAGGCCTCCGCGCTATCGCCTATGTATAAACAGCGGCCCACTGGACACGACAAGCCAGTCGGTATAGCACCTTCTGTGCGAAAACTAGTGGTCACCCAAAGCTCTTTTCTCTGATTTCAAATAAAACTCTAACATTTGGTTTTCTCCGACTTTCAAATAAGTCTCTAACATTGGTTTACTCCGACTTTCAAATAAGTCTTTAACATTGGTTTACTCAGACTTTCAAATAAGTCTTAACGATTGGTTTTCTTAGATTTTTATAAAATCTCCAAACGCGTGGTTTAACTTGGTTGGCTCGAATAACCAACCTGCGACACTATTTATTCATAAACAAACAAATCTCTTTGTTTTCTATTCAAGTTTATTATCATCTTGAATTAATAATCCTATTCTCGATTACATCCTCGACGAACGCAATCTGTGTATATAAACGTGTGAAATAAAAGTTATTGTGTTCCTGAATAACTAATTGTGGATTAATCATCGTCACCAGACCCTATCCAACCATTCCCCGGGTCCGCGAGCGGCTATCGTTATCCGTTGCGTGGTAACAGCTGATCCTCGTGGGTTCCGAAATCACCCAATCCTTCGTTTTCGTGAGCGGCTATTGATGTCCAGTACGTGTCATCGGCTGTTCCTCATGAAATACGAACACCAACCTCCCTCGAGTTCTTGAGCGGCTATCGTTGCCCAGTGCGTGGCAACAGCTGATGCTCAGGGATCTCAAACACCCAATCCCTCGAGTACATGTGCGGTTACAGTTGTCTGTAACCAGTCAACGGCTGTTCACGTGCATTTTGAATTCCAACCACAACCTCGTGCCCTTACACCTACTACCCAATACCTCTACATAGAGTAACCCCCAAAATCGTCACCCAAGGGAAGGATCCCCAGCTAGCCGGTGAAGGCGATTTGGGACGTTACAGCACATTTTCGTAGGACACAAACCACGTCTTTGTTTTTGTACAAAACCACGGTGTTTCGGTATATTTGTGTCCGGCATGGCACGCGGCAATCCGCCAAGAAGCTGTTTTTTGCGATTGAGGCGCGTAGACTTAGCTATCAATGGAAATAGGTGACGCCCCCACCTCTTACGATGTATAACAAATCATTTTTTTTTTTTCAATTTCGATGACTCTCATCAGTTCAATCGAATATGGCGCTCATGAATCATCGGATTTCCAAAGGAGAGTCCGTTTGGAACCTCCGTTTAGGAGATATTCGAAAAAATAATTTTCGTGGTAAAAATCGCGTAGAGCACCCCATTAAAGCTGTCCGTTTCGGTGTACAACCATATTTTTGACTCGAAAACGTATTCCTGAATTTGAAAATTCAATACAAAAGGACATGAATGCTGTGATAAAATTTCGATTTTTGATGAATGATGTAATGTATGAAGAAATAACAAAAAAAAAAACGACGAAAAAAGTGCCTCTTTGGGAGAAATGATTGTTTCAAACTTCATTTTTGAGAACTGTTTTACTGTACAACAAATTCCTCGCGTGAATCTACTCTTCGTTCTATTCTGATATTGACAAAAAAATAGATTCCTGTGACTCAAGTTCTTCATCGCCAGTACCAATTCCGAATTTTCGGCTTCTATGACTTACATATTGTGGTTCTTCTTCTTAGTTTTGAATGTAAAAACTTGTGAGAAAAAGTTGGCATCAGTACAGTATCAATTACAGAAAATAGTTTCTCACCCGAACTACATCCTTAAGAGCATGTTGGAGTCAGGCTTTACCCACCGTACCCGGTTTTCACTTGTTTTTACTGATATCAAGGCCTACGCGTCACGAACGCGAAAAAGAATTGGTGAGCGCAATTCTATATTGAATTCCGAAGATTTATATTGCAAAACTTCTTTATTCCATGCACTACTAGAGACAGGATATGGTATTCTGCATAAAATGATAATTGTCAATGTCAACTGGTGGTCGCGGCCATATTGGGCGTTTCGCCCGTTGACCGTAGATACAGACGTAGCGCTGCGTTCGCTATATTTCCGAAGCGCCCTAGAGATGGTGTAGCGCGTACATATAATCGTGCGGATAACGTCAGGGACCGGTTCAAAATTGTGAAAACGTCTAATTAAGGTAACGCAACGATTGCTTCAATAATGGGGCAGGTGCATAAAAGTAATATCACGTATCCCGATTGTCCCATGTCCTTTTTATTTCCTTTTCCTCCAGAAACCACTTGAACTTCACAAAACAAGGGACTCATCAACCTTTTTTTAAAATTATTATTATTATTATTATTATTATTATTATTATTATTATTATTATTATTATTATTATTATTATTATCATTATTATTATTATTATTATTATTATTTCCACAATTCAACAGATTTCGAAATTCCGTTGCCCCATGACCTTCGTAATTATAATGTGTTTTTGTTTCAGGCAGTGAATTATAATTACGAAGGCCGTGGGGCAACGGCATTTCGAAATCTGTTGAATCCCAATAAACACACAGTGGTTGATATGTAGTGGAATCAACGTGTCTTATCAACGTGTATTCGACTAGGAATTTGTGGGTACGATGTCCGCCTGAGACACGTGGTTCCGGTGGATACCAAACTTTTGGTTTTAGCGTCCATCTCTACACCGAATACGTGTAAACCACGTGTAAACCACGGGTAAACCACTCGTATATTTCTCGTGTATTCCGTGGTCCGGAAAGATGGGTATAAAATTGCAAAATTACATTGAAATGTATTTCCCGTTAGTTGAAAATGTGTTTTAGCATTATGAGTCTACGATTAGGATATAAAAATATGAATATTAAAAAAAAAAAAATTGCACGTCAATGGGATTGAACCTACGATTCCTTGGATCTGAGACTACAGTCTTGTCCCCGCGGCTGCCACCGCTCTTACAAAAGATGCAAGATTCAAGGTACATACGATGTACGCTAGCTTTTGGAAATGGACGCACAGTGATTGACCATTCGATAATTGAAGTTGGGAGTTTGTTAATGTTATCCGATCATCACCTAACTTTATACACGTCTATATCACGCGGAAGGATCGTTAAGAACGCTTATTAGGAACGTGTATTCCTCGTGTATTGTCCGTGTATTCCACGGTGATGGTGGATTATACGTTTCTGAAAAGATCGGATCCACGTGTCTCCAGCGGACATCGTACCATAAAAATCCACGAGTTGAATCCACGTGTAGTCCATCCACGTCCACCATATTTCCACTTTTGCCACGTTTTTCCACGTCTTTTCAACGTACCTGTGTTTATTGGGATTGTCAATTAAAAAAAGCGTTATCAAAGTGAATAAATGATGCAATAAAGAGAACTTGAGTGATATTCATTTTATTCTTATCACGAATATATTTCACAATGTTGGTGTTCTGCTCGTGGGACGTGGCTATAAAAAGTGAAGTAAGTTTTCGATCATATTTGCTACGGAGCTTTTGTTTCATTGACTAAGTTATGTGAGGATATCAGGCGGGAGCCCCATGATGCCTATGAATTGCATCGAAGTATGACATGAGATTGTAAAATCTATTGGCAAAGTGATCTTGACGTCAGAAGGGATGACACTAACTTAGGTACTTGGAAATTACGAAGAGTGGGAAATTTGAGGATAGAGCAAATTGAACCGATAATCTTCTGAACGGTCTCTTCAAAAGATGCTCAAAAGTGCCAAAACTGTTGAAACCAATACAGAAATCGACGGATTCCATACAGTCACTTCCCAGGTAACAATTTGAACCGTCGATGTGAATGTGATGTACACGGCGTGATGGTTCTCATATGTTCCACTGTAAACGTAATCCATATGTAATAAAAATGAAACCAACGTATCTGAGACGTATGCTTCATGTAACGACACTTGTCACAGCGATGTAACCGTGTTAGGTAAAATCGATGTCATAGTGTATCTATGATAATACGCTCTACGGAAATGATGTAACTGATACGGAACCTGTTCACATAACGTATCTAAAGCGATGCAACGTATACCAATGTAGATTTGAGGACGCAGGTGTGACGTAACTAACATAACCTTCGTGACAGGTTGCCTAAATATGCCGCATCTACGTCGCAGCGCACTTATCGGTGTGATATCCCTAGAACTGACAACACCGAGACATAACCTGTTATACAGGGTGGTTAGGAATGCTCCCACCAAGAGGTCACCAGCAGATTCCTTGACGTAAAATAAGACGAAAATTATTCTTGCTAATTTTTTTTTCGAGCCACCGTTACCGAGTTATAGCCGATCAAAGTCGGCCAATCCTAGCGCAGATAGGCGACCAGCTCAGGGCCGTCGCGGCTCGATGGTGCTTGCCGCGCGGTGCCAGCCTCAGCGCGGGAGGCGAGCGCGATCTCGCCGAGTCTACGCGATAAAGCGACGATCGGACGGTAGTCAAACAATAAGATAGTATCTGGCCGATCAAACGTAAACACACAATCGGAGCCGCAATTTTTACTTTATTTATCGCAGCGGGAATGAGTCGAACCCGCTAATTTCAATCAATCACCCTTCGGAATTGATACTTCTTAGGGGGCGTCCTTAAATTATGTGAGGTGCTTGGGTGGGGAGTGTCAAGTGGATTCTCACCCAATCTCATGTGGGGGAGAGTCTCGGCAAATATCACGTAATTTTTTTTATAATAAATTATGTTTTTTTTCATTTTCTGCAATTTATCACACAAGTCGAATCAATAAATTGAATCTCTCACTGAAAAGAGTCCTCTCGGGTTTGAGGATAATGATTTTTTCTTCGAGTAAAATTTCCCCCGGCCTGAGATGATAGAGTCGATAGAGTCTCCAAACATAAATTATGTTTTTTATTAATAAATCCAACGCAATCAAGCACAGATTAACGTATTGACACTGGGAATACGCATTTCGAAAAATCTCACGTGAGATTAGGGGGGGGGGGAAGGGGGGCGAGCCAAATCTCGCGAAATTTCACCAACGGAGGAAGGGGGGTCGAATAATCGCCAAAATCACCTCACGTAATTTATGGAAGCCCCTTACCTTTACATTTTGAACTTAGCGCTTATGGGAAATTAGCCATAGCCATTCTAGCAGTAACGTAGCAGAATAGCGTATTTCAACGTTGTAAGTTCGAACCCTAGTAAAGATGATTTCTACAAAAAACTACAATTTTCTACGATTTGCTACAGGAATTCCGACATTTCGTAGAAATTTCGTTTTTCTTTCAGAGATGTTCGTAGAACGTCGTAGAATTGAGGTGAGAATTTCAATTTTGGAATTCACCTGGATTTCACACCTGCATATTAATACAGGTTTATGCAGCTTGTCTTAATTTTGAAACTGAGTCAGACTTTCACTTCAAGCCGCGGACTCAAGTAATCAAAATAAATTATTCGAAAAATTACAAACACCTCATTATCGTTGGAAATGTCGAATTAAACCAAAATATCGATTTTTGATGGCGGCTTGTAATCATTTTGAGATTTAGTCAGAATTTCAGTTGAAGCTGCCGAGTAAAGTGATCGAAATAAATTATTTGAAAGATTACAAACACCTAATGATCGTTAAATATGTCGAATTGAACCGAAATATCGATTTTTGATGGTGGCTTGTAATCATTTTGAAATTGAGTCAGAATTTCAGTTCAAGCTGCCAAGTGAAGTGATCGAAATAAATTATTTGAAAAATTACAAACACCTAATGATCGTTGAAAATGTCGAATTAAACCGGAATATCGATTCTGGATCGTGACTCGTCTTTACTTTGAAACTGAGTCAGAATTTTACTTCAAGCCGCGGACTAAAGTAATCAAAATAAATTATTCGAAAAATTACAAACACCTAATTATCGTCAAAAATGTCGAATTGAACGGGGATACCGATTTTTGATAGTGGCTTGTGATTATTTTGAAACAGAGTCAGAATTTCACTCCAAACCCTGGAGTAAAGTAATCGAAATAAATTATTCGAAAAGTTACAAACACTTTCTTATCGTCAAAAATGTCGGATTGAACGAGGATACCGATTTTTGATAGTGGCTTGTGATTATTTTGAAACAGAGTCAGAATTTCACTCCAAACCCTGGAGTAAAGTAATCGAAATAAATTATTTGAAAAATCACAAACACCTAATTATCGTCAAAAATGTCGAATTGAACGGGGATACCGATTTTTGATAGTGGCTTGTGATTATTTTGAAACAGAGTCAGAATTTCACTCCAAACCCTGGAGTAAAGTAATCGAAATAAATTATTCGAAAAGTTACAAACACTTTCTTATCGTCAAAAATGTCGGATTGAACGAGGATACCGATTTTTGATAGTGGCTTGTGATTATTTTGAAACAGAGTCAGAATTTCACTCCAAACCCTGGAGTAAAGTAATCGAAATAAATTATTCGAAAAATTACAAACACTTTCTTATCGTCAAAAATGTCGAATTGAACGGGGATACCGATTTTTGATAGTGGCTTGTGATTATTTTGAAACAGAGTCAGAATTTCACTCCAAACCCTGGAGTAAAGTAATCGAAATAAATTATTTGAAAAATTACAAACACCCAATTATCGTTAAATATGTCGAATTGAACCAAAATATCAAGTTTCAATAGTGTTGAAGGTCGGGTCGCTTCTTAGTTCAAGCCGCGGACTAAAGTGATCGAAATAAATTATTTGAAAAATTACAAACACTTTCTTATCGTCAAAAATGTCGAATTGAACGAGGATACCGATTTTTGATAGTGGCTTGTGATTATTTTGAAACAGAGTCAGAATTTCACTCCAAGCCCTGGCGTAAAGTAATCGAAATAAATTATTGGAAAAATTACAAAGACTTTAATATCGTCAAAAATGTCGAATTGAACGGGGATACCGATTTTTGATAGTGGCTTGTGATTATTTTGAAACAGAGTCAGAATTTCACTCCAAACCCTGGAGTAAAGTAATCGAAATAAATTATTTGAAAAATCACAAACACCTAATTATCGTCAAAAATGTCGAATTGAACGGGGATACCGATTTTTGATAGTGGCTTGTGATTATTTTGAAACAGAGTCAGAATTTCACTCCAAACCCTGGAGTAAAGTAATCGAAATAAATTATTCGAAAAATTACAAACACCTAATTATCGTCAAAAATGTCGAATTGAACGGGGATACCGATTTTTGATAGTGGCTTGTGATTATTTTGAAACAGAGTTAGAATTTCACTCCAAGCCCTAGAGTAAAGTAATCGAAATGAATTATTGAAAAAATTACAAACACTTTATTACCGTCAAAAATGTCGAATTGAACGGGGATACCGATTTTTAATAGTGGCTTGTGATTATTTTGAAACAGAGTCAGAATTTCACTCCAAACCCTGGAGTAAAGTAATCGAAATAAATTATTTGAAAAATTACAAACACCCAATTATCGTCAAAAATGTCGAATTGAACGGGGATACCGATGATTTTTATAGTGGCTTGTGATTATTTTGAAACAGAGTCAGAATTTCACCAAACCCTGGAGTAAAGGAATCGAAATAAATTATTTGAAAAATCACAAACACCTAATTATCGTCAAAAATGTCGAATTGAACGGGGATACCGATTTTGATAGTGGCTTGTGATTATTTTGAAACAGAGTCAGAATTTCACCAAACCCTGGAGTAAAGTAATCGAAATAAATTATTTGAAAAATCACAAACAATTATCTCCAATACTGATTTTGATCGTGATTATTTTGAAAACAGAGCTGCGTTCCAACAAACCCTGGAGTAAAAGTGATCGAAATAAATTATTTGAAAAATTACAAACACTTTCTTATCGTCAAAAATGTCGAATTGAACGAGGATACCGATTTTTGATAGTGGCTTGTGATTATTTTGAAACAGAGTCAGAATTTCACTCCAAACCCTGGAGTAAAGTAATCGAAATAAATTATTTGAAAAATCACAAACACCTAATTATCGTCAAAAATGTCGAATTGAACGGGGATACCGATTTTTGATAGTGGCTTGTGATTATTTTGAAACAGAGTCAGAATTTCACTCCAAACCCTGGAGTAAAGTAATCGAAATAAATTATTCGAAAAATTACAAACACCTAATTATCGTCAAAAATGTCGAATTGAACGGGGATACCGATTTTTGATAGTGGCTTGTGATTATTTTGAAACAAGTCAAGAATTTCACTCAAACCCTGGGTAAAGTAATCGAAATAAATTATTTGAAAAATCACAAACACCTAATTATCGTCAAAAATGTCAGGAATTGAACGGGGATACCGATTTTGATAGTGGCTTGTGATTATTTTGAAACAGAATCAGAAATTTCACTCAAACCCTGGGTAAAGTAATCGAAATAAGAATTATTTGAAAAATCACAAACACCTAATTATCGTCAAAAATGTCGAATTGAACAGGGATACCGATTTTTGATAGTGGCTTGTGATTATTTTGAAACAGAGTCAATTTCCACTCCAAACCCTGGAGTAAAGTAATCCGAAATAAATTATTTGAAAAATCACAAACACCTAATTATCGTCAAAATGTCCGAATTGAACGGGGATACCGATTTTGATAGTGGCTTATTGATTATTTTGAAACAAGTCAGAATTTCACTCAAACCCTGGAGTAAAAGTAATCGAAATAAATTATTTGAAAATCACAAACACTAATTATCGTCAAAATGTCGAATTGAACAGGGATACCGATTTTTGATAGTGGCTTGTGATTATTTTGAAACAGTCCAGAATTTCACTCCCAAACCCTGGAGTAAAGTAATCGAAATAAATTATTTGAAAAATCACAAACACCTAATTATCGTCAAAAATGTCCGGAATTGAACAGGATACCGATTTTTGATAGTGAGCTTGTGATCTGTTTGAAACAGAGTCAGAATTTCACTCAAACCCTGGAGTAGAAGTAATCCGAAGAAATAAATTGTTGAAAAATCACAAACACCTAATTATCGTCAAAAATGTCCCAGATTGAACGGGGATACCGATTTTTGATAAGTGGCTTGTGATTATTTTGAAACAGTCAGAATTTCACTCCAAACCCTGGAGTAAAGTAATCGAAATAAATTATTCGAAAAATTACAAACACCTAATTATCGTCAAAAATGTCGAATTGAACGGGGATACCGATTTTTGATAGTGGCTTGTGATTATTTTGAAACAGAGTCAGAATTTCACTCCAAACCCTGGAGTAAAGTAATCGAAATAAATTATTCGAAAAATTACAAACACCTAATTATCGTCAAAAATGTCGAATTGAACGGGGATACCGATTTTTGATAGTGGCTTGTGATTATTTTGAAACCGAGTCAGAATTTCACTCCAAACCCTGGAGTAAAGTAATCGAAATAAATTATTCGAAAAATTACAAACACTTTCTTATCGTCAAAAATGTCGAATTGAACGAGGATACCGATTTTTGATAGTGGCTTGTGATTATTTTGAAACAGAGTCAGAATTTCACTCCAAACCCTGGAGTAAAGTAATCGAAATAAATTATTCGAAAAGTTACAAACACTTTCTTATCGTCAAAAATGTTGAATTGAACGGGGATACCGATTTTTGATAGTGGCTTGTGATTATTTTGAAACAGAGTCAGAATTTCACTCCAAACCCTGGAGTAAAGTAATCGAAATAAATTATTCGAAAAATTACAAACACCTAATTATCGTCAAAAATGTCGAATTGAACGGGGATACCGATTTTTGATAGTGGCTTGTGATTATTTTGAAACAGAGTCAGAATTTCACTCCAAACCCTGGAGTAAAGTAATCGAAATAAATTATTCGAAAAGTTACAAACACTTTCTTATCGTCAAAAATGTCGGATTGAACGAGGATACCGATTTTTGATAGTGGCTTGTGATTATTTTGAAACAGAGTTAGAATTTCACTCCAAGCCCTAGAGTAAAGTAATCGAAATGAATTATTGAAAAAATTACAAACACTTTATTACCGTCAAAAATGTCGAATTGAACGGGGATACCGATTTTCAATAGTGGCTTGTGATTATTTTGAAACAGAGTCAGAATTTCACTCCAAACCCTGGAGTAAAGTAATCGAAATAAATTATTCGAAAAGTTAGCAACACTTTCTTATCGTCAAAAATGTCGGATTGAACGAGGATACCGATTTTTGATAGTGGCTTGTGATTATTTTGAAACAGAGTCAGAATTTCACTCCAAACCCTGGAGTAAAGTAATCGAAATAAATTATTCGAAAAATTACAAACACCTAATTATCGTCAAAAATGTCGAATTGAACCAAAATATCAAGTTTCAATAGTGTTGAAGGTCGGGTCGCTTCTTAGTTCAAGCCGCGGACTAAAGTGATCGAAATAAATTATTTGAAAAATTACAAACACCCAATTATCGTTGAAAATGTCGAATTAAACCGGAATATCGATTCTTGATCGTTGCTTGTCTTTTTCAATAGTGGCTTTGTCGAAATGAGATTGAATTGATTTTGACTGAGCGCAATTATCGAACATTATTCTGAGTGGATTGACACGAATTGAATAAATCATTCTGAATTAATATGAATTAATTCGCATTAAACAGATTAATTCGAATTGAGAAGAATCGAAGAAAAATTGAACAAAACTTACGAAATTTGATTCAATCGATTCAGATTAGGTCAAGGTATCGAAATTTATTCCGATTCAAACGGAATCAACCTGGATTCGGGTTCGCATTAATATCGAAAATATCGCTCATCAATTTCGCATGGAGTGTATTATCAAGATTTTATTGAGAATTGAAGAATTGATGCAATCCAACCCAATCAAACAAAATCAATTCGAATTATCGACGGGACCGAAGGAAACAGACGTAACTCAGCGGGCAGTCTAGAACGGACGTAACTTGCTGGGCCGGCTAGAACGGACGTAACTCGTCGTGCAGGATAGAAGAGACGTAACTCAGAAAATTCTATGGTATTTCTTTCGTTATTTCCTGAGTTACGTTCCTTCTAGCCGGCCCAACGAGTTACGTCCGTTTTGGACTGCCCGCTGAGTGACGTCTGTTTCCTTAGGACCTGTCGTTATAGTGAACTGATTCGAATTACAATGAAATAATGCGAATTTCAGTGAATTTATTAGAATAAAATGGATTGAAAATATTATTGCGAATTAATTCAAATAGACCAAATTGACGTGTCAGGCCCGGATCGAGTTATTTCCCCCTCGGAATTCAGCACATTTTTTCGAATTCAATTTGATGGATTTTCCCCTGACAATTCCATTGATTTTTTTCTTCACTTTTGGTGAATTCAAATTAATTCATTCAATTCCGAATCAATTCGATTGAACTTAATTGTTTCATTTCGGATTATTTTGGGGGTTTTCAACCTTATCCTCATTCACAATTGTCCAGCCCTCTTCTTCCTAAGAATACTTACAATTCACACTAGTTCAAGTTTCTTTCAAGATTCCAAAGATATCACCAATCTTGTGGTACCCTCAGTACCACAATATGCAGTTATCATTGATATTCTTACCTGTATGATTACTATGAATATTATTGAATATATAATTTAAAGATAAGAAAGAGGAGGAGAGACGAAAACACATGCATCAAACGAGTATGGAATAAAAATGAATATATTTGACCTATTGGAATACAATTGCACAATCCAAATCTTAACATTATACCAAGCAAATTCGGATAAACTACCCACAAGGTAATTCTCGGAACCACACTAATCTTATTACAGGTATATCAATAATCAAGGTCAAAATAAATAGTGCTTCTTAAAAACAGAAGCTCATTCGACGAATTCATTGTTTTCCGTAGACGAAGGTAAGTGAAACAGATATTTTCAGCCCAAATTCAAGATCATTCGAATGATTTCAAATTGATCCTCATTGTTTTAACTGTTTGAGTATTAATTCTTTGTTATTTCAGTTAACTCTGATTATTTCAGCTAAATTGCTGGTACTTCGGTTATTTGTCATTAAGTCATCGGACTATTACACGGACTCATCATCCTCTATTTTTACTCACAAGGGTCTTTAGTTTTGTAAGTCTTTTTCACTTCCCGTTTCTCTGTTTTCAGAGGAAAAAGAAAGTTTTTGTTATCACCCTGAAAATGAAGAGATGAGTTTTCACTGAATCTCCACGTTTTGAGCTCCAAAAAATCACCTTCGACGACTGGGTGCGTGTATGTGTATGCATGTACGTGACCACATTCTTGTCCGCGCGATATCTCGAGGCCGAGTGCGCGGATTTTGATCAACTTGGGCTCAATCACTGAGGCTTTTCTTGACTTGGAATTGATTAGATTCCGGCTTTGATGGGTTCAGTACTTTTCGAACTATTTTAATAACAAAATTCTAAAAAAAACACAACAAAAACGACGATATTGTGAGAACGGATCGACGGATTTCAATGAAATTTGGTACCACATAGTATTTCGGACCGCTGATCACGAATCTGAAGTCAGATTTACGAAATTCAGAATTATGGTGTTTCCAATTTGCCAGGAAAAAACAGTGAAAACGTTCGAAATCTTACGGAAATTGGTACCCGAAGGTTTTTTTAACCACTGATCGAGAATCTGAGGTCATATTTGCAAATTTCAGAACACCCAAGAACCAAATAAATAACGGAAATAACGACTTTGTATAGGGTTCGTCAGGTTTTCCGGAAATCCGAGAAGAGATTTCAGAATTTCGATGAATTTGCGAGACAGCATACATTTTTTCGAAAATGGAGAAAATCAATTTTTTTCAGAATTATTTTTGATTCTCGCATGAAAATTTTACACAGCACGTCGGTTACATATGTCCTGCGAATTTCATTGTTAGTAACCCTTACCACACTTATTTTTTGGCCACGTCGTTTCCTCACCGGGCTTGGGGACCCCATTCAGATTTTGCACCGTAAGTAGAGTTAAAATTGACATATTTACTTTTTTTCCGTCGATTGAGAATTGGACACGGAACAGCCGTACAACATACAAAAAAAAAATACAGAATAAAAAGACTTGGCGGTATACGGGTTTAGAAAGAAAATAAAATTCAAGAACAGCAGAAAAATATCGATTTTAGACTTTTTCTGGGTTCTCAGGGAACCCGGTGTGGTGAGCTAGGCTTAAAGCACTGTTACTCATGAGAAAAACCATTTCTTGCTCGGCGATGGAATTCGCCAATTCCTCAACTGAACTCGGACTCATATCGTTTTGTCAATTTTTGTAGAAAAATATGTTGATTTTTTGTCTTATTGAATACTTTTTTCTAGGTGCTTTATTTTCGACTCATTCGATTGATTATTCAGGAATCGATACTCATGAAAAAATATGAAATGAGGAAACAAAAATTCGACCTTTCTATTTCTAGTAAGATCCTCAATAATAATGAAAGTGATATCTGATACACGAATTGGCGAATTTCATTGTCAGCCACAAAATATTATTCCAATGAAGTAGTGCTTCAACGTTGATGAAACTAATGGAAAACATCAGTCATATTATCATTCGTACTGTACAAAATTTTCTGAAAAAATTAAAACTATTTACCGAAGATCGACAAGGATTTAAGTAACTGAATTCTTGTAATAATTCTTCGAATTTTAAAGAACCGTGGAAAACTCCACGAACTAAGACGAAAAACGTGTAATTATGTCCATTGGTACGGAAGGGATGACCGGAGACTATACATGAGACCATCTGGGTCGCATGGAACAATAAATTGACGGCACTTGATACCTGTTCACATATCATAGTGCCTCGATGGCCAGTGACCCAAGTGATATTTAAAGAGATGGCTACTTTCGGAGTCCTTCATTTCCATCGTGCTTTGCAGACATTGGTACGATTCTATTCTCTCAGGAATTCATTCTCTTCGTTTCTTTTTTATTCATTGTTGATCATCTATTACAAGAGGGTTTTACCCCTGCCATCGTTCATCCATTAATTCATAAATTCTGTGTCTAATTTGACATTTTTCTCCTGCGGTCCCGATGTGCTGCTCGCAATACAGGGTGAGTCAGAATTCGTGGCGCATATCTTTCAGGGTTAGTGCTCATGAAAAACGGGATTGAAAGGTCCTTCGCCACTTGTTCGAAAAATGCTTCGTTTTTTACTTGAAGATTTTTTTTCTTCGCTTCATACGATAGTACTGCAAAATTGAGCTCTGAATGTCCTCGATCATTTCCTATGACAAAATCATGTGACTCTCAATAGTCTTCGCGATCGAGAAAACATTTGTTTCGGGCGATTCCACGTCAACTTTGACACTCCTGTCCCTCATAGTCAGCTATTTAGATAAAAGTTGGTAGATACGTAGGTTTTGGAGGGATGTAACTTTTGGTCGAAGGATTTTCGGAAAATTCGAAAAACTAGAAGAGTTGCGGAGCCGAAAGTTTTTCGGTTGTCAATTTTTCGAAAAAAAATAATCTCTGACACCCCTACTGAAAAAGTTCATATGATGAATCACATAATGTTTTGACCGTAATAGGCATATACATATTTTATCATGTCATTTAATATGTTAATACGACCTAATACATAAAAAAATCACATAATAAATCATGAAAATATCGAATATCAAATGAAATATACAATAAATTATATGAAAAATCATGTGTTTTGATATGTAATTTGTTACGTATTTTTTCTGATACCTGATATTTTTAGTATGTCATTCCTCAATTTAACAGATAATGTGAAAAAAGTGAACTGGATTCCGAGAAACGAAAAAAGAGACGAATAATTTTTTGTCGGAGAATTAATAAAATCGGAATCAGGAAGGAGAATGATGATGATTTACTCTGTAGAAAATGTGCCATAAAATTCTGAATCACCCTATGCATCCATTCATTCTCAGTCGCATTCGGAGTAGCTTGTAATGCCTTGCGGCAATACTGCGAATGCTCAGCACGTGTGCCCATCATGATCGCTGAAAGCTTCATTTACGAATAAAAAATGGTATTTGTCATCTCTATCCAAATGAATAAAACGTTGTTATAACGTGAAAATGAAAAATAAAGCCTCCGGCTTCCTTATGCAAGATAATACTGACGTATTAAAATTTACTGATTGAAAATTCTGACTATTTGAATAGGCCGACGGAATAATTATTCTTATTTTTATTCACATTGGTCGACGTCTCCTTTTTTGAGCGGCAAATTTATTCATCAATTCCGTGTAATCTACCGAAGTTGTGAGATCTTTTTCAATAGCAAGAACAGAGAGGGAATTCAATTTTACTTTGCTCAAATTGGCTCGCAAATAGTTTTTCACTCATTTTAATGCTGAGAATCATCGTTCTGCTCAACGGTTAGTAGCAGGTGTGCAAAAAACATTCGAAGTGCAATATCAATATTCACGAATTCTGAATCGAGATTTGGAGAATGATTTAAAATAGATTTTCCCTTGCTTTCATTCACTTCCACGAATTCCAAAAACGATCGAAATTGGAGACACTCGTCCACAAGAACTGTTTCCAAATTTCCTTGATAATATTTCTGTAATTTTGCCGCGTATTCTGTTATTTCAACTGCCGAGATCTCAGTAGTTTCCGAAAAAAAATTGAAACCGTTCATAGAGATCTTAGTATGCACTACCCTTGCGTTTTAATTCGGCGGCTATAAGATCTAACATCGTCAAGAAGGTTTCGGTTTTGAATTTATATCTACCACATAATTTGACCTCTCCCTCACGTGTCTCGTCAGACTGTAATTTACGTTTCCGTTTTTTTCGTGAGTTAGCTTCGTACTCTTGAATTTCGGATTTTTCTTCCGCTTTCTCTTCGTAGACATCAAAAAATTCTATTACGGGGAGGTACCTGAGTAAAATGCGTGAAAAAGAGGCGAATTTTCGGAATCATTTTCTCAATAAGTATTCGATTGATTTGACTCAACTTTGCTTCATTCGCAAGAACATCTATTGAGGTTTGCTTACAACTCCTTTCACACATATCCACGTAATATCAGAAAAAGAATTGGCAATACCGCTCTCGAAAATTCACCGCTTTCAAAAATTAGCACACGCGTAAAATGCTTTTCAAAACATTGGCCGCCCCTCAAAATCTGCCGCCCTAGGCCCGGGCCTCGTGGGCCTAGGCGATAATCCGGCACTGGGTAAAGGTATGAACTCGTAATCGCCATAATTTTTTTTTTTTTTTTCAAATACTCTCAAGTCCTACGAAAGGCATAGAAAAATGAAAATTCCGATGTTCAAGATGTAAAAAAATAATGGCGTATTCGACCTTATTCGAGCTCTACCCCGTTTTTTCAAAATTTCGGCCAAACTTCGAAATTTTTATTTTTCTATACGTTTCAAAGGATTTCCAAGTTTCGTAGAAAAAAAAAAAAATGTTGGTTACGACTTTATACCATTAAGAATTGGGACGAAGAAATGATAGAGTTAGTTACGTACGGGCTCATCCGCCAAACATACGGGATAATTTTCATGAACATATGCGTTTTCAACACTGTTATAGCCAATGGCAAAATAAAAAAATATGTATACGTCCTTTTACCCCCAAGATAGTTTTTTTAGCGGCTGCGACCTCATACAATGTCTAATGACACTCGAAATATTATTAGCCGATGACAATATGCGGGAGTCAATTGTTTGTCAATGCAGGCGGGCTCCATGGAAACCTGGAAGTAAACTGACGCCCTGACAAATGAAAAACAAATGAAGATCAATTAATCGTTGCTCCGATTTACCTAAACAATCAGAGTGAATCAGTCTCAATTCTGCAGAGGACGAGTAAAGTAACTGTTGTTGTGCAATTGTGGTTTTTCACGGTCTTATAAGATGGTTTTGTATGAGGCAAGGGAGTACGCAGAAATGCTAGCTATCTGGGGAGAGTGTCGCCGCAGTTATAATAGAACTTGCAGAGTATATGCTGCTCGTTACCCAAATCGCCGTCATCCAGACAAAAACGTGATTCGCGACTTGGTATCTAGAGCTTTCGAGAATGGACAACTCGTACCTAATCTTCAAGGTGCTGGCGTTGGAGCACCGAGAGACGCGCGCACTGTGGCAAACGAAGAAGCGGTATTGCGAGCGGTACGCCGAGACGGTACGAGGAGCATCCGCGGAGTAGCCAGAATGTTGGATATGTCAGCTTCGACGGTGCAGCAAATTTTGAAGGAGGACAAGCAGCACGCATTCCATTATACCCCGGTGCAGGAACTGCGTGCCGAAGACCTGCCACGTCGGCTTCAGTTTTGTCGTTGGCTCCTGGCCGAAAATGTACGGGACCCAAATTTCATTAAAAACATATGTTTCACGGATGAGTGTCACTTCACTCGCGAAGGTGTGTTTAATCAACATAATTGGCACGAATGGAGCCACGAAAATCCAGAACTAGCACGAGCACGTGGCTTTCAAGTCAGATGGAGCGTGAACTTGTGGTGCGGTATTGGACCAGGGGGCATTTTGGTAAGTACATCATATTATTCCAAGTTCATATTTTGAGAATAAATGTCGGGAATTTTTACCGTGTAATTGGCACATACGTTGGCGAAATTTTTAGAACTCGACAAGTTTTCAGGCTTCACCACCTCCGAATTAAGATTTATTATTATCATCCTAGCTCTGAAACAGAATGAGAAATTAATCCTCTTCAGTTATGAGATGAACCTTCTTAAGTTACGATTCTCCACGAATAAAAATAGTTGATCATTTCCGGAATCGGACCAAGTTGATAACGAATTCTACGAATCACGCGGAGAGCAATGCCCCCGCTCTCGAGTGCGTAGGTATAATCGTACTTGACGCGCGTTTGTGATGAAAAATTTTGTTCGATACAGGTGCGAAAAATTTGTTTTTTTCATTTTCCATCACTTTATTGAAAATGTTATCAAAAACACGCTACTACTTTTATCGTATGATGAACGAGACAATATTAATAGGGCCACAAAACATCCTTGTGACTACAAAATTTTTATTGTTTTTGCCTTAACGATAGCAAAATAGAGATTTTTGAAAAAGGTAATGAGAGATGCAAGAATATGGAAGTATATTTTTCTGAAGCCTTCAAACTTCCCGTTATTTCGTGCTGGTAAAATATCATATTTATTCAAAATTCTCGAGAATTCAACATCAAAGTAAGCGACCTGAAAACCTTCCGATAGGTATCAATTTTCAATCTAATCCATTTATTCGCTCTAAAAAGTTCATAATTTTTTCAGAGTTTTTTTCGAATATTTTTAAAACGACTGAATCGATCACAAAAAAATCATTATAAACACTAGGGTGGTCGTTATTTGGGGTCAAAATTAATTTGACCCTTTTCGCCCCCTAAATTGGTTCGAAATACGTAAAAAGGGACGCTGTAATTTTTTCAGATTAAAATAGTATATTTCGATACAAGTGCGAAAGGTTTGTTTTGGGACGAGTGGGAGGTTTGTCGTCCGAGGAAAGCGAGGGTGACAATCTCACGAGTCGAAAAACAACTTTCGCACGTGTATCGAACAAAATTTTTCATCACAAACGCGGGTAAAGTCTGATTACACGCACGCTTGCGTGCGTAAAATCGAACTTTACGCACGGCGTCCGGAAAAAAAATTCTTTAACCCATTACCACGGGGGTTGAAGTTTTCCATTCAAGATACATGGGGTTTTCCTGCGATTGCAGTCACTATTTTACTGTGAGCCTAAATATGTTTGTAAAATCTTGAAATTTTCAGAATTTAGTTTACAAGCATGTTGCTACATGGTAAAAATTTCCCAAACCCCTACCCTCAACATATTGCATAATATCACCATAATAATTATAATCGTTTTAATTTTTTTATTTTGCTTCTTCGTTTGTTTTATAAATGTATTTAAAATAAAATAATTTTCTCAACGAGTTACACATTCTCAAGTATTTGTAAAATGAACTGTTTTTGTTGTTCGTTCCGTGTGAGTATTTCATTGTAATCGGTGAACAGACAAACACCTCTTCCCGCGACGTCGTTAATCACTGTTAATTATTTTGTGATTTTCAAACCGATTGAGTAAATTCCATTCCGACTCTAAACAGATGGATCAGTCTTCAGAAACTCGTGATCAATTCCGAACCTTCGGAAAAAGTTGAGCGTCTGAAGGGTTACGAAATGATCCATTCATTTTACAAATTACAAATTGTAAGTGAATATCGAACAAATAATCCAGACGCAAAAAATGAGACAATACTTAAGAATTTGTAATTCGTTGAGAAAATTATTTCATTTTGAATACATTTATAAAAGAAAAAAAACAAAGAAGCAAAATAAAAAAAAGAAAAACAATTATAATTATTATAATTTATACTTTAATTCAGGGTTCATACATCTAATATTCAAGAGATTATACGTGATTTGAAATTGAGCATGTTCTTTATAAACGATTCACCATTTTTTCAATTTGCTCAATTAGCTAGTAGTTCAATTCAATTTTAAATTTTTCGTCCATATTTTTGCTGTCATTCCACCTCGATTTATTACCAATTCCCAATCAACTAAAGATCACTGATGTTCTTTCGAGTTTCACACGTGATATTTTGGATGGAAATTGTCATGCTATCAACCATGAAGAAATACAATAATGGGCCAAAACAACGTTGAATATCATACCAAAGTGGATTTCAAGCTAAATAAGTATGAATATCAACAACTCAATGTTCAAAGAAGAACAAATAATCATAACAGTATGAAGATCGTATTTCAACGAAGATATTCTCAAAACTTTAGAAAATGCTGGTTTCCGCAGAGTTAAGAGCACAAAAAAGTAACGGTTTATAATAGGAAAATTCAATAGTGCTTTCGAGAGTGCGGTCAATCATATGAAAAATCGTTCATCAGATTACGAATGGGGAAGGAAAAGCATTGCTCGAGATAGCGTGGAATTACTCGTATGCTATTTACACATTAAAGTACAGGGATTACAACATCACATATCTCTGTTTACAGTTGGGGCCGTGTGTCCTCCCCGCTCGCCTCCGTGCTGTCGACTACGTTGATTTTCTGCGGAATGATCTACCGGACTTGTTAGAAGACATCCCCCTCGACGTCCGGGCGGTCATGTGGTGGCAACAGGACGGTGCCCCAGCTCATAGGGCACGCATAGTACGGGACACCCTGGTGGAAACGTTCCAAGACCGGTGGATCGGGCTCGGTGGCAGGGTCGAATGGCCACCAAGGTCCCCCGATCTCACACCCTGCGATTTTACTCTCTGGGCGGTGCTCAAGGACCATGTTTATCGGCACCCGATCCAGACTGAAGAGGAGCTGGAGAGAAAACTACACGAGGCCGTCGCACTTATTGACCCTCAAATGCTCGTAAAAGCACAGGAGGATGTTTTGCGACGAGCTCGTCTTTGTATTCAACAAAATGGCCGCCAGTTTGAGCACCTAATACGGGGGCCACGTGCGGCGTGAATGAATTAGAGTGTGACAGGGAACAAAATTTGTTTGACTCTAGAAATTGGTTACTTCAATATCATCAAGTAAATGTTTTACTATAATGAAGTAATATTTAACTTATCCTAGTAAATATCAGCTTACTGGTAATATTATCGATACTTCATTTTTATTCACCACTAAATATTAACTAGAATAAAGTAAATATCCTTCGACCGTATAAAATATTTGTTTGATAATGTTCAATTTAATGTTCAAGTAACCAGTTTCATGAGTCAAACAAATTTTTTTCCTTGTATTTTGTTCTCGTTCTTGTTCTTGTTCATGTTCTTACTTTTGTTCTTGTTCTTGTTCTTGTTCTTGTTCTTGTTCTTGTTCATGTTCTTATTCTTGTTCTTGTTTTTGTTTTCGTTCTTGTTCTTGTTATTGTTCTCGTTTTTGTTGATAATCTTGATCTTGTTCTTGTTCTTGTTTTTGTTCTTGTTCTGGTTGTTTTGAGTGTGTTTACGCACGGAATGCATGAATTAATTAATCATTATTTTATTCTTCGGGATACTGTGAAATAGAATAGTACCGTGTGATCGCGCCTCATGCAAGAAGTGATGAATTTATTAGCTAAACTGGGCTGGCCGTTATTGTTGTTGTTGTTGTTGTTGTTATTATCATTCTTATTATTATTATTATTATTATTATTATTATTATTATTATTATTATTATTATTATTATTATTATTATTATTATTATTATTATTATTATTATTATGATTATTATTATTTGGCAGATGGTAATACTTAGTATGAACAAGCGGGTTTGGACTGACTATGAGCCAGCCTTCGTACTTTCCGTTATTTATTTGGTTCTTGGGTGTTCTGAAATTTGCAAATATGACCTCAGATTCTCGATCAGTGGTTAAAAAAACCTTCGGGTACCAATTTCCGTAAGATTTCGAACGTTTTCACTGTTTTTTCCTGGCAAATTGGAAACACCATAATTCTGAATTTCGTAAATCTGACTTCAGATTCGTGATCAGCGGTCCGAAATACTATGTGGTACCAAATTTCATTGAAATCCGTCGATCCGTTCTCACAATATCGTCGTTTTTGTTGTGTTTTTTTTAGAATTTTGTTATTAAAATAGTTCGAAAAGTACTGAACCCATCAAAGCCGGAATCTAATCAATTCCAAGTCAAGAAAAGCCTCAGTGATTGAGCCCAAGTTGATCAAAATCCGCGCACTCGGCCTCGAGATATCGCGCGGACAAGAATGTGGTCACGTACATGCATACACATACACGCACCCAGTCGTCGAAGGTGATTTTTTGGAGCTCAAAACGTGGAGATTCAGTGAAAACTCATCTCTTCATTTTCAGGGTGATAACAAAAACTTTCTTTTTCCTCTGAAAACAGAGAAACGGGAAGTGAAAAAGACTTACAAAACTAAAGACCCTTGTGAGTAAAAATAGAGGATGATGAGTCCGTGTAATAGTCCGATGACTTAATGACAAATAACCGAAGTACCAGCAATTTAGCTGAAATAATCAGAGTTAACTGAAATAACAAAGAATTAATACTCAAACAGTTAAAACAATGAGGATCAATTTGAAATCATTCGAATGATCTTGAATTTGGGCTGAAAATATCTGTTTCACTTACCTTCGTCTACGGAAAACAATGAATTCGTCGAATGAGCTTCTGTTTTTAAGAAGCACTATTTATTTTGACCTTGATTATTGATATACCTGTAATAAGATTAGTGTGGTTCCGAGAATTACCTTGTGGGTAGTTTATCCGAATTTGCTTGGTATAATGTTAAGATTTGGATTGTGCAATTGTATTCCAATAGGTCAAATATATTCATTTTTATTCCATACTCGTTTGATGCATGTGTTTTCGTCTCTCCTCCTCTTTCTTATCTTTAAATTATATATTCAATAATATTCATAGTAATCATACAGGTAAGAATATCAATGATAACTGCATATTGTGGTACTGAGGGTACCACAAGATTGGTGATATCTTTGGAATCTTGAAAGAAACTTGAACTAGTGTGAATTGTAAGTATTCTTAGGAAGAAGAGGGCTGGACAATTGTGAATGAGGATAAGGTTGAAAACCCCCAAAATAATCCGAAATGAAACAATTAAGTTCAATCGAATTGATTCGGAATTGAATGAATTAATTTGAATTCACCAAAAGTGAAGAAAAAAATCAATGGAATTGTCAGGGGAAAATCCATCAAATTGAATTCGAAAAAATGTGCTGAATTCCGAGGGGGAAATAACTCGATCCGGGCCTGACACGTCAATTTGGTCTATTTGAATTAATTCGCAATAATATTTTCAATCCATTTTATTCTAATAAATTCACTGAAATTCGCATTATTTCATTGTAATTCGAATCAGTTCACTATAACGACAGGTCCTAAGGAAACAGACGTCACTCAGCGGGCAGTCCAAAACGGACGTAACTCGTTGGGCCGGCTAGAAGGAACGTAACTCAGGAAATAACGAAAGAAATACCATAGAATTTTCTGAGTTACGTCTCTTCTATCCTGCACGACGAGTTACGTCCGTTCTAGCCGGCCCAGCAAGTTACGTCCGTTCTAGACTGCCCGCTGAGTTACGTCTGTTTCCTTCGGTCCCGTCGATAATTCGAATTGATTTTGTTTGATTGGGTTGGATTGCATCAATTCTTCAATTCTCAATAAAATCTTGATAATACACTCCATGCGAAATTGATGAGCGATATTTTCGATATTAATGCGAACCCGAATCCAGGTTGATTCCGTTTGAATCGGAATAAATTTCGATACCTTGACCTAATCTGAATCGATTGAATCAAATTTCGTAAGTTTTGTTCAATTTTTCTTCGATTCTTCTCAATTCGAATTAATCTGTTTAATGCGAATTAATTCATATTAATTCAGAATGATTTATTCAATTCGTGTCAATCCACTCAGAATAATGTTCGATAATTGCGCTCAGTCAAAATCAATTCAATCTCATTTCGACAAAGCCACTATTGAAAAAGACAAGCAACGATCAAGAATCGATATTCCGGTTTAATTCGACATTTTCAACGATAATTGGGTGTTTGTAATTTTTCAAATAATTTATTTCGATCACTTTAGTCCGCGGCTTGAACTAAGAAGCGACCCGACCTTCAACACTATTGAAACTTGATATTTTGGTTCAATTCGACATTTTTGACGATAATTAGGTGTTTGTAATTTTTCGAATAATTTATTTCGATTACTTTACTCCAGGGTTTGGAGTGAAATTCTGACTCTGTTTCAAAATAATCACAAGCCACTATCAAAAATCGGTATCCTCGTTCAATCCGATATTTTTGACGATAAGAAAGTGTTGCTAACTTTTCGAATAATTTATTTCGATTACTTTACTCCAGGGTTTGGAGTGAAATTCTGACTCTGTTTCAAAATAATCACAAGCCACTATTGAAAATCGGTATCCCCGTTCAATTCGACATTTTTGACGGTAATAAAGTGTTTGTAATTTTTTCAATAATTCATTTCGATTACTTTACTCTAGGGCTTGGAGTGAAATTCTAACTCTGTTTCAAAATAATCACAAGCCACTATCAAAAATCGGTATCCTCGTTCAATCCGACATTTTTGACGATAAGAAAGTGTTTGTAACTTTTCGAATAATTTATTTCGATTACTTTACTCCAGGGTTTGGAGTGAAATTCTGACTCTGTTTCAAAATAATCACAAGCCACTATCAAAAATCGGTATCCCCGTTTAATTCGACATTTTTGACGATAATTAGGTGTTTGTAATTTTTCAATAATTTATTTCGATTACTTTACTCCAGGGTTTGGAGTGAAATTCTGACTCTGTTTCAAAATAATCACAAGCCACTATCAAAAATCGGTATCCCCGTTCAATTCGACATTTTTGACGATAAGAAAGTGTTTGTAATTTTTCAAATAATTTATTTCGATTACTTTACTCCAGGGTTTGGAGTGAAATTCTGACTCTGTTTCAAAATAATCACAAGCCACTATCAAAAATCGGTATCCTCGTTCAATTCGACATTTTTGACGATAAGAAAGTGTTTGTAATTTTTCAAATAATTTATTTCGATCACTTTAGTCCGCGGCTTGAACTAAGAAGCGACCCGACCTTCAACACTATTGAAACTTGATATTTTGGTTCAATTCGACATTTTTGACGATAATTGGTGTTTGTAATTTTTCAAATAATTTATTTCGATTACTTTACTCCAGGGTTTGGAGTGAAATTCTGACTCTGTTTCAAAATAATCACAAGCCACTATTAAAAATCGGTATCCCCGTTCAATTCGACATTTTTGACGGTAATAAAGTGTTTGTAATTTTTTCAATAATTCATTTCGATTACTTTACTCTAGGGCTTGGAGTGAAATTCTAACTCTGTTTCAAAATAATCACAAGCCACTATCAAAAATCGGTATCCTCGTTCAATCCGACATTTTTGACGATAAGAAAGTGTTTGTAACTTTTCGAATAATTTATTTCGATTACTTTACTCCAGGGTTTGGAGTGAAATTCTGACTCTGTTTCAAAATAATCACAAGCCACTATCAAAAATCGGTATCCCCGTTCAATTCGACATTTTTGACGATAATTAGGTGTTTGTAATTTTTCGAATAATTTATTTTGATTACTTTAGTCCGCGGCTTGAAGTAAAATTCTGACTCAGTTTCAAAGTAAAGACGAGTCACGATCCAGAATCGATATTCCGGTTTAATTCGACATTTTCAACGATCATTAGGTGTTTGTAATTTTTCAAATAATTTATTTCGATCACTTCACTTGGCAGCTTGAACTGAAATTCTGACTCAATTTCAAAATGATTACAAGCCACCATCAAAAATCGATATTTCGGTTCAATTCGACATATTTAACGATCATTAGGTGTTTGTAATCTTTCAAATAATTTATTTCGATCACTTTACTCGGCAGCTTCAACTGAAATTCTGACTAAATCTCAAAATGATTACAAGCCGCCATCAAAAATCGATATTTTGGTTTAATTCGACATTTCCAACGATAATGAGGTGTTTGTAATTTTTCGAATAATTTATTTTGATTACTTGAGTCCGCGGCTTGAAGTGAAAGTCTGACTCAGTTTCAAAATTAAGACAAGCTGCATAAACCTGTATTAGTATGCAGGTGTGAAATCCAGGTGAATTCCAAAATTGAAATTCTCACCTCAATTCTACGACGTTCTACGAACATCTCTGAAAGAAAAACGAAATTTCTACGAAATGTCGGAATTCCTGTAGCAAATCGTAGAAAATTGTAGTTTTTTGTAGAAATCATCTTTACTAGGGTTCGAACTTACAACGTTGAAATACGCTATTCTGCTACGTTACTGCTAGAATGGCTATGGCTAATTTCCCATAAGCGCTAAGTTCAAAATGTAAAGGTAAGGGGCTTCCATAAATTACGTGAGGTGATTTTGGCGATTATTCGACCCCCCTTCCTCCGTTGGTGAAATTTCGCGAGATTTGGCTCGCCCCCCTTCCCCCCCCCCCTAATCTCACGTGAGATTTTTCGAAATGCGTATTCCCAGTGTCAATACGTTAATCTGTGCTTGATTGCGTTGGATTTATTAATAAAAAACATAATTTATGTTTGGAGACTCTATCGACTCTATCATCTCAGGCCGGGGGAAATTTTACTCGAAGAAAAAATCATTATCCTCAAACCCGAGAGGACTCTTTTCAGTGAGAGATTCAATTTATTGATTCGACTTGTGTGATAAATTGCAGAAAATGAAAAAAAACATAATTTATTATAAAAAAAATTACGTGATATTTGCCGAGACTCTCCCCCACATGAGATTGGGTGAGAATCCACTTGACACTCCCCCACCCAAGCACCTCACATAATTTAAGGACGCCCCCTAAGAAGTATCAATTCCGAAGGGTGATTGATTGAAATTAGCGGGTTCGACTCATTCCCGCTGCGATAAATAAAGTAAAAATTGCGGCTCCGATTGTGTGTTTACGTTTGATCGGCCAGATACTATCTTATTGTTTGACTACCGTCCGATCGTCGCTTTATCGCGTAGACTCGGCGAGATCGCGCTCGCCTCCCGCGCTGAGGCTGGCACCGCGCGGCAAGCACCATCGAGCCGCGACGGCCCTGAGCTGGTCGCCTATCTGCGCTAGGATTGGCCGACTTTGATCGGCTATAACTCGGTAACGGTGGCTCGAAAAAAAAATTAGCAAGAATAATTTTCGTCTTATTTTACGTCAAGGAATCTGCTGGTGACCTCTTGGTGGGAGCATTCCTAACCACCCTGTATAGTGCTCGGCGTGTATTTTGTTACCTACTCTGCTTCACGTATACATTCAAATTGTCTCACTGGCACTGCAACCTCACATCATGCCTGACAAACCACCAACCCCCAACCCTGGAAGCTATCCTGGCCGCAGTAGAAGCCGGTGCCGAAGAAACTTCCACACATATGACTGCGTTATCGCACAATACCAATGCACTTATTTCGAAGCTCGTCACCAAAGTAGAGGCTCTCGCACACCGAGTTGTGGATCTGGAAATAGCGCGTGTGGACCAGGATGCTGAGGTATCGCGTCTTCTCTTGCTTAATGCAGAACTGACTGACCGCCTTATGAAATTTGAAATGAATTCAATGAACTGTGATCTGATGATCTCTGGTGTCCCGGAATCAGAGAACGAAGATCTACAATCTGTCCTCCGGTCGACAGTCACCTCGCTCACAACTACTGTGTCCCCGGCGGATGTCATCGAAATCGTGCGTGTCAAAAGCACGAAGAATCTGAACAAGCCGCGAACGATTCTGGCTCGACTTAAATCGACGCACTGTCGAAATCGAATTTTGTCCGCCAAGCGCGCAAAAGGGCGAGTCTACGCGGACGAACTTGGCTTGGTTGGAGTGCACCCACACACCCCAATTTTCATAAATGAACGTCTCCCTTCTCCCCTGGCAAAGCTTCTCGGTAAGGCTAAAGAACGTGCTCGGGAGTTGGGATACCGCTACGTTTGGACGAGAAACGGAGTAATCAATGTGAAGCGTGATGAATCCTCGGATCGTATCGTTGTCCTCCGTTCTGAGACTTATCTACATCTTCTCGTCGAAAACACTCGTCCCAATACGGACACCTCGGACTCTGCCTGCATAGACAAAACTTTGCAATAAACCTACTCCTTGCTAAACATTTAATATATAAAATCTCGAACCAGCCCACTCTGTCCTTCTTTTCCTTCTGCAATCTCATCTCCTGTATACTGTATTTATTTATTTTATCTTATTTCATCTAACTGTACTTCTTTCAATGTTGCTGTATACTTCTCTACCTCATATCTCTGCACTTCTATCAATGTCTGCTGTATATTTTCCTACCTATTCTGTAATTAGCACGATTTTGCTGTAATGTTCTTTTGCCCTAAGGCCTGATTTAGGCTACGGCATAAAATAAATCATCTAATCTAATCTAATCTAATCTCACTCGAACTTCCGGTGTAACGGAGAACTAAGTAGCACGCACGACTAATAAGGAGTTGGAAATATATAAAAATAAGTAGTTAGTTAGTCGTGCAAGTGAAGGAAGGAGTGAAGGAGAAGGGAGGTAAAGTGAGTGAAGGGACAATAGTGAAAAGGAAAGGAAGGAAAGGACAAGAGAGACAGGGTGAAAGTGGAAGTGAAGGTGGTAGAGACAGGCAAGGTTAGGGTGACGAGTAGTAGGGCGCAGGCGCGAAGGTGGCTGACATCGAGACTGCGCTAGTCAGGTTGGCCTGGACGGTGCACGGCATGCCGGGTAAGACCGGTGTAGTGGCGGGAAAGTTGAAGGGACCGAGCGCGGCAGTGAGGAGACTCGGCACGGGAGAGAACAGGCAGGGTGAGGGGAAAGGAGCGGTAGGGAGGCCGTCGAAGGCGCGAATATTCGAAAAGGTCGGAGCGCATTTGTCGCCAGCTCTAGGTAAATACCTAGAAGGAAATAAAAAGAAGGATCAAGGCGAGAAAGGAGAGGAAAAGAAGGAGGAAAAGGAGGAAATGGAGGCGGAGAAGGGGGACAGGGAAGTGGAGAAGACAGAGACAGCCACAGACGGGGGAGAATGAGAGGAAGAAGAAGCGGGAGGGGAAAAGGAGAAGAGAAAGAGAATAAGATCCTCGGAGGAGCGGGAAGGCGAGCGCGAAGGGAGGTAAGGTGGAAAAGAAGCGGAAGCAGGTCCCCGAGAGGGACGAGTGGGGGGGAAAATAAAATGCTGGAGAGGCTGATAGAAGCGTACAGCATTGGACAGGCGAAGACGGAGGCAAGCCTGAAGGAATTGAACAGGAAAATGGAGACGGTGGCGGAAGTATACAAGGAGACGAAAGAGGAGGTGAGAGAGTTGGCGAAAAAGCTGGAACAGAAAAGCGAAGACTGGCAGAAAGAGAGGGCGGAAATGAACGAGAAAATAAGGAAGATGGAAAAAGAGAGAGAGGAATGGGCAGAGAGGGAAAGCAAAGCGAGAAGAGAATGGGAGAAAAGGATGGAGGAGAAACTGGAAGCAGAGAGGAACAAGCTCGAGGAACAAGAGAGAAGGAAAGAGGAGACGAGAAACGTGTGGGAGAAAAGGATAGAGGAGAGGGCGGAAGTAGGGGGGGCCGCAAAAGAGCCGAGGAAGCTAAAGGAAGTGGAGGAAAGAATAAAGTCGATGGAGGAGGAGAACGAGAAAAAAGATAAAGCAGAGAGGAAGAGAAACGTGGTAGTGAGGGGACTGGAAGTAGAAGAAGCGGAGGACAAGAGGGGGGCGGCGATAAACGCAGTTGAAACGGCCGCTGGAGGGAGGGTGGGGATTGAACAAATAGAGATTATTAAAATAGGAAGGAAGGGAGTGATGGTAATAATCAAATTCAGGACATGGGAGGAGAAGAGAAGGGTCATGGGGGGGAAGAAGAACCTGGGAGGAAGAAAGGTGTACATCGACGATGACCTGACCTGGAACGAGAGAAGGGTGCAAGGAGCGATCCGGGAAAGGGCAAGGGAGTGGAAGAAAATGGGACACACGACGAAGGTGGGCTACCGGAAGTTAAAGATAAACAATGTGGAGATGATATGGAACGACGAGCTGGGACGCCTGGTGAGCGCGACGACGGAGGGGGGGAACGAAGAGGGAGGGCAGGGGGACCAGGGGGAGTAGAGACGGAGAGAGAAGGAGTAAAAGTGATATTCTGGAACGTGGCGGGATGCAGGGGTAAAGATGAGGAATTTTGGGAGTACCTGGAGGGATTTGATGTAATAGGACTAACGGAAACGTGGATAGAAGAGAAAGACTGGGGGGAGTGGGAGAAAAGACTGCCGAAGGGGTGGGTGTGGAGAAGCCAAGCTGCAACGAGGGAAATGAATAAAGGAAGAGCGAAAGGGGGTATTCTAACGGGGGTGAGAGAAGAACTGAAGGAGGAGGACGCAGTAGGGGCAGAAGTGGAGGGGATCCAAGTGAGGAAAATAAAAGTGAACAAATTAAGAGCAGTGGGACATAGTGACGGTCTACAACAGAGGGGGGGAAAAAGAACTTACTAAAAGAAATTGTGAGACTAAGGAACGACGAAAAAGAGGAGAGAAAGATGGTAGTTGGGGGGGACTTCAACGCGAGAATAGGGGAGGAGGGATAGATAGATAGATAGTTTATTATATCCATGACAATGTTGGATAAGCCTGCAGTACATTTACAATGACGTATGTACTGCAGGCAGGGGAATGAAAGATACAGGTGCCAAAATAGGCGAAAGAAATACACAAAGAGAACTAGCCGGTTTTAGCCAAAAAGCTCATCGCTTTTTTGCGTAAGGCACGATCGCAGAGTGCTGGTTTGTTTTGAAATAGTGTTCAAATCCCCCAAAAATTTCAAAATTTTGATTCGTGATTAGAAGGCTGAATTCCAAAGCTCGCTATTATTTTCAAAATTGACAAAGATAGCAATCGCCATTTCTGAACCGGAAGTCGGATCGAGTACACAAACAAAATTGCACATCTGCAGACTGAAAACAGTATCCAGTGCGAATTTCATCAAAATCGGTTCAGCGGTTTGGCTAAGCTCGTGTTTACAAGCAACTTCAACGATTTGACACCGAGATGCAGGTGCCGGAAAAATCCTAAAAAATTTCCAAAATTTTGATTCCTGATTAAAAGACAGTATTCCAAAGCTCGTTGTTGTATCTTCAAAGTTGACAAAGTTAGCAATCGCCATTTCTGAACCGGAAGTCGGATCGAGTACACAAACAAAATTGCACATCTGCAGACTGAAAACAGTATCCAGTGCGAATTTCATCAAAATCGGTTCAGCAGTTTGGCTAAGCTCGTGTTTACAAGCAACTTCAACGATTTGACACCGAGACGCAGGTGCCGGAAAAATCCTAAAAAATTTCCAAAATTTTGATTCCT
>JAEUYN010001991.1:0-300954 GCA_018257835.1 Euura lappo
AAATCGTGATGTCATGGAATTTTTTCAAATTAAAATATGTTGTTGTTTGATGAAAAAAAAGCGACCCGTATTTTTTTGTTTTGGAAAAAAAAATCTTGCTACGAAGTTACGGCTATTTGAACATTTAATCGTGCGCTACCAAAGTTCTTGAAAGAGGACCACTTTTTTTTCTTAATAACGCTATATCTGCGGAACGGATCATCGCAAATACTTCATCTTGGTCTCATTTTGTAGGGTTTTTCGCACTCTTTTGGAATTCGACGAAAAATTTGAGGATTTTTGAAAATTGACGGAATGACGTGCATTTTTAGAAAATTAGGGAAACCCGATTTTCTCGAAAAGTGATTTTTTTATTTTCTCAAAAATTTCACACAATATGTGGGGTGATATGACGGATATATCCTCGAAGTTTCATCGATGCTAAAACACTGCTTCATATCGAGAAAAAATATTTCGTGCGTCACTGAAATTCGTCAATTCCTGTGCTGGTGTCGACTTTGTGGGTTTCTTTGAGATGTGTACAGATTTTTCGATCCAAATAATGTCACTAAAACTTGATACATACGTACCTGAGGGAGTAAATGGCCAAATGCCGTATGATGTATAACATCGTAGACCGAATATTGATCTGCTAATAAAGACTATCATGAAAAAAATACCAAATTAAAAATCAGGGATTTATTGTAGTAATAACAATATCGTATATTAATATTGTTGAGTATGCTTCTATTTTCGTGGTATGGTATAGAGTGAGGTATAGGGGATCAAATGTTAAAATGCAACAAAAATGTGAACGGGACAGAAATGCGTGCAAAACGAAAGTAACAACAATGCGGATGAAAAAAGTTTGCAAAAGACAAAAGATGAAAATAGGAAGAAAAATGGGAAAAGATTATGGATGATCGATGTGTCAGATTGTGACCGATCCAAATGTATGGTTAATCTATCAGATTGTTACCGATCATCGATCTGTCAGGATTAGATTTTGTTTAAACTTTATTTTCAGAGAATTCAAATCAAAATGCGACAGATACAAATATATCAAAACAAAATGCACTAAGAACGAGAGAACAGGTGACATTTTCAATGCCTTCAGAGGCTTGCATTACACACAAGGTCTGTAGATTTTATCATTATATTATTATTAGCATTGAAAATGCTTCCGTTTTCGGGTCAGTAGTGAGTTCTGTGGGATCAAATCTTGAAATGATGCAACGGAAGCGATGCAACGGAAGCGATACAACGGAACCAATGCAACGGAAGCGCGTAATGAAAAGTTGAAGAAATAAATAATAAAAGAACAAAAACAATAGAACGAGGGACATTTAGGTGATGTAGATTTCACTGTTCACATAATGATTCTTAGTTTAATCATAGATGGCAATAGCAATAGCGCAGCATGTAATTAACCGCTGCGTGAGAAAAAGTTTATAAATAAATAAATGAACAAAAACAATAGAACGAGGGACATTTCGGTAATGTAGATTTCACGGTGCAAATGATGATTCGTACTGTAATCATAGATGGCAATAATAATAGCGCAGCATGTAAATTCAGAGATTCAGCTGAAAAAATGCACGAAAACTAAGATAACGAAGGACATTTTCAATGCATCAGCTGCTTGCGTTACATGCAAGATCTGTAAATTTTATACTATTATTATATTATATTATATTATATTTTTTATAGATATAGTATTTAATATTATGTAGTTATGATCATATTATTATTGTACGATATTGTTATTACTACAATAAATCCCTGATTGTAAATTTTGTATTTTTTTCGTGGTAGTCTTATACATCATACGGTATTTGGCCATGTACTCCCTCAGGTACGTATGTATCAAGTTTCGGTAATATTATTTGGATCGAAAAATCTGTACACATCTCAACGACGCTCACAAAGTAGACACCAGCACAGGAATTGACGAATTTCAGTGACGCAGGAAATTTTTTTTTCTCGATATGAAGCAGTGTTTTAGCATCGATGAAACTTATAGGATATATCCGTCGTATTACCCCACATATTGTGTAAAATTTTTGAGAAAATAAAAAAATCACTTTTCGAGAAAAACGGGTTTCCCTAATTTTCGAAAAATGAACGTCATTCCGTCAATTTTCAAAAATCCTCAAATTTTTCTTCGAATTCCAAAAGAGTGCAAAAAACCCTACAAAATGAGACCAAGATGAAGTATTTGCGATGATCCGTTCCGCAGATATAGCGTTATTAAGAAAAAAAGTGTTCCCTTTCCAAGAACTTTGGTAGCGCACGATTAAATGTTCAAATAGCCGTAATTTCGTAGCAAGATTTTTTTTTCCAAAACAAAAAAATACGGGTCACTTTTTTTTCGTCGAACAACAACATATTTCAATTTGAAAAAATTCCGTGAAATCACGATTTCCATTTTAGCCTTGCCTGCCCGATTTGAGATGGATTCGGTCCTAATATGTGAATGAATAATTTTATCCGATTAATTGCGAAAACAAAAGACGTTACGTTGGTCTTATGTAGAGCGTCAGCTCTGACGATATTGAATTATTTTTCATCACGCCGTGCAGAAAAGTGCCTTTATCTGCACGCAAGCGTGCAGATAATCGCACTTTACGCACGTTTGTGATGAAAAATTGTGTTCGATACACGTGAAAAATTTGTTTTCACACTCGTGAGATTGTCACCCTCGCTTCGCTCGGGCGACAGACCTCTCACTCGTGTCAAAAAAAATTTTTCGCTCTAGTATCGAAATATACTATTTTTATCGGTAAAATTTTTGTATTCATCAAATTTCATCTAGATCACTTAGAAGGTTGAAGAAATTCCGGAAAATTCACAGACTCCACAAAACCAAAAGTTTTCTAAAAGTCATCATCGTGTGGTCAAGAAGAAGTCCCACTTTTCGACGTCTAAGTCTTGTCTCAACTCTTATAAAGACGGACATATTTTAGGTTCATTGGTTCATTAGGTTCATTAGGTTTGTTAAAAATCTTGGGAGAGAGAGACGAAACTTAACCTCAAACCACGTAGATCATTTGTTATTATAGAGTTGACAGATGCAGCAGATAATCATCGCCGTTAGCTGAGTTTGGAAACGACGTAGCAGTGCTGTCACCAGTCTTGTGTCTTTGTCACACTGACATTTGACTGCGAATGCGCATGTGGCTGCGCGGACTTGCGCTGAGTGCAACGATGACCACTTTTTAGTCCTAGGAGTCAAAAGTAGACTTTTCTGTACTGTACATTAACCTAGTTCGGATTGGCCTCAGATAATATTCTACACGGCATTATAGTGCACGAGATTATTGTTATAACACCAACGATCGCATTTCCTCTACTTCTCGCAATACTTCGATTTTAATTATTTCTAACCTTTCTCGAGGTGCATAAACATCGTCTGTGTTGTTACCAACAGTCATGTATCTTATCTGATTGAGTGTCATAACTCATTCTAAACTTCAATGGCTGTTCTAACTATTTCTAACCTTTCTCCAGACGACTGAACATCGTCTGTGTGTTATATATGGGCAATTCCATATCAAGTGATCAAGGATTTTGGGACAAATTTTTCTGATCTTGACGTCGATCTCAGAAAAAGTAGTTCACGATGAAGAAAAAATACTCGCTAAAGCTTTTTTTTTTATTCTCAATATTTTCGAAGTCATGCAACCTCTTCGTTTTGGCGCATTTTTTTTCAAAAAATCATAACTCCAGCTACGTTGGTGATAGGGAGATCAACTTGGGCTCATTTTCTTCGCAAAAGAATATAGTTTTCAGAAAAAATAGGGCAGTGGGATTTTCGATCGCTCAACATAAAATTGTCTCCATTTCCCGAAACAATTAGAGATTGCGGAAAAATGGAATTTTTTTTTTAATCTGAAAAAAATCACAGACGTAGATATATGTATCCTCTCAGTGCTGTGTAATTTTCAGAGTGGGAGAGCCAGGCGTTTTTTTATGGCCTAAAATGTGTATTATGTTGATAAGTACCTTTTATCGTGTAATATTTTTGGCAGACTACTTAAGTATTTAGAATTTAAGAACGGGTTTTTCGGTTGAAATAATATCTTTAATCATGTATTTTGTGCCAAATTATGTTGCTCCAACTTCAAGTTTAATAATTATTTCCACTAACATTGAAAATTCTGCAACTATAGATCCAACGAATAATCATAATCCACGTAAGTCCTTTCTATTTCCGAAGAATTCTCGTAACACAAAATGTAATCTCTTACGTGGATTATGAGTATTCATTGGACCTATAGTTGCAGAATTTTCAATGTTAGTTTAAATAATTAATCATCTTGAAGTTGACAAAAGGGACAATTTTCGAAAGCGGATAACTCCTGAAGTTAAAGGGGCAAACGAAAAAAAACATATGGCAAACATTGGCAAACGAAGGACAAACGATGGCAAAAAATTTTAAAAAATTGGCATATATTGGGGGCCAAGTTCACTTCGGTCATAATTTGGCCCAAAATACATTATTAAAGATATTATTTCAACCGAAAAACCCGTTCTTAAATTCTAAAAACTTAAGTAGTCTGCCAAAAATATTACACGATAAAAGGTACTTATCAACATAATACACATTTTAGGCCATAAAAAAAACGCCTGGCTCTCCCACTCTGAAAATTACACAGCACTGAGAGGATACATATATCTACGTCTGTGATTTTTTTCAGATTAAAAAAAAAATTCCATTTTTCCGCAATCTCTAATTGTTTCGGGAAATGGAGACAATTTCATGTTGAGTGATCGAAAATCCCAATGCCCTATTTTTTCTGAAAAATATGAAGAAAATGAGCCCAAGTTGATCTCCCTATCACCAACGTAGCCGGAGTTATGATTTTTTGAAAAAAAAATGCGCCAAAACAAAGAGGTTGCATAACTTCGAAAATATTGAGAATTCAAAAAAAAAGCTTTAGCGAGTATTTTTTCTTCATCGTGAACTACTTTTTCTGAGATCGACGTCAAGATCAGAAAAATTTGTCCCAAAAGCCTTGATCACTTGATATGGAATTGCCCATATTGTATATACAGACTATTTTCCGAAGAATCTATCTTCTTACATGATTCGATTGATCAAACACAAAACATGACAATTGATAGCGATCGTAAAATCTTTATTTAACAATTATAATGGTTAGTAATGTATCGACGATATGGTATATAGCTGCTGCGATAAAATGCGTTGACTCGTGGATCTTTTCAAGAAAATACACTTGGCAGGCGAACGGATTCCTAACAAGTAGATGATGTGCTGATCCAGGTTTGGCAGAATGGTCCACGCAACGCGAGCGATCTGTACAAACCTGTCATGGAAACGAGAAAACATTATATGTATTCACACGTAACGATGAACCGCAAATATCCAATCATCGAGACACCTAGCTTCGACGTTTTGTATATCAGTGAGGAGCTTGAACGCTCTGCCGCATCTTTTTCCGCTCACATCGAGATTGACGATGTGCCGGATACCCGGTAACTATCCGGCATCCAGTCTGATTTTTAATTGTCAATATACCGTTCAGAAAAAGATTATAGAAATGGAAAAAAAATTCAAGTGAACAATAGTATATTGTGCATCAAGGGAGGAAAGCAGGGTTTTGCTTACGAGCGCGGAGCATGCATCTCGAGCCAACTTGCGCTCCCGAGGTGTATCTTGCTGCCCGAGCGGAGAGGGGGAGGGGCGAGCCGAAGGCAGTCTTCGACTTTCTTCCCTAGGGAGGAAAGTCTTTCCACACTGCCTTCCCTACCTAGGGAGGCAAAGCGTCGTTTTCCTCCTTACCGACAGAGAGCGAAAGTAGGCCTTTCCGTTCGTGTGTGAAGAAAAAATGATTTCACACTTCAATGTTTAATCTTCAATATTGAAAGTCCAACATTGGGCGATCTTCTCGTACCGGATATCCGGTTATCCGGCACATCCCTAATCGAGATGAAGTGAGTCAAAGCCAAGTGTCCCGCTTTTATGACCGACTAGTAGCTACAAGCCAGCTGGTACATGTACAAGGATTCATTATTCGCTCGTCCGTCACATACCTACATAAAATGCTCGATAAGTCGATTGGAATGCTTCCCTCGCAGAGATGAAGAATTATTTCGGGAGTCACGTTCGCCACGCCTGCGTCTATTATTCCTTACAGTTATTCGGCATATTTTTATTTTTTTTTGTATCGCTGTGCAATAGGCGTAATTATTCGCATTTTCCTCAGTCTTCTGACGATGAGTCTTCCTCCCTTCCTTCGTCTACGACGATCCTATGTACCGTTGAAAAACTGCGATTGCACGTGCGCGCGATACTCCGGATACTCGCCGTCGGATTATCAGCGATATATTTGACGACGTACTCCTCCAATTTTAGATTCCGTGCGCTACGTTGCTTCCCACAAGCGCCCCGTAAGTTTGGAAGAACGGAGCCTGTCTCCTGTACACGATGCAATAGACTCAAAATCGTTCCTTGTCCTGGTCTCCGGCGATCCGGAAACCGCACCGCGTATTCCGCTGAAGCTGCTCCCGAATTCCGCCCGAACTCGCCGTACAATAGCATCATGTCACAATATTCGGTGATCGTGAAAGCCATTCTTATGGATCTAATCTAATATTGTATCTGACCAAATACGCGACGCGATGCAACGAGAGCGTTCGTTGAACAAAACACGGCGAAACAGTCGATAGTGCATGCCGATACATCCGTTGCCCCTTTTTTCAGATTTCTTCCTGAAGTTTTCTACTTTATCAACCTGCCAAACACTGCGATATAGCTACACGAGTAATGCAGCGAATTTGCAGGAAAAAAATATAATAAAAATAAAAAGCATCGAGAAAATAATTAGTTCATTGTTGCTCGAATGATTTCGTATTTCTTTATTTTTCTCGATCAATAATAATAATACCTTTCAGGGATTTTTAAATAACTTTTAAATTACATTTATACAACTGCATTGTAAAAAGGATTTTCTTTTTATAAAATAGAACTACATCTGTTTTACATATGTATGTGTAATCATAATACGACGATAATCATATCAATTATTTAATTATTATTATTTCATTTTAGCATAAAATTGTTATCACACAATTACAATATAAACACATAATATAATTAATAATTCAACTAATTTTAACTATCGCAAGAGACGAGATAGAAAGAAAAAAAAATGAAGAAGAATTTATTAATATCATCGTTAAATAAATACATTATTACAAACATGGTGCAATGGTTTATTATTAATTTCTATAAAGAATCTTTCTTCGTTACAATCGACGACATATTTATTTCTTATCGAATTATCGTTCTTCTAGTATGACTGTCTCTTGCGGACAAAGTTTTAATTCTAGAAGCGTCAACTTCGGATCCATTGATGTGAGCTGTAACATGAAATAGAAGAATAAATAAATATGTCAGGAATCGTACTCTTCAATGTCCTAATTCTTTATAAAAATCTATGGAAAACTCCTCTGACGAAAAAAGACCGGATGATCCAACATACAAATTAAACCACATAATGCTTACATCATTCTACTTACATCCCTTCGAGGCCAGCTGGAAATAACTTTCCACTCGTCCGTTGGATACCCTTCGACGATCAGGAAATTTAACAAAATCTGAAGAGGAGTGTCTGTGGAGAACCTACGCTCCAAAAACTTTCCCGCCGGAAGTCGTACTCGTATTTTAGTTATGTTATCTGCTGAGCCTTCTTCGGGTTCTGGCGGTAAGCTCGATTCCACGGCTTGCCTGTGAGTCTGCAATTGAAAATTTCGGTGTTGACAATCTTAAAACAATGTTTTTCATGACTTCAATCGGTGCTCAGTCCCAAGTTTGTTCCCTAGATCACTTTCAGATCGAGTAAAAAGCGATTACAAGTGATTTCAAACAAATCTAAAGGAATTCAAACTGATTTTGATTAGATTTTATACAATTTCACGCGATTTCAGAACAATTCTGGAAGTAGGTGTTCTCAAAACACAAGAGGTCATTCTTTAGCATCCTTCGGAGAAAAGTAAAAAAATTCAAAGTCCTATAGATAAATTTATGGCCGAATTAGAGCAGAGATCTTCCTTACTTCTCTTCGAGTCTCCACAGCCATTCTCTCGCTCTCGATTCTCTCTTTTTCCTGCTTTTCCATCATTTCTTGCATTTGTTTAGCTTCTTCCTTGGCTCTGAAATTACATGACAATGTTAAATTGGTCTCGTTGGAATAATTCACAAATCAAAGTCAAACCCACCTGTCAGCCGCTAGACTTTCCTGGTAGGCCTCGTCCTGTTCTTGCTTCACTCGCTCTCTGGCCTCTCGTTCCTCTTCGACGCCGATATCGGCCCGTCTTTGATCCTGGAGTGAGATATGAGGAAAAGTTTAAAAAATCGGGATCGAATTGTAAGAAAAAGTACCTGGAAAACGTCTACTGCTTGGATTAAATTCGTGAGAAGTTCGTTGACCCCGACGTTTCCGTGAACGATTGTAAATATTTCCGTGTTAGATCGAGATCGCATCACTATCATAAGTACAGGCAGCGTATCGACGTCGATATTCCTCACGGTCATAGCAGCGACCGAGCCAAGCGTTCGATTAATCGACGACAGGAACCTGAAGTCAATTTAGTTGATCAATTTCATTCCAACAACGAAGAAAGGATAACGATCGGATATTGAAGAGCGGAGAAACTTCGTACATCTGTTTGTTTGATTCGTAAGTGAAATCCCATCCCCAAACGACGAAGTTTGCCGATAGGAGTTGTAAGACAGTCTCAAATCCCAGTAAATGAGTACAAAATACATTCGAAAGTACGCTGTTGTCGTGATGTAGGTAAACGGCGAGTAATTTTCTCTGTGGACGATGAAATATTGAATTATAATCAGGTTCTTGTATCCTAATCAAGTTTCTTCGACATCAGACGATAATGAAGATTGTTTCACCTCCTTGGCTGGTCTGAGGCAAGATTCCTTGATAGCTTCTTCGAATGTACCAGCAAAAAAGTCGGGATGTGCGGGTCCGTATCGTTTCTGAAACTGTTCAGCAAAATGCAGGGTGCCTATGGTCTCGTCCTCGACGTTGTCGGGCACTGGAAGAAAAAAATCGAAAGAACGTTAATCGTCGATCTTGGAAACAGAAAGACCGAGAAAACCCAACAAATCAACTATTCTTCCCAGTTTTATCACACTTTCGATGCCAAGTGCAAAGTTTTTCGAATTTTCGACATCGATCAGACTTACTGAGATGCTGAATTTTCATGGACTGAACATTGTCTATGAAAATGTCGTCTTCGACGTTGAATGATTCCGAGGCGTCCTCAAACTCTTCTGCGGAACTATCGCTGTCTATTAAATCCACTAGAACCTGAAATAAATTTGATAAACAATGGGTTAAGTATCTCGGAATGAGAAAAAGCTTTCCAGGATTCCTGAGGCTTACTTTCTTGTTATCCTTAACCGGGAGTTTGCCGACAGTGAGATCGTGTTCGGGGTAGGATATCCCGCTCTGAGCGAGCATAGTCTTGTCGTTTTTTAACGTAGGTGGCCACCCGATCCAGTGCTGATTCCTCACGGGAATATCGATCAGCGTAAAAACGTCAGATTTTACTTCTAGAACGGTACGTGTGCCAGGGAATTTTAATTTATAAGTTCGATTGTGAATTTCATCTCGAATATTCAGTACGTATTCTTGGGCTAGTCGATCGGATGTCTTCACCCTGAAAAAGTCTCCGAATTCAGTATCGAAATCAACAATCCTGCGAAAAGGAACAATGAAAATACGACACTAACGCATCGCTAGCCAGATCCCCGATTTCCGGAACGACTCTCAAGCAGAGTGTAACTTCTGAGGGTAAATCGAGCGTCTCGAGAACCGTGGAGTCGGACTGAGGCTCGTTCTTCCATCCGTGTAGCTGCTGCTGGCAGGGCGGGACCCCAAATTCGCCACGAATTAAATACTTTAGGTACGCTGTAATCGATCAGAGTTGAAAATTAGAGTAAATCTCAAAGATGATGGAGATTTTGAGACACTTGCCGACGGAGTGTGATTCGGTGAGTTGTATATCGAAGACTGTGTCCATGTAGTGTATGTGAAAAGTGATCGTCGAGATGTTGTTTCTTTTCCGACTCGTTCCGGGTCTGATAATTTCTGGTAAATCTGCCCTCAACGGACTCGAATTACTCGGTATCGTTACGATATCAGTTATAACCGGAGCTCTGGATATTTCCTCAATCATTTCTATGTCCGGACCCATCTCTGACGGAAGCTGCTGCGAGTCTTTTGGCATAACTCTGTTGATCGCTGCCTAAATTCGATAAGAAAAAATGTAAAACTATAAATTCGAGCAAATTTCTCAGAGAAATTAACGATAAACATTGAACAATGAATGACTTAATGTTAAAGAATTGTTCATAGGAGTCTAGAAATTTTTTTTAGGTAAAAATTTGAGTTTTTTTTTCGAGATAAAGTATCTTTCAGAAAATCCTTTGTTCTAATCATTGATTTCAACTAGAATTGGAGTCAGAATGTTTAATGTAAAAAAAAACGCAGTTTTCATACCAATAAATCCCAGTTTGTTTCATCTAGGTGAAGAATGGCTTCGCCAACATCGTCGATCCCGGTACAAGCCTGAAAAATAATTTATATTCGTCAATATCGCTCCGATTCGTATCGATCAAGTTTTCGCAAAGTTTACACCGTGAGACCAGAAGCTAATCAGAAAAGAAAATATTTTTTTCGTCTATTTTGAAAAATTCTAATTCCACTAAAAACAATTGAAAAAAGTGTTCGAACGGACGGTCCGCATGTGTCGACTTATTTTTATTCACGTTTTTTTTATCGTCTGCTCTAGCATAATCATGGCGACTTGTTTGTTTATCTAAGCATTAAGCAAATAGGAAATCGGTATTCCGCGTTACGTGACCGCGTTGCGGTATCAACCCAGCGATTCGGACTTTGAGGATAAAAATTAGTCCGATGTGAGGCAAGATTGAATAATTTTTTTATTCACATCATGATAAATAAAAAATCCGCTACGGAATAGACGACAGAGAAAAGATCGCAGAGGTGGTTTACCCCGAACTCTTTGTTTGGGGTTTTATCGTCGACTCGCACCGTGGCCACGGATCGATGATCGCTGGCCGATGACTGAAACCGTTTGATAATATTCTCGATTTTATTTAACGGTATCGGAAAACTCAGCCTCGGATCGATGGGCTTTTGTTTCCGAGTGACCACGGCAATTGTCAATGTCATCGTTCAAGAGACGTCGTACATAACCAAATCGTGTCTCAATCAGTTACGGGAGACTGTATAAACGGTTTAAATGTTACCTGAAAGTCGGCAAGGATCACTTCACGATTTTCGGCCATTATTATTTATAAAATAAAATAACTAACACTGACAATATTTATCCATATAAATTGACAACTTTTATATTATTTTGTTGTGATCCTATCGAGATAGAGATACGCGAACCAGTGTTCACTTCAGATCCACACAACGCCAACGCCGCAGATATACCGAAACAAAATGCGATCCGAAACCACGGGATTAAGGTGAAATGAAAGTCACGTGACCTCGATGTGATTTACACTTGGAATTTTCAAACTCTATTTTCTCAGCCAAAACACATTCGATTGATGTGAAATTGATATCAGTGACGCAGAAAAACTTAATGAAGAGCTTGATAATCGTAGATCTTCGAAAATCGAGACGTAATAACAGTTTTTTCACAATATTGTTCTGTAATCCAAGGAAGTGCTGCCTCTCCCCACGAGGGGCAGCACCTCCTCGGGTTACGGAACAATATTGTTACACAAAATTCTGATTATGTCTTTCGATTTTCGAAAATCCACGATTGGTAGGCCCTTCATTAAGTTTTTCTACGTCACTGATACCAATTTCACATCAATCGAATGTGTTTTGGCTGAGAAAATAGCGTTTGAAAATTCCAAGTGTAAATCATATCGAGGTCACGTGACTTTCATTTCACCTAGTAGGACTAACCAACGTCTAACTACTCGTGGAACATAGTTAGATGGGACGAAAGGGGATCTTGGGACCGTCGTCTGCTCGGCAGCGTGAACTTGGTCGATTTATAGCCTGACATAACCTAAAATTCGTGAATTTTTTAGGCTTTAGCAATAATTAACCTCCGATTTTCCATTTTTCCGAGTAGATACACACGAGAAAGCGAAGGTTGCGCTAGAAGATAAAAATCGAGGATAATCAAAACGCGATCCAGCTATGTTCGGACGCGTGATACCAAAAAATTTTCGTAACATATCGGTACGTAATAAATTACCTGAATTTTATTTAGAGAGGAGAAGAGATTCTGAGATCTTTGGGCCCGGTTTATGAATGAGAATTGCGATAAGCCGTGAAGATAAAAGTTATTTTTGTAAAATTTTTTATCTTTTACCCTGATGTCGTTTGCCGAGTTTCCCCCATGGCACAGAAAAACAAATTTCAAGATCCTAAGAGCGGAATGAATAAAGCAAAAGTGTTCCAGCTCCTGTCCAGGGTTTGGAGCGGAGCCAATGGCGCTCTCGCCGGGAAACAGGCAGAACAGAAAATGGTCACTATACTCAGGGATAGACTACCAAAGGCGAGTCTCATCGAAGTCACCGATGTCTCTGGTGGGGATTAATGAAAAATATATAAATAAATAGAGTTCAAAGTACGGTTTTTATAATTTTATTCTCATCTATGTACATTTTTATACCATAGGAGGATGCGGAGCGATGTTTGAGGTGAACGTAGTTGCCCCGGAGTTCAAAGGGCTCAACACAGTGAAGCAGCATCGACTGATCAACGAGGTGAAATGATTTACTCAGAGTGATATGAAAATTGGATTTCTTATTTTTTTTTTTGTTTTTATTCTCTTTGTAATATTATTATGGTTTCTTTGTTACAGATTCTTAAAGAGGAGATTAAAGACATGCACGGTATTCGTATACACACCAGTGCCCAGGATTCCTAGTCTCGTTTTTTGTAGGTTGAATAATGATATGTGAAAATTGTACTTTAATTTATATATGCTACGATTACGGAGATAATAATTACTGGATTGTTGTATATACCTGAAATCTCTTTACAAGAAAAGACACAAAAGAAAAGTTAGGATGTCTGACGTTGTTTTACTAGTATTAAATGTATAGACTCTGGACAATTTTTTATTTTTTTTTAATCTTAATAAATTGATATTTTGATAAACAGGAAACAAGTTATCCTCAATTAATTAAAGGAGTATTTCGAAACCTGAATAAAATCTTGAGTCGAAGAATGAATTTTTACTGCTTTTCAAACAGCATGAAATCTTAATTTTGTGCTCCGATGCCTTCGGTTTTCAAACAGAAAAGATATTGATGAGCGATTAACTTACATATTTTCTTGATTAAAAAAAAAAAAAAAAAATTCGAAAATTCTTTAAAAAATCATCTGCATACAGAAAAAAATCAATGAATTAATGTTTACATGAAGAAAACAAACGTCCCCTGAAAATTTGTTGAACAATGTTTTGTTTAAGCAATTTTTTAGATAACTTTTGGGCCCTATTATTGTTAAAAAAAATTATACTCTCATCGTCTTGATTATGGTCGATTTTTTTCCGATTTTTATTTTATTCCACTGTCTTCTTCATCATTCCTTAAGGTGAAATGAAAGTCACGTGACCTCGATATGATTTACACTTGGAATTTTCAAACGTTATTTTCTCAGCCAAAACACATTCGATTGATGTGAAATTGATATCAGTGACATAGAAAAACTGAATGAAGGGTCTGCCAATCGTGGATTTTCGAAAATCGAGACGTAATAACAGTTTTTTAACAATATTGTTCTGTAATCCAAGGAAGTGCTGCCTCTCCCCACGAGGGCAGCACCTCCTTGGCTTACAGAACAATATTGTTACACAAAATTCTGATTATGTCTTTCGATATTCGAAAATCCACGATTGGCAGGCCCTTCATTGAGTTTTTCTACGTCACTGATACCAATTTCACATCAATCGAATGTGTTTTGGCTGAGAAAATAGCGTTTGAAAATTCCAAGTGTAAACATATCGAGGTCACGTGACTTTCATTTCACCTTAAAGTTGTATATTGGCGCCACTTTTCATGCGCCGATGATATCGACGCTCGTTATTTCAAACGAGCCAATACCATAGGGTACTTGTCGTCACGTGAGGCTCCACTGGGCTCTGCGCAAGCGAGAACGCGGCCTGATTGGTCAGATTATAGACACCGCTTTCTCTTGTTTGGCGCGCATGCGCACTCTACATCTTTCAAAATAGCTTGTTTGTTTTGTCCTGTCAAATAATACGTTCTGTAGAGGTTAATGTACTCCAAAAGAAAATAAATCGTAATTCCTAGCGTTATTTTTAGTTCCTTATTTACGCTCTAAATTTAGAAATATTTTCACTACCATACCGAATCGGTTGACGCTCGAAACGTAATTAAAAAATAAACCGGCACAGTGTGAAAATTTGTAGGTTAGGTCGTCGACATTTTCGTTAGCTACACGAGGTATGAATCGATTATTTGAATAGCGACGATTTTCTTCCTCAACTTCCCGATCGTTTCTCACTGTCCAACCATGGAAATAACTGGAAAAATTTTATACAAAAAAATTTGTCGACTATTCCCGGAAATATCGTCCAGCATAACGCCAGAAGTTTTGAATAAAATTTGCACTCAATCAGCGAGTCAAGATTTCCTGGAATGGTTCCACACTCACGTAACGAAAAACAATATTTTAACGGACGAGGATATCCAGATGTGAGTAAAAACTGGCTTAAATCATTCTTGTTTACTTTCTAACTCATGGCTGAGTCAAATTCCACAAAGCTTCTAATTCTATTCTAAACCGCAGAAAAAAGCATCTCATAAACACCGGGAAATTTTTCACCGATGATCTCGACGCCGTGGTCGAAGAGACCGCCAAAAGTTATCCCGAACTCGTCCAGCTCCTTGAATCTAAAATCGGAGGTGAAATCGACCACGATTCTATCTTCGAGACGGAGAAGGAAGCCTTCGAATCTGATTTGAAGTATTTACAGACGTTGGAGGAGAGCGTGAAGACTCTAACGTAACGAGCGAGTCTTTTAAGATTCATGATTCTTGTCTCTGAATTTAATAAACAATAAGTATTTGAATTCTTCCACGCAGGGAGCAGGAGGACAAGTTGAATGACGAAATTGAGGAGGAGCAAACTCAGGTGGAAAAAGAGACGATAGACGTCAAAGAGCGATACAACGATTGCATAGATTTGTTGAGAGACTTTGACGAGGGTCACAAGCTCTTTCACAATGACGTAGAGCGGTTGATAAACGCCTACGCAGATGCGGCGGAGATGGTGAGAGCAATTCCTGCACGTTGGGAAAGCTTGTTTTTTTACATTTAACTACTTTGCAACATTTTAGCAGATTTTATCAGCCGTAACTGCCAAGAGTTCTCAAAGCTCGTCTGTTTACACGAATCCTACGATTTAGAAGAATTTCTTTTCATTAGGGTTCAGAATTTGTTTCCCCATTTTGCAATTTCGGCTGTTTAAAGACGCTCCTGAGATTCATTGGTCTATTTATTTCACAGAAAGGACAGCCGGTTGTCTGGACCCAGATGCCCTTGGAGTTGTGCAAAAATCAGACGGAAATGTACATAAATTATTTGTCTGCGTACATCAGGAGGCATTTTGGTAATAACACCAAGGACGAACACACGAACGACTCGGATTACGACACCTTCATGGAAGACAGCAGAGATAGACGCGGAGAAGATATGCTTCACGAGCTTTCCTCCTGTCGGAGAAAGTAAACCAATCTTCATATATAATTCTTCCTTTACACGAAATAAATGTACCGAAAAACGCCTTCTTACAGCCTAATCACCTCAAGGGTCGAAGAGGCCAGTGCAAAGGTCAGCGCAGACGCTTGTTCAGCCATAGAAGAGCTGGCCGCGAATATTTACAACCACGGAAACCCAAAAGTACCGCAGACTCAAGCTCAGCTCGAGTGAGTCAGGACGACAACGTTTTCCCCCTTTTGTTTATTAATCCAATTGTTCATCCATTCAGGTTGGAGATAACGGAGCTCAGCGGTCGCAGAGATTTTTTGGAAGAGAACGTGAGGCTCCTCAGGGATAATCGATTGGAAGAGGCTGTGACACAGTCTGCAGAAGCAGCCATAGCAGAAATCTTGGTGCTCGACGCTCGGTCGCGATACGAGCGAAAGGAACGTCGGCTTCGCAGCATGCTTCAATTGAGGGAACTGGCCAGAGAGCACGGACACGCGCATTCCGACCTTCTCTGCATGCTCATGGAACTACAGTTCAGAAGGATCATGGAAGCATTCGAATTCGTTGCTGACGCCCGCTACTATCTTTCCACCGAATATTCTCTATCAGCCGCGAGAGACGTGCGTTCATTCGTATAACGGTCAATCCTGAGAATACTTTGGTTCAATTTCCAAGAGAAGTTCATTGATGTTCGATTGTGGTTTCAGAACGTCATGCGGCAACTCCAGACCGAATACGACACCATAGAGTCTGGCTCACCCGGCGAGAAGAACGTGTACAATAAAATATTAATTTCGATGATGAACGGCGGTAACCTGAACGATAAAGATACCCTGACCTCGTCCATGAGAGAGCTGAGGCATTTAGTTAGAGATAATGAAACGGCAGAAGAGAAAATGTTCGGAGTTGATATTGACGCGGTGATAAACGGGGTCAAGTTCTTGTTAGTACATTGACAGAACACTGCAATCCATGTTCTATTGCTCATTTTTTATTTCATCAATTTCTACGAATTTTCATTGCCTATTTTTACAGGGATCAGAAAATCAACGATGTTTATAACCGCGAGATAAACAGCGACTGCAGAACCTCGAGTCTGACGCCAATGTCTCTGGATGTGGTCGAGAGAACGATAGACGGAATTACCCGCGTTGCCGAACTCCAGAAGGAGGTTTCCGCCCGGCGAGATCGATTCAAAGATCACTTGGTACGTTTCCTACTATTTTATAATCGAGTAACTCATTGAAATTGTCTGATAAAACCACAGCGGAAAAATGGCGTCGGTTTCGAATGGGAAAAATCAATTCTATGGCAGAGATTCCTGACTGATCCAGAATCCATGAGAGAAGCTTACGAGAATGCGCAGAAGAAACTCGAGCAACTTCACTTTGGTAAAAGTTATTAGTGTCTTCAATTGCGTCTAGAAACCTTTTTTATATATTTTTGTTACTTCCTCAATGTACGAATGAGAATAAAAGGAAACTATTAAATCTCCCAGTTCCCTCAATCCAACAAACAAATCGTGATGCCATCGTTTCCGGTTTCCTCGATCTGAAATAGAAAGTACCAGTGGTAGAAGCAAGACTTGAGAACTTATCTCCGAACGATTCGCTCTCTTTTCTTTCTCTCTTCTTTTCTTCCTCATAATAATATAGTCAAGAGTTTGCGTAACTGTTGCAAAACTGTTTTGTTGATTGTCGCACATACTCAAGCGCCGTTCTCGCACCGTATGTATGAACATAGTAGCGGTTAACCACTCATTTGTGTATCGCCGTTAGATGATCTTTACTGGCCACATCCGTTTCATAGCAATAATGTCCATCTTGTATTACGTATCCAGACGTTGGAGGGAATGTGATTGAAGACAATGATATAGTAGCTACAAGTGGCCTAAAAATTAAATCTGATGCGGTAGAGACACCTCTACACACCTTGGCATAATGAGCTGGACCGTGTCTATGGATTGGCGGAGTAAATAAAGGAACGACAGCGTGTGTGTATTATAAATCAGCTTTAACGGACCTTGAGCTAGTTTACCAATTCATCCGATTAGATACACAAGCGTTTGCGGTACTACACGTGTTTCGTAATATGTAATTATGAGTGGATATTTTCAGGTCGCATAATATGTATTTATTAATGCATCAATCCAAACAGCGTCAATGAGACGTGCGGTCGTGTATGTGTGAATCACATAACGCGCCATTGCCGTTTCTGGATCCTCTCCTCGTCTCGTAATAACGTCGCGTCGATTACGATATCAGTGTTAGAAGATAACAAATATTCAACTTTGGAGAGTTTTTAACATACGAAATGCGACAACGCGCGTATGTATGCTGATACTGGGCAAACGTTATGATTGGCATACATTGTTTGTTAACGCTATTACAAGCGCAAATCAAACTCTCTCCCGCTCTCTCTTTGACCTTGGCCCCCATTGCTAAAACATGATCGTATTATCCAAAGTTTTTCCCCTCCATATTTTCGCGCAGGGTGATACAATAAGATGAAAAACAGCGATTGAATATATACTTTATTGTTACGTTATTTCTTACAGATTCACTAAACTATTGTATACATAGCTAAATAGTAAACATCAATCTAGGATGTGAATAAACCTCGCCAACTACTACGTTCATCATATTATACTATTTATTCATGTTTACGACTTATGAAGACGTGTACTATGGGTCACCCATTTTCACAAATACGTGATATACACACGTGTATCCATCGCCGCACCGGTCGTACACAAGGTACAGGGTGGTGGTCGGTGAATGATACACAACTACAACACCGCGAGCCTCACACGCAACCCGGAACGAGGCATCCCGCATAGGTATACGAGCGGAGGCGCGCACGAGCTTTTAGTGTAACCTTGATCTGCCGGGCGTCCGACCTGCCGCTAGGGTTGCGGGACGCGGAGTCAGGGGGGTTGAGACTGGTACGGGAGGGAATGGCGGAGGGGCAGGGTTGGTCAGGTGGCTGGAATCTTACAATAATAATAATTATATTTGGCTGACGATGAATTCAAGACTCTGAGTCAAACCAAGCCCAAGAGTTCAACCGGACAATGCGGCGGAGGAGGGGACTGCAGAAGACGTTGTGCGCATAGTAAAGATTAATTTCGTCGCGGAATTGATAATCGATTGGTATTCCATCACGGGTCTCTGAATTTAGACGGATACTCGTCGTTGTGATGGGGCGGCGGGAGGAAGGGAGAGACCCAGACTCGGAGACGATGAAAATTTGAACTCGTAGCGGAAGGAGGAAATAGCGAGTATCGATTGACCAGGGCTCGTCGGCTCGTCGCGAGTTAACGGTTTGTTTACACGAGCGAGTATCACCGCGCATGCGCCTAGAGTCCAAAACAATAATAGAGTAGGAAGGAAGGTTGGCTGGCTGGCTGGCGGCGGTGGTGGAACCAGGGAGGCACGCAGTAGTCGCTGGCTCGATTCCCCCCGTCTCTTGAACCGCACACAACACGGACGTAGGAGAGGAAGGCGCGCGCGCACACACAACCAAACGATCCGCTCGAAAATATATTCTCTCTCTGAAAACGTTAGCACGATTGTTCGCGTTTTGCCCGGTGTTATTCGCTGACTCTAACGCAGCAGCGGCAGCAGCAGCAGCTAGTAGTAGCGGCAAACCAGCAACATACCTTTCGTCAGGAGAAGTTATACCAGCAACTTCGAGTGTCTATTGTGCAATGTTTAATCAACTGTTCTCAATTCAAACTCTCTAAAAATTCTGTACGCTTGTATATATCATCTGTGTGTATGTGTGTTGGTAAAGAGAGTAAGCCGTTCTTAAAGGAGAGGTGTACGGACGCTGGGTTCTACGGATACATAATAGAAAGATACCTTTAGTCACATACGATACTCCGTCGACATCGTGTGACATAACGGATACACTACAAACTGAACCCTCAATCAAAACATAAACATAAACAAAGGACATCGTTTGCGTTGTATCGTTGTTCGGTAAACAACAGAGAGTAGTAAAATTTGTACCGAACAAAAACAAAACACTCTGCCCACATCTCTTGTGTAAATAGCTGCACTCGATTAAAAACAAAAGAAAAAGAAACAATAACAACGATTATTTCTTCTCAATCGAAGTGGCCCTAAGCTAACGACTCTAAGATTGTTTGTATACAACATAGTGTATCGCTGTGAGTAGACACCGTCTACCAAACGAGGAGGAGGAAGATTCTGTGCAGCAGTGTTGTTGTTATTGCCACTACCGCCGCTATTGCCCGGTTGAACGTCTCAGTACCTCAGTCCCGAAGCTGGTCGAAGCTGGTAGAGTCGAGTAACCAGTCATCACTGGTCAAGTCAGCGTTCAGTTTTCGTCAGCCAGTGAGTCACGCGCGACCCAATAGCTACGTAGCTGTGTGTGAAGAAGACAAAGTGAGGAGGCACCTTTCGGTACTCGAGAAAGAGAGCGAGAGATAGAAGAGGGGAGGTTGAAAAGAAAAGAAAAGAAAAGAAAAGAAAACAGCGGCAGGACCGCCCGAAGTATAGGAACGTTCCTTGACCAGGGAACTGAGAAGAGAAGATGCCGAGCGCAGCTGAAGAAACTACTTATTTAAATCTTATCGACGTTATGCCTCGTCAGGAGACAACGACGCAGGAGTTTCTCACGAGAGACGTCGACCTCCTTGTATCTCAGATAAAGGAGAACCTCAAGCTATCCGGATTCAAGGCCAAGTCTAGTTTCACTCAAAAAAGCCGCCCCTCGCCGTACAGGATACCGTCGAGATCGTGGGCAGACCCGGCGGCGACCTGCGAAGTTTGCGGTGTTAGAAATGACGCTAGCGAAGATGAGAGGCAACAGCATAGTCACCACCATCAATACCATCATCATCACCACCACCTCAATCACCATCAAAAAAGGACAAACACGGATATCGACGATCCGTACGAACTCCTTAGAGCGTTAATTCGGGACGGTGGTTTGATAAAGGAAGCCGTTAAACGGATAGAGGCGAATCTCAAGGAATTGGAAAACGCCGAGGATTCGGAATACGAGAGGAAACCCTACTTCTACGACTCCGAGGATGAGCCTAGGCCCGTAATACCGCCGCTGGAACTATGAGGTGAAAAAAAAACTATTGACAAAGAAACCCACAAGTTCAAATATACTATGTAATAATGTGAAAAAGTGAAATCGCTATGGGACGAGGCTAACGTCGCTAGTCCTAAAATCATTATTAATAGCAAACAAAACTAATGATAGAAGAAAGTTTGAAATTGAAAAAAAAAAGACAAATAAAAATTTCGTAATAACTTATGAAACGCACACGACAATTACGTGCAGACATGCTAAAGGATGTGGTCCGGGTGTTCAGGACCCGTATGCTGGCTCGAACGGAGTATAGAGATAAACGTAATTGGGCAGGAACTCGCCTTACACGGTCGTGTGTTTGTAAATATGGTGTGTTGTTATTTGAAGCAGTATCTCTCGCTTCGTGAACGTTCGGTTAAGATCGTTGCCGTAGCCGTTGCCGGCGTATCGACTATTACTACATAGGTATACTACACCGTGTGTATACAATACTCGAGAGAGGCAACGGCTACGTGGAAGAGACTCATGGCCGACGTATGTATATACATGTAGATATGCTATGCTCATCGTAACTGTGTGCGGGGTAGTACATCAGCGCTGCACATACACGAATATAATAACAAACCCAAGCCGAAGCTGAGTAGAGGCTGAGGCTGAAGCTGAAGCCAGGGCACAGGCTACCGCATCGCGACACTCTTATGTACACGACGACGACGACAACGCTCGCCTTTCGCTGCTCAACAGTCGCGACACCATTCAACGAATTTCATGACTCACTACTATTATTGTTATTACTATAGCACCGAGTGCGCGCAAAACGCTGCAGCTTTCTACCGCATCGTGGTAAATAAATATTACCGCACGTTTCGCGTCGGGTCATGTTGAATGTTTTTTTTTTGTTTTGTTTGTTTATCATTCATTTTTTGCTGTTTTTTTTTTTGTTTCTTTCATTGTCGATTGCCTATGATATATAAACTACATACTATTAATATTTAATCATTGTATTAATCTTAATTATCATCCTATATACATTGTTTTTTTTTTCTATTTTGATTATTATTATTATTATTATTGATTTAATTTAATTTATTTGCGTATTACGTTTAAAAAGTTCCGAAGCTTAATTTCCTGCCTCCTTTAGCCATTTATAAACTAAATCACGTGACACTTTTCCTCTTTATCGTTACGTTATGGTTATAACAACTACAACTACACGACCTGATAATTACAGGTTTACATAGTTATATACATACATATATATATAGGAAATAATAATATTGAGTAAACAGTTTATGGCGAGGACGGTTACATTATAATTTACGCATAATGTTAACCGCTATCATAATAACAAGAGTCCATAGTCCTTGCATGTCCTCTGTGTGTATCCATAATATTCCCCCAGGAATTTCTAATCAACGATAATAAATTAATGTAAAATGAAATGAAACCTAAATATGTATAGTGTGTAGTAGAAGACCTTGAGAAGATTTAGTAATATTATCAATGAAGATATAAAGTAGTAATAATGATAACAATAACAATCTTATGTATACATGCTACAGGGGTTGTGTATGATTTTGGTGTGTGAAAATTTTTATACTTTTTTGAATGGAAGGAATATAATGTCTACTACTCCACTATACCCCACTATAATACTATTACTACAACTATAATACTACTCTTTCTGCTACTACGTGATCTCATTTATTTTTCAAAACTCAATTGTATGTGGTATGTATATCATCGTTCGCGCACGGACACGATCAATACGAAATTAGATAAATTATAAAAGAAGACAAAAAATAAAAGTATTCAAGTTACGATGATATATAATTAAACTTTTTTTTTTCTTCTTTCTGTGAAAAGAATTTAGACGTATTTTTTTGTAGATAAATTTCCATTGACTATGAAAATTTGTTATGTGTATAAAGACATAATCTCTATGTATAAAAAAAATATAAATTATGTGTCTCGTGCGTCGAGAGGAAACGAAATGAGCCTAATCTTTGATCGGAATAAATTAGACAGAGAGAGAGAGAAAGAAGAGCGCTGGGAGTATAAATAAAATAAGGATAAACAAAACTAAGAAAGGAAAATATAAAATAAAATAATACCGATGGCTTCCTAGAGTCGAGGAAAAGTACCAAACATGTACTGTATAGTTTTTAAGTAATAAATTTGGAGGGAGGAAGGAGGGAAGGCTTGTAATAATTAAAGCTTTACCTTTTGCTGTGCATGTTTTAGTGCATAGTATACAATATTACATAATTATATCACTGATTAATCATTTATGATAGTATAGATAGGTAGATAGATGTAACGAGGTGTTTATATAAGTACCTATTAGTTAACTATAGTGTAAAATGGATAAAAAAAAAAACAACAAAAAAGAAAAAAAAATGATTGAGCTAATGTCGTTGATAACCCAAGAATCATGTGATTCATTTATTGTGACGATACGCCCAACGCTATATGTACAGTATTACAGTACACCTATCAGTACAAAATATACTATACATAAAATACATACATATAGCTGCGGGACAGATTTTCTAAATGATGACGCAACGCGACAGTAGAAACTGTGTTGACCTGGTGTGAAAAGTCGCGCAGATTTCGACCGGTTTCATTGTCGACGCGTCAATATTTAGTATCGAATCATAAAAATAATGGTAAAATAATAGAAAAATAATAATAATTAAAATCCTTTCTCAATTAGTGCAGTAAAACCGAGTATTGTGTACCTATGAGAATTGCTGTGAGATATAAAAAAAAAAAGTATCATAATTTTCGATTACGTTATCATATAATTATGTATTAAGTGATGCAATACGAGACTAATTTTTTTTTCCTCATTATTTCTCGTCTCTTTTGTGAATTTTTTGTTCTCTCTCACTTTTTCCCCCCCTTTTTTTTTCTATTTTGACGATAGAGTTGTTCTTATTGAATATTTAATGAAAAAAAAGAAAGAAAAAACAATTAAAATGAAATAAAACAACACTCTTTAGCAAATTAAGGAAAAATAACTCTATGTGATCGTTGCGGACCACAGTGTCCAGCAAATTTATTTAATAATAAAGGAATTAATGAAAAGTTTAAAACCTTGTTTTGTTTTTGTGTCGCATATTTCTTCTCTTCTGTTTTTTTTTTTTTCCATTATCATAAAAATCTAGACACTAAAATTGTGTCACAGTAGATACTAAGAAAATATATACTGATATGCTTCGTGGTACGTAGGCATGTAGGTACTACGGAATACGAGGTCTGCGGGTTAGCAAATATCGTTCGCTCGCTGATGTCAGAAGATAAAAACGTTATTATGTAGCATGCAGTTCGTTTTTACGCGAAGAAGACACGAAAGCTTCGACGAATTTATTTATTGGCAATGCAAAACGGATGTGGATAACGTCTCTGCTTCTACCAGGTGAGTATTTTTTTTTTTTCATCGTTAATAAATGTGTGACTATTTTTTCACCCCCTTGGAATAGGAATTTCCAGGTGTTTTAAAATACTTAGAACCTCTAATCGTGACTTGGCAACCTTTACACCTCTTGCCTAATTGGCGAGTCATTCATGCGATTACACATGTAGAGATCCTATGACTTTTCATCGAACTGAAGCAGCTGCGTTGAATCGTTTCGAGATATTCGCTCCACAAAGCTTCCATATTCATAGGCACTATGTACTAAATTTTTGCCGCCCACACATGTCACGCGAGTCACGAGGATCGAACTGTTCGTGTTAAATCGAACGACGAATTGTACAAGTGGACAAAAAAAATAGAGACACAAAAAAAACCTTACGTAAGATCAACAACTCATCTGGCCTGATTTTTACAGCCAAACAGCCAACGTGAAGAGAGATAAGTGTAAGAAATTGAGAGACAGAAGAATTTCAACGTTTGCGAAACATTATTCTTACGGCTAGTTCTATTCTTTACATATTGGAACTAGTTCGTAGAATTGCGTCACCTTCGCTTTACTGTACAGCGACTATCAGTCTATTTCTACTATTCCAACCATCCGAACGTCGTGCTACTTTGTCTCGTAACAGCTTGCCGTATTTGGAACACGACAGGTCCAGATACGACGATTCATATAAGATTATACAGCATGAGAAAGATCAACGGTTGAAAACTATCGTGGAATCTTCCGATCGATAGATCGCGAAAAAACTTGGTGGGAAAAATCTACAGCGTACGAATCTGGTTGGTCAGATTTTTTTGCGAATATTATCATCACCGGTCACAGAGATCGGCAAAAAAAAGTTTTCGCATTCGAGACTGCGAGACTAATGAACTCTGCAGTGTGTTGGATCGTGACCAGGATTGACAAAAAACAATCTCACGAGCGACGTATCAGTCAATTCGAAGATAACGATATGGCTAATTATAGCATAAATACAGTACTTTCGGAACAATTGAAATTATCGTAACAGTCCGATGAGTTCGGTAAGAAGATTTCTAACGAATTTGCAAGCTCAACAATTGCGTCATATTGCGCAAAAATTATCAATTTTTTTTAATCGAATTTACTGAAACTGATTATTTCAAAACGTCTTCAATTGGCTATTTACTTGCAGTTTGTCGTAGACATTTCTCATGCCACTGTCCCATTTACAATTAGTTGACCGAGACTGACTTTATCGTTCGACGGATGATTTCTGTTTATTGTTGGATGGTCGTCTCAACGTAAGGTTGTGCACTCTTGAATAAGACTAGATTAAAATTTCGGCAAATTAATCCGCCCGACCTTCAGATTTGATATCTTTGATAATTTAATCGCTTTCAAATCCTTGACTCCAACACCCACCGACAGATGTGCAATTGGATTCATTATTCTATCGTAGATATAATTAGCATGCATATGTGTCGTACTACAATCCAATACTCGTCTGCCATCGTCGTGATATGAAGATATCCATGATGTCACCGAACGAGTGTTGTCAATATCCGGCCGACATACTGTATACATCAGCCCTACAAGACTATTGGCTGACGCCAATCTGTTAAATATTTATACAAAAAACATTTTTAGTGTGCTGCCTTTTGAAAATGGGGTCTATCCTCGCTTCTCATGCCACAGAATGTCTTCCAAGTTCCTAAATAGTTGTAACTATCGTCACAAGATTGTGTCAAGTCACGATGAGACCTAGGTTTCCGTTACAGCCTTATTATGTGGGCAAAGTTAGATTTTTTTTTCCCCTCATCCGTCGACTGTTGTGATAACGTTCTCAGGACTATAATCCATTCGAAACGATCTAACAACCCATCCATCAATCCCCAAGATCTGTAATCGGTATCGACATTGTCTCATAGTAGCAAGTACGCAGATAAGATTTACATTTTGGGACTCTGAACATTGCTCCGGACTGTTGACAGAAGAACAAAACATGATCTTGAAGACTGTAACATGTAAATGAATATTTTTTCGTTCATGTTGAATTATCGTGATTCACATACGTTTAAATATTCTCATTACACTTGTCTTTGAATAGATTTGTGAAGTCTCTAGATGATATCGGCCCGATTACTCAGGCATGCAGTCCACCCCGAGCCCGATGAATCATTGATGCGAGTCTCTCAAGACACAAACAGCCTGAGGATATTAATTATATTGAAACAAAGTTTACCGTCAATTTACCATACATACATAACTTTCCCCCCCGCAGTGCATATGAGTATGTATTATTTTTTGTTTCCGATCATAGTGTGGCATGTCGATGTACCATTGTGACGGTAAAAATGTACATGACTAAGAGGAGTAACGTAAATCAATAACAAACTAAAAATAAACATGCTTTACGATCTTTCGTCTGCACGTAGGTATATCTCTTCTTCTAAAAGATCCATAAATACAGGTGTGTGTCCTTTGTTCAGCAGTGTTGGGATCGAAGAATGATTTGAATCACACTAAACGTGTATTAGCTATAATCCGTTCAAAACATCGCGTGGAAATTTTCTACCGCATTTATAAAACATTCGCGCGTGCCCAGTACGTGTTTGTGTCCACAGTCACGTACACACGCGACCGCAGATTTGGAGCTACATAACATGTTGACTTAACAGAAGTAGGCTACATGACAGTTGAAACGATAAGAGAATCTATATAAGGGAAGTTTTGTGCCTGGGACCGTGACAATAGCCTGCTTCGAGTCCACCACAAACCAGGGTTTATTCATCGTGCACCAGGCTCGTAGGCAAGTGAAGCCAGTCATCGAACTAGACTCCGCGGCATTCTCCGACTACCTGCGGCGAACTGTAGCAGCACCGTCGAACTCAGACACAGCGAAGGCTGTGTTACCAATACCGTTGCGAATAGGCGAGAGTGTGAATCCCCGCAATCGCGCAGCTTCTACCGCGCATAAAGTGACGGATAACCAACATGGCCGAATCACAAGCCACGTACGTATTTAATATCAAAAGTTTACAAGAAGCTTGAACGATTTTCGGGTTGGGCGATTACGTACGAATTCTTATCGTAGTGCCGATTCGACTTTGGGATCCGGACTAACGGCCGATACGGTTATTCCGATACGAATGTTCAGATTTCTAATTTGCGTGACAGCTCCGCCTAGTTCATGCGTGTGGTTGTTTACCACTGGAAAATATGTACTCGTACGCTGTTTATGTCACGTTGAGAATGAGAATTTGCATACTGCAGGAAAAATGATTATCATGCATCGAAATCGCGTCGCAAAAACGTCTCGAATGACAGAAAAGAAGTAGAAGACAAAAAAAGAAAGGAAACAACAGCGCGTGAGCATACCGTCCGATCAAAACAACTGCGACATACTTCATACCGAAGTCACATTATGACGAGTAGTATAACGGTAAAACGCGCGATGTTATTGTCACAATAATTGCATGTTTACGCCTAGCTACTCCCTCGATCGATCGAACCGCGTTGTTTGATGTTTAACAGCTTTTTAGGCAAATGGAATTTACGTTTTTCGACCTGACCGTATTCGACAAATATTTACCGTTCGAAGTACGGCGGACCCAACGTCGGTCAATATGCTTTTTCTGGTACAATCACACACCACGACCAGCAGTGTGCGTGTGTGATCGTATCGACGGCAAATTGTCAGTCAATGACATGTGATAACTCCGACATATTTACGACACGAATTATCAACTCGTTGAACGTTGCTCAAAACAATCTCCGAGACAGGTTAGCTTTAGCTTGGCGAAAAAGCGCGGGAAGGTGAGGAGAGGGGGTTCCGAAAATCGGCTACATCGCTATCAATCGTTGATGATGCGACGGGATATGGATTTGCATAGCGTGTATCTCGGTTTCTATTATTAGATAAACGCTTGAGAAGGCAAAATTCTAGATCTATCTGGCTCGGGGAGTTAAGACCGCGCGCGCGCTGTTGTCAGACTGCAATAGTTATATTCCACACGAGATTCGAATCTAAAATACATACCCACATCGTGCATGCCTACGTACGTCTACGAGTCTGCAACTAATCGAGACCAGATATCTAGCGCTCAAATAACGGGTTCAGAATTCAAGACCGCGAATTTTTATTGTTTTTGTGTATCAAAGGATACAAAACGCGACGTATACCAACCATTATACGTTCTTATTTCTAATATTCGCAACGGTTATTTTTATAACGATTAAAATTCGCACAGCTTTCACTGTTTCTTTTTAGTTTTATTTTATATTCTCTTCAGCATCGTTGGCATATACATATATATATATAACCGCGTCGTAAAAACACACGTGTGGAATAACTGCGTTCTCCACTGTAGTTTGCACAACATATTAGTCTTTCTACAATATATTCGAGAACTTTTTCTTCATCTTCGGTTTAAATTATCGCTCTGCGGTTGGAGAAAGAGGATAAAAAACTTTGATTACAGTCAAGATCTTGGGTGTATATCGCGTTGAATATTAGTCAACATGGTGTTGCATTCAACTAAAATTTTAATTCTGACTATGGCTGATTTTGTTCCAAAAGAATCGCAGAATAATATGCAGATAACGATAAACCGGTTACGCAAAAATTGAAGAAACATACATTTTCTTTGATATCAACTTTACCATCATAGTTCATGAAATTGTTGCAGTTTATGAATTTGAGCAACGATAATATGTGCACATATTGACTATTTAGTTGACGCATTTCTTACTAACCTTCTGCATATACCAACAAACCTTGGTTAATCCATAATAGCTGAGGTAAACAAATAATTGAACAACTGTAGTCAGCAGTTTTTTTTTTTTTTTTCAATACTCTTCAGGGACTAAAACGAGCAAAACAGAATGAAACGATCGATGAACTATTTCGACTGCGAATTAAACGAACGAAATTTATCAGACGCGTGATTCAATTTATGTTCTGAAAACTCTGATGCTGTGAGAAACTTTTCAATTAGTTTCTATATACTCAGCACCGTCTGTCTTACTCCTGGAAATTTACGTTCGTCACCATTCGGTAGTGGTGTATAAAAATAAATGTCCAGATTCGAGGAAATCCGATATATCCTATAATTACTGAATGATATAAACGAGTTGATCTCCAGTGTGGGTGGAATCTACTGGCAACTACACGCAGACAATCGACGAACATGAACGTGTGGGTGGATATTTGTATAAACTGTTTTAAGAAAATCAGCAATGGCGTAGAATAGAATATATTGAAGTTTAATATCTACTACAATGTTAGACAAACTTATGAGCTAAGCCTAATATAAATGTAATGAATATAAACGATTTCAGTAGGAAACTGAATTGATTCGAATTCGATTTTACCTCAGATATATGAATTTAGTAAAACAAAAAAGGATTGGTAGACACACACATGAATGGTACCCGCAGCCTCTTTTTCTAAACTGTTACACATATCCTTATCAATGATGTGGATTTACCGAGCAGGAAGATAGTTTTTCCAGACTCTGTCCTTAGGAAATTATTATATTTCGCAATAACAATCACCGCAAATTTCCCCACCGAGTACGGGATTTCAATGGAATTATATATATCCCCAACAGGAAAGAAGAATCTAGTGATAATTACAGCTATCATAACTTGATGACGAAATTTCCGTTCGATAAAGAACGAGGAAAGAAAAGGGAATAAAACTTTCTGTACTAAGTTTAACGCGATTCGATCAGATAAACATGTAAAAATCGCGACGTCGTAGCAAAATTGCAAGACTCTAGGTGTGTCCTGACGTGGGTTTTATTATAGCCTATTAACGATGACACGACTTAGGTATCGCTAAATATAAACATACACAAATATACCAACATACCTGAGCGAACGTTAGTCTCTATGTAAAACACGTTGCGCAACTTTGTGCTATCATCGCGTGTTAAGAATTGAACGCTGCAGAATTATCATAGAAATGAGTTGGGGAAAAATCGAACGAGAAACAACAACCTCTGATCGATTGTAACTCCTCGAAATGAACAACGGCTGGGTCAACATCTGCCCATCGATGAATAATTCACCATGGAGAAATTGACTTTCAAATCGGGAAAATTGTCTGGGGCCCCACTAGGGCCCTCCTAGAGGCTAGAAGGGCTGCCTAGTGGGGCCCTAGATAGTTTTCCCGATTATTCAATGTGTGCAAGGGGACTGAGACTCATCGTTTTCCAGAGGCCCGATGGAGCCACATTTCGTAAGGGGCGAGCACACCCTGAGGGTGCCGATGTCGCTCTTTCGGGAAAACCGCGAGCGACTCGTTGCTCGTCTTCGAAATAACTCTGGTGTTCCAGCCACGGGTGCCTTCGTCATGTTGCAGGGCGGTTCAGAGGTGCCTTTCAACGACACTGACACCTCATTGCCGTTTCGTCAGGCAAGAAACATTTTTTGTTCAATGTTTGTCTCTTCGGTATACAAAGATGGGAATATTGAACGTCTTCACCTTGAATCAGAAATATTTCTGTCAATTTGATTGATTCGTCATTGGACGAATAACTGCTTTAATGCAAATAAGGCACAGAAGTCATGTGTGGTATTGCATGTTTTTTACTGTTAAACAGTAGCATTTATGTAAATTCTAAAAAAAATCGATGATCTTCACACATTTTAACTTTTCAACCGTTAAACTCAACAGTTTACAGGCAATCTAAAATTCGGACAGTAATGAAGCTTATATTTTGGACATGATGGATACTGATTGGTCAGGGAATGAATAACAAAAAATATCAGGAAAGGCGGGGAATTTTTGCAAATTATTAATGAAATGGGGTTCATATTGTTATGAAAATGATATAGAATAGAACGTAAACATGTTTTTGAGTACCGATTAGAGTCGAAACTTGATTAATTAATTGCTCTGTCTGTCTACATAAATCAGGGAGGTCAATACGAAAATGAGAGAATTATTTCGACTGTTTTTTATTTCTGGTATGTTGGGCAGGAACGTGTCTCGTCAAATCTACGTTTGGAGCTTGTTATTTTTGGCATTGAAGGCAGCAGCGTAAACAGGGAGGAAAAAAGTCCTCAGACACGGAAAATAATTTCAATTTATTCTCTACAACGAAACAAAATTCGATTCAAGTTGTACAAATATCGTGATGTAACACAGAAAATTAGGGACACTGGGAGTCATTCGCTTGAATAAATCAAACAAAACGTACTATTTGAATATATTAGCTCCAGAACGTTACATTGTCACATAAAGCTGCCCAAACTGTGTATTAGTACTCAATTATCGCCTTTTAGACAGAAAGTACGCGATTACCATAATATATAGTCATGCCACCAGATCCTTGGTGCTCGATTACTCTGAGTAATGAAGAATATTGAAGTAAACACACGACTAGGTGTGTGGCTTTGGTGTATTTTTTTCCGTTTCTTCTTCATTATTCCATTTCTGTAGGAATCTTACTTCCAATGGTGCTTCGGCGTCGAGGAACCCGACTGTTACGGAGGAATTGACGTCACTTCCGGCGAGTCTGTCCTCTTCTTTCCCCGTTTACCGTCCGAGTACGCCGTCTGGCAAGGTCGACTATACTCCACGGACGACTTCCGGAAGAGATATGCCGTCGACAAAGTTCACTACACCGACGAGATCGCGGATGTGATTTGCGAGCGCGGTGCCACCATGGTGCTGACGTTGGTGAGCCGATACTGATGAAATAAATATTGCTTCGCGACAAATTTTTATATACATATGTAGATAAGTCTCGAATGAATTTGAGAGCGGAGAATGCGATGAGTGTACAGACACACGTGCTAAGTCCCTGGGGGTCGATGATTCACAGATCTTTTCACAGCTTTTTCATACTCATATGTAAGGGGATACAGGAAAGTGACGTGTTGATATCAACAATTTAATGTACTTGATCAATGGATGACGAACGATCGTCGAATCAATAGATCGTTTGTCGATAAATTGATGATTTTTTTTCTGATGTCTTCTTGGTATCAGATTTGTGCGAAAATCTAAAAATACCAAATATCTATAGACGTGGAGTTTTGGGATAGGCGTGCCAGCTGGCGAGGATATTCATTTCACTCAATCTTCGGAATCGAAAAAAAAGAGAAAAAAACTTGACTTAAATACGTGAAAATGATTTTTTGAGACTTTTCATGACAAATGTATCCCCGCTGGATCCTAGTATTCCCATAATCCACGAATAAACGTTGGCAAAGTTCCTGAAACGTTCTAGTAGAAGAAAAAAGAAAAACGATAATAAAAATAGCATCGAATCGTTTATTCATTTATTTTTTAGAACGGAACTAACAGCGACAGTGGACTCGTCACGCGTGAGGCTGTTTTTGACAAGATTGGCCAGTAAGTGTGTACAAAAATATCGCCCTCGCGGTACTATCGCATTCTTATTATAGCGCAAAAAAAAACTCAATCGTTCTGCTTACTATTTCAGGTTTAATGTAAACAACGAATTGTTGTATCCGGAAATATCTGAATGGTAAGCATATCTCCTCTCTTTCTAAACTCTCACCTCGGCTGTATCGATGTTACCTACCAAAGACACCGTCGTTACCGACGCAGTTTATAACCAGAAGTATATCGCATATCGCGAATTTATCATACCATACGTTCGTACATACGTATCGAACGAGCTACTCTGTCGTCGACTTTCAGCATCACAGTTGCTGACAAACGTCTCCAGATATCGCGATGAGTTTCTAAATTATCGGCTTCATTTGTCTTTCAAAAAGAAAACATTCATAACCATTTTATTTTTTGTCTTCTTCGAGATTTAATCTCTTTTAGAAAAATATTTTTTTACATCTTTTTTTTTCTGATTGACTAACTATGTCCTCTGGCATCAAACGACACAATTTTTTTTCCAACGCACATAAAGACCTTTTATAACCAATAAAGTAAATCGACGACGTCATGCAGTCTAGACTTCTGCTTCACGGTCGCAAGCGGTTCCTCATATCGACCCTCCGGTACTCGGCTCCGATGAGGATGGATTCCGCGGTTATTCGCAGCCCGGTGACCTCGAGGTCGGAACAGAAATGGTTCAGTACCGATATCGGAGCGGTAGCTTCTAGAAGACCGCGAGTACTCTCGCGGAGTTCGATCCTCGTCCAAGATGGCGCCTCTGTGCACGAGGTGCCGTTGATAGTCCGGGAGCTGAACGACCCCTCGATTTTCTGCGAGTCTTCCAAAGCGCGCAAGCCGGTGTCGAATAATCGAACTGAGCCCGCAGCCCCGAAGCCCAGAGACCGAAAGAAGTCACGACGCATCGATATCGAGACCGAAGAAGGCACGGCGATACTTTTTAGCTCGGATTTGGACTTCCTCAAGGACGCCGACGTCGATCAACTCCTCGAGGGTCTAGAGTCCTGCTACACACCCGGAGGCGTTTTTTCCCTGCTCGAAACCATGATAATGGATGAAATAAACTCCTTAGTGGCGCTGCAGGCTCTGCGGAAGATCGTGGAACTGGAAAACGGGCCGGTCAACAGAGGCCGACCAACGACCGCGAGGAATCGAGACGCAGTCCTGGATCGAATTGTTCGGATGATCGCAGCCACCCAGGACAACGAGATTTTGATAGAGGGCTTGGGGCTCCTGGTCAGAGACTCTGTCAGTCCGAAGAAAAACTTGTTCAGAGACCGTCTCACCGACGAGGTCGCGTCCAGAGTCGCCGACGACGACCTGAACGTCGCCCAGATCACCGAGGCCGTCGTTATGATGGGGAAGTTGAAGAGTCCCGAGTATCAAGAGGCGCTGGATTCTCTGTGGATCGGCCTGTGGGAGAGGGAGAAGGAGCTCGGAGTCGAGAACCTGGTCCCACTGTTCGGGACGCTCCCGCTTTTCAAAGCGAGCAGGAAACTGGTTCAAGCAGTTTTGGAACGCAGCCTAAATCGACTTGCGGGAAAACTGAGTGGACGCCAAGTTTCGGGGATTCTGAAAATCCTGGCCAACGCCTCGATATCTTCTCCGGAAACTCTGAGACAAGTAAACAAATGGGCTGCCGTCAGCGGCAACAACGTGACTAGGGAGGATCTCACCGACTTGGTGCGAACATGGACCGTGACTCGTCACGCTGATCCAGCCGTTGAAAAAATTATCGAAACCCACATGGCGCCGGGGAAACATGGGACACGACACATCAATGAGGTATTCCAGGTTCAGGGCCACTCATGTTCACCGAGTGTTGTAAGTGAGTGGAGTGAAGACCTTCTCGGTTTCGCGTGGCTTAGGCTGCATCGAGCCGTTTGGTGCTATTTCGGTTTTCTTCAGAGGCGTCTTCTAGCTTGTTTATCGCGGAGTATTTCTTTGAAGATTGATAGAATATGCCAAAACGTGATGTCTCTGTTTATCAATTGAATTCAATAAACTATACAGACACGAGAGCTAATGGGATTCGAGATTCGTTAGACGAATCTTGTATTCAATAGTAATCAATCATCCCAGTTGTCGCGTGCATAAAGAGCTCATAAGACATCATTAAGCTACGTAGATAGGATCTCCTAATATGTCAGTACGCTCGGACGTCTTATGAACATGTCCAAACATGGGCGTATTTTTATACATAATATGATTATCGCGGGATTCATACCGCAAATAGCGATGAATCGGGGACGAAAAGAGAATAACGTCTTAATAGGTTCATTACAACCGCTGTCCAACTTCCAACTCCTTATTAGCAATTCAAATTCAGCGAGTCAAAGATCCGTCACTTCGATATTGATCACAATCTGTGCGTTGCACCGGTCAACAAAAACTTCAGCCCACTCACAGTACAACACCGTAATCGTAAAATATAACTTCATTACAAGAATAGTGATTGTCATCAAGGAGCCGGCGTTGATCGTAGCGATAATGAACTACTGTGGAACGATGAGGGTCCGAAACCCGCTGATTCTCACCGGATGTGCGGAGTACTTGTCGAAGAATTCGAGGCGTCTTACGCCCGGCACGGTAGCGTCTATTTTCACGCCATTCGGAACGCTGGACTTCCGGCCTCCGGAGCCATTAGCCATGCGGTTTTGGCGCGCTCTGGAGGATGCGGTAGCGGCCAAGTTCGTCCAACTGAAACCGGAAGAGGCCCTAGAAATTCTCCTGGCTTTCGTTTATCTGGAGAGACACCCGGTCAGATTCGTCGGGAAGGTGTTCAGGACGAATTTCCTCGGCCGCCTCTACCACAGACGGAATCTCCACTGCCTCGACTCTACCAGATGCAAGTTGAAGCTCTTCGACGCTGCGATGACGCTGGAATGTCCAAAGTACGATGGCCCCATGCTTCCCAGGGACGAGAAGACCGACGACTTTCTCTGGCAGGACTCGAGGCTGAAGAAAATCGTGAACCGGGTTCATCAGCATCTGGCCAAGGTCGTGGGCGGCGAAGATAAAATCCGCGAAAACGTGGTGTTGGGTCAACTGCCCAGAAATGAACTCTACGTGATAGACGCTCTCATACGTCCGGCATCGACTCACACTTTCAGTCTCGACAAACTCCACAGGAACTTGAACACCGCGGTGTTGGTTCATCTGCCTGAACACTTCTGTCGGAACTCTAAGATACTCATAGGGCCGCAAGTCATGAGGAAAAGACACTTTCGAAAACTCGGACTTCGCGTTATGACGCTCGACTACGAGACCCTGGTAAAACTCGCCGCGAACCCTGTCGCCATTGTTCAGTACATGAGGGAGAGACTGATGGCCGCCGAAGAGGCTCTCTAGGAGTCTCCTCGCTGGTAGATGAAATTACGGTGTACTTCTGGTTGTGTAACTGCGTGACTGAGACCCTGAATGACGAAAGATTGAATGAATCTTTACAAGTGCAGTCGCGTGATAAAGTCACCGAGGGAAATCGAGGTCCTGAGATACGTCGTCAAGGTCAGTTCGGACGCACATCGCGCCGTGATGCGGGGCGTCCGTCCGGGTCTGGCTGAATTTCAGGCCGAAGCTATCTTCCTGCATTATGCCTACGCTGTTGGCGGATGTCGGCACGTTTCTTACACCTGCATCTGTGGATCTGGGCACAACGCGTCTGTCCTACATTACGGCCATGCTGGTGCCCCGAACAACAAAGTTCTCAACGACGGAGACATCTGGTGAGCACGGTCACATTGTTTTTTTCACGGAGGATTATCCTAGTCGGGGTGATACATCCATTTGTCTTCGCTTATCTTTTGTGAACGACGTAATAATTAGTCTGTTTTTTAGCTATAATATGTGCGTTTAGCAGAATTTTTCGTGCCATCGGATAGATGTATATGGGACTCTGCAAACATCGTATGGTTGTAGATTCTCTGTTCAGAATTAGATTCTGACGAAATTATAGTATAGTATAGCTTCGTGTGTACCGTTAGAATGATATTTTTCGACTTTATTGTGGAAGCGATCAAAAGACCAGACGTATGTTTTCCCAAGATCGCGGTTAAAAAACAGTTTCGATACACCGCGGGCCCCGCTCTGCTCGCTGCACACGTGCGTACGTACATACATCCAGTCGTAAAATATGTCGAATACGATTAATCAATAATCGGTCGATCTTTATACTTCAACCCGAGGAGTCAGCCTGCAACGAAGTGCACGAACCTCTGCGGTTGCCGGTTACACAACGCGTTATGCTAATCGAAAAAATGACAACGGTCAAAAACTGTCTACAAGTTGCGTCGTGTTTGTCATTTGTTTTTGTCAAGCTTTGCTCATTGTAGTCTCGTGACTGATGATTCATAGATTTGATCAAAATTAAGTGACCAAGGATTCGAAGGCTGTTATATGAAAAAGCGTTGAGACACGAAACCGTCTTCCGAATTATTGATGTATTAGTTAGACCCGTCATAGTCGCAGACTCGATAACATTTCGCAAGTGTTTCGTTCGTTTATTTTTTTAACAAATTCTTTGCATATTTTAAATCCCAATACGCGATGTCTGCGGTGAAGATAATTTGCTTAGCCGGTTTGTATGATGACGTTTCTTAAATTCTATAACGGAATTGTTGATGTCGTTACCGTTCGTAATTCAGTGGACACGTAATTTTGAACGTGAACATTCCTCGCGCTGTGTTCTATTCGTACTGCACATTCTTGCAGTAGATAATGAATATGTAAAATACCGCGTGGTGGTTGCTGCGCATGTTTCCCATCCGTAGCATCCCTGCATTCGAAAATTACGTATTTTGAGGCTATCGCTTATTATACACTTGGTTATAATTATCAGACTCGAATATGCAAAGCAGAAAGACAATGTAGAAATACAATGGGCATGTATCACCGCGTACGTAGCAGGTAATAAATATATACAGAGTGTAAATTATCACAGTAACCTATTTAGCATGTCCAATTCCTCTTTATCACCTCACCATCGAAAATGACATTCTGCAACGGGCGAATTTCTTCATATTCTATAACTTGCAACATGTGGTTTACTCGATCGTTAACCGGAAAAATACGCGTGAAAACCAGACCAACGGAAGCGGCCAGATGTACAATTACGAAACCATTAACAAAAAAACCACTAGGATAACGTAATCGTCTCCGCATACACTCAAGAAACAAGGAAGTGGGACAAACTCATGAATTCCGTTCACATAGTATAGAACGACTTTCTTACGCATTTCCGTCCATGTTTCCATCACCAGTCTCTTCGACATGGGGGCAAACTACTGCGGCTACGCTGCGGACATAACTTGCAGTTACCCAGCCAACGGGATATTCACCAACGACCAGAAGATGGTCTACGACAGCGTCCTCTCCGCTCGTACCGCCGTCCTGGACGCGGCAAAGCCAGGAGTATCCTGGTCAGACATGCACCTCCTAGCCAACAGGGTGATGCTCTCCGGATTGGTGGCCGGAGGCCTCCTCACGGGCGACGTGGACGACATGATTCAGGCTAGTCTGGGCGAGATCTTTCAGCCCCACGGTCTCGGCCACTTGTTGGGCCTCGATGTGCACGACGTCGGTGGATACCTGCCCGGACATCCTCCAAGGTCGACGGAACCCGGACTGAGGAAATTGCGGACCGCGAGGACCCTGCAGGCCGGGATGGTCCTGACGATAGAACCGGGATGCTACTTCATAGACTCCGTGAGTAGCGAGGCGTGAATGGGCGATCAATGTCGACACTGATGGTTTTTTAATCACTGTGCAGAAACTGGACGAGGCTTTGGCCAACGAGAATCAGGCGAAGTTCTTCGTTCGCGAAGAATTGACCCGCTTCAGAGGCTGGGGCGGTGTCCGGATCGAGGACGATGTACTCATTACCGATACTGGAGCGGAAAATTTGACTGACGTACCGAGGACGTGAGTTTCCCTACGGATACACCGGTTTCATGCTTATCGCTAACCGCACCATTCTTGCGTCTTTCCACAGCACTGAGGAAATCGAGGCCTGGATGGCGGTTGGAAAGGATCGTAAATTGCCCCAGGAGCATACATTCGCTGAACAGTAAACTCCGATCGAGCTCAAATCTTCGGACCCCGTACTGACGATTCAAAGTGAAGGCTAAAAAACTTATTGACCATGAATATATATATATTGTATGCCTTGGCATTCACTTGTGCACTGTATCTTCCCGATGACGTTGAAATTTCATCAGTAACAAAAAAGACAGTGTGCGACAATATGCGAATAAAATGATTTTTTTCATTCATTCAAACAAATGAAATGAAATATTGTTGATGGATTCAGTCTTAATCTCATCAAACTGTTCTCGAATCCCCCTCCATGAACCGTAATCTTAAACTCGTATTGAATAACGCGGACAGAGGATCAAGAAGGTTGCATGCAGACAGCGAGTGTTCCTCGATTGACGTAGGTTCGCGTACAATTATGTACCACCATATGTTACGACTCTTTTTTTTCTTTTATTCTGTTTGTCCGATTTCATCAAACCTTTTAGTCACAATAAATTTATATTTATTACAGTATTTTATTGAAAAAAAAAACGAAAACACGCAAGTCTTCGGTGTCTATTGGAAACAATCGTAAAAAATAATTCACCAATCGTATCATAATTGTTTCCACAGTTGCTGACTTTCGTTTCTCGTCAATTAAAAAATATCGCAATTGTAATAAATCCAGCAGGTAAAATTGACGCTGACTCGCAATTAACGATCCATCCCCAAAAATGAACAGTGATTGAAACTGATATGTACCAAAGTCATTTTCGATCTACCTGAACCGAATTCAAACAAAATACAGTCCGACCTCTCTATAAGGCCCCTCCCAATAGAGCCGGTTCCCCTATTTCTCGCTCGCAGCGTTCCCCCACTCTACCATGTAACGTGAGCTCGAGAGAGAGAGACGAAAGACGAGTCGTGCGACTAGCGAAGATGGCAAAGTGGGGGTACCTCAGTTCCTGGAAAAACTCTTCCCCTTGGGGGCCTGGGCGGCCCTATAGAGAGGTTGGACTGTAGTTTGCGAAAATTCTGAATGAAATTGGTCACATTCCCAACACGCGGATCTATAATCCATGTGGTAATCTACATGGATATGAGCAACGTAGACAATATTCTGACCGATGTGGGTAGTTAGTTTAGTCAGTTAGTTGGGTATGCTGTACCTTTGCATGTAAGCGAGCGGTAGACGCGTTAACGTTATCGGTTGGTACTTGCGCTCGTTGGTTTGCGCAGTTGGGCTCGAGGCGTCGGCGCGGCCGGATCATCTATTCGCCTGCGCGTTAGCCAAAATATGTTATACTCTGGCTCTACCTCTACCTCTAATATTACAACGTCGAAATCTCGTAGGAGAGAAGAGAAACCCGACGATCCAGAGATCGCGTCGAGACTCTAATTATATTTCGGGCTACTCCGCCTCAAGTTTTATACGTTCGCTTTTCTGTTTTCAAATTATCACACCAGTGCTACTCGAAGCTGGTAGAGCCCCGAGGCACCGAGATAAAGAGGAAAGCTTCTGCAACCGTTCCGTTTCCGCCGACAAATTGTCGCTCACATACCGCGGATACAAAGGAACGATAAAAATAAGAAGAATAAAAGTATAACAAATCGAATAAAACGACGTTGTACGTAAGTGTGCCGAGTTTATAATTACGTTGCGTAATCTACAGTGCATCGGTATAACGAGAGAAGAAGAATAAAATTATCACAGTGCCGCAAAGAGGAATTATGATTCACACGCACCACGAATCATAGAGAAGAGGATAGAGAGAGAGACGAAAAAATCGTCTCCGCACCACTTGATTCGAATTATTTTTCAATTCTTCTAAAAAATAATAAGATACCGTCCACAAGCCGAGCAGCTTCGCGGCGCCACGACGTTTTATAAATAGGTTTTTTTTCGAGTAAAACAGTATAGGCGATCGCGTGATTCGACTCTCCAAGTCAGTTGAGAGGGCTTGAAGGAACTGCGGGCCGAAGATTCGCGAATTTAGACACTCGAAGGGCGATAGATGACTCGACGAGTCGATTCCGCGATTGAGACGGCATAGACAGGGCGCCTCTGTCGTGGGAGGTTGAGGCGTGCGTGTGAAGCGGTTCGTGCATACACACAGCGCGTCCGTAACGATATGAAGGAGCCTGAGACGCACGGCTACGGTTACTGCTGCGGGTGGGAAAAGGAAGAAGTTGTTGTTCTGCAAAAAAAGGCGGCTTATACTGCAGCTATTTGCTATTAGATATAGAGCCGCGCGTAGGTACGAGGCAAGTCAGTGTTAAACGAGCCGCTTATCCGCCCGCACGATCGACGGTAACAAGAGTGCGGGAAGAGGAAGGAAAAAAAGAAACTTGCATATAATTTCAAGCGCGGACGAACATCGACGACCGGATCACAGAGTCTCAATTTTCGACTATACGTACGCCAAGTTCGTGGCGTGACTCTCATCGATCGGAGAGACGCGGCAGCGACGCCCTCTCGACGTACTATTACGCGTCGACGAGCGAGACGATACACCCCGAATATTCGGGGCTATAATATCGTGGGACAGGGGCGTTAGCCAGTGAAGTGAGGAAACCTCGTCGCGATGTTGGACAGTTTGACGGTCGGGGCTCCGAGCGAAGGGCCAAAGTGATTGTCTTGGGGTCCCGCCGCAAAAACGGCGAGGGGAGTTCGAGTTGTGGCGGAAAATACGACGGCAGCGACGACGTCGCGAACGCAACGAAAAATCACACGTTGGAGGAAGCGGTGCAGGAGGAGGAAAAAGAGGGGCGGGTTACACTCATGAAGGACCACAGACGGGTCTCAATGTTTTGCTTCCAGAGTCCGTTCACTCGTGGTTCCCGTTCGGGGAGTGCGCAACCGTCGACGAACCCCTCTTCACCTGTGCAACGCGCCACCCCTGACGCGTCCGCGGCCAGTCACACCGCGACCGCGAACAAAGAGGAAGCCAGGAGACGCGGATCCGAGGTCAGCGAGGGTTCAGGCTCGTCCTCCATCCGCTACATCGACCAAGAAGCGAGCTGCATGTCCGGCAGCAGCAGCACCGACACCCTGCCGGGGATCAGGACCGACTACCTCGAGGTCGACCCGCTATCGTCGCCCGAGACTCCGCTCGACCCCAGGTCCGAAAAGGGTCCCGGTTCGCATTTGACCGTTGCATCAGGGAAGTTCCAACGCCCTCTTCACCTCTCGTCGAGCAGCCAGAAGTCGAACGGCGGCGGGAGGTGGCGGCGTCGGCTCCTGCTGAGACTGAGGTCGACGGAGTCGTCCACGTCCAGCACCGGGGAACCCTCGCCGTCTCCGTCGCCGACTCCGTCGCCAACCCCGTCCCCGACGCCGTCTCCTTCGCCGGCCAACCATCAGCGGAGTTCCTTCGGGGATATCCCCCCGCTGGAGAACGGATTCGACGACAATTCCGGGAACCCTGATCCCGAGCCGGCCCGCAACCAGGCGGAGGGCTCGCTTCCTTCCTCGCCGGCTACCGGCGGGGGTCTAGTTCCTGGAGGCGGGGCGTATTACGCTTTCCTTAATGCGGATTGCGCCTTACGTCAGGAGCCGACTAGCACGAGTTCTCCCCAGCTTTCGTCAGCCGCTACGACACCGCGGTCTAGCACAGACTCGCCAGTGTCTTACGCCGAGGTCGACAAGCAGGGAGCTAGTCTTGAGCCGCAAACGCTGGAGGCCAGTTGTCTTCCGGCCGCCAGATCCTGCCCCAATCTGGAGAGACAGAGCGGGCCCTCGAGCCCCAGTCCGAGCCCTGGCCCGGCTGGGCCTCGGTTTAAGCCTCTCGAAGAAGGCGACATCCAAGTCTGCTACCTCAATCACACCAGGACCCTGGTCAGCAAGATACTTTCTAGTAAATTCCTGAGACGTTGGGAGACCCATCATCTCTATCTGAACGACGCCTGTCTGTCGTCGAGAACGGTAGATATAAATTCATTAATGCTATTGTTTTTTTTTTGTTTTTTTTGTTAGGTATCAGACCGATAATTGCCGTGTATTGTTTTTCCTCGCAATTTATTTATAACGCACGTCGTCCTCGCCACGCTCGCCTGCTGATAGTGCGAACCGACGTCTGGGAGGATGATGATAGAATTTTTTTTTTCTTCACACACCGATTTGGAGTTTGGAACGTGATATAATATCGTGTTCGTTCTATCGCAATAGCGTTTATATACTATATTTGACGCTCTGTGTATACCCAAGTCACGTTCGGATTGAGGGGGATTGATACCGATATTGACCGAAATTAAACTGGCTGTGGATATGAATTTATTTTTTTTCTTCTTTCTAAAGGTTCCAGAGCGTTTTCTGCGACGTTACCGCGTCTGGTTACCAAAGCCACCACGTGAGATTCGCATCTGTGAGATTGTGTCGTCGTTTGTGTAAAGAATACGCACGGTTCTCTGAGTAATCAGTTATTGCAGCTAATTCTTTCTTATATATCCTTTCATCGCAACGAACAACACAGCGATATTAACGAACGTGTGTGAAAAATAAAATTGCACATTGTCTAGCCGAGTTCTCTTCGCTCGTTCTCGCTCCGAGCCGATGACGCGGTCGATGAATTTTATCCCGGGTAATTAATTAGCGAATTCCTGATTCACCCGTTGAAATTCGAGAGTCGAGAATTTCATTATACGGGAATTGATATCGCAGTTCTTTCTTACGTCTGGTCCAAGCCGCAGTGACCCGCAATCTGACCAATGTACGTCATGGCCTTAAAGTTTCGCAACTTGAATGGCTTTTCCGCTTCGGGTTTTACGATTCTTGCGTTCATCTCGCGGCGAAGGAGTTCCGCGAACTTGCCAACGACTAATTGATCGACGCCAGATCCTCTTCCTACACGTACCTACGTCAAATTGCTCAAGTTTAATATCCACCCGTCATCATCATCGTCGACATTTCTCGATCGCGAGATCGCGAGATCGTGAGATCGGCGATAATACTATAGTTGTTGGTTCAATGAAATCGCACGAAAGGCAAATGGAAATACTCGCCTGCGTCCGACGACGACAATACTGACGTCAAGCCTGACCCTGGTCGCTGCTTCTCTGACTGGTGCTGTTCTTTCTGACACTCTGTGTGTGTTGGCCACCGCGTTCGCTGGCCCTGGTGGTTGAGGTGCGGCAGTTTCAACGGGCCAAGACTATCGAAGATACTGTAGTTCGATAAATCGCCGCCTTACCGTCTCCGGCATAGAAAACAAGACGAATAAAAGAGAACCTACGATCGTAGTGCCTCCAGCCGCTGGACGATGATGTTTTTTTAATCAGAGATCACGCAAATTTCTCTCCGGTCACGAGTGCGGATTGACGTCACTGTAAGAAAAACTCATCGTCATTATAGAATCGGACGATCCAAACACGCGCTCGGAGTCCGCATAAATCACGATCGGAATAATGCAAGGGCTGGGTTCGAAATTCCTGCTCCGGTTCATTCAGGGGATGCGAGCGTCCCAGTTTACACGGTCGCTCGAAGCCCCTTCGACCTACTCCGACCTCCGTGGCCCCCGGCCCTCCTACACCTACCTCGACCCGCTACACCAGTCGTTCAACCCTCGGCCTAGATACGTCCCTGACGTCATTCTCTCCTATCTCGCCAGCCAGCGCGTGTATCGCGCGCCTCACACACGGAGACCGTGGTGTATGCGCGATAGGACGGCTGCGGGGCATCACACGACGCGTTCAAGTTTCTTTAAAGCTCGCTCCACATGCATAACACACTGGTTCAAAGTTTCACCGCGATGCTATATGCCTCACCTGCAGGATCTGCACGTCGCTTAAACTTTGCGTGGAGGCAACCTACCCTGGGGGTGGTATAGCGGTGGTGTCGTAAAAATCCCGGGGGACGTTTTACCGTGACGTAGATTCTGAACAATGGATTTTCCGCATTTCCAGTACAAGGGGGGGACCAATAATAATTAATATCTTATCAATCACTTGTCGTAATTAAGGTTTCAGACACATGCCTCTCGACGTCTCATTTTCTTCGGGAAGCAATCCTTCATCGAGTCAATGAGGGAAAATGCGAAAAAAAATCCAGTTATCGAAATTTAGCGACAATCTAGTCACTCTTTTGCTGATCATGCTAGGTCCAAAAATTTTGTTTTTCGATTCCCCTCGTTCACACGATGAAGGATTGCTTCCCGAAGAAAATGAGACGTTGAGAGACATAATCGGATCTTTAATGAACTTTGGTAATTTTTGGAGTATGGAGAATTTGTCGAATCACCGTGTACCGGTCCCCTTGATAGCATTAGAGAAATTTAACGTTTGCTCTCGAGGCTTTTACAACGCCGTTTACAACAGTAGGTATCAACTTTCAGCTGACTGGATTTCTCCAACATCCGGTACCCTACAGCAGCATGTCTGAGGTTTATGCGGTGGCGAGATGGGATCCCACCTACAAATACTGCCTTCGCATCGTCTTGCCAGACGGATCGCTTCTCTTGCAGGCTGGTAACGCTTACACGAGGGATCAATGGTACCATTCGATACTCTGGAAGGTACGTAGAGTGTCGTATTTAGATACGATATCGTCCTCAATCAGCTGCTCGGAGATTCTTATTTTCTAAAACACGATCTTTCGCGAATAACAATTCATCGCAATCTATACCACCGGTTCTAACTTTGTTATGTATCAACACGCGGATACGTACGAGTGTAAAGTTACACATTTTTAATCCGTTGATTGCCTTTGGGTTGCGTAATTTATGACGGTTGGTTTATAAATATAAACTTTCAATGTTATTCCCACATTTGCTGCTGGGAATATTAAGAATATAGATTGCCAGGCTGAGTTTCTTTTTCTTTTTGTTCTTTATTTAGAGATTATTTGCCGAAACTGATTCCATAACGAATGATAAGAATCGTTGTTCTATCAGGATGTGAGGAATTAAAAAAAAAACGTGAACGAGCTCCTTTTGGAGAAAATACCGAATTCATTTCTGCGAAATATCATGGAAATCGATTTCCGCAGTTAATTCAGCTATATAATGATTATCACACATCGATCTTTGATTTACATGTTGATTAATTAATTAATTGATTGATTGATACCCTCGTTATAATTCTACTCAATCAGCTATTGAGAGAGTTTTATATTTGACCCAATTGCTCCGCACGGAGACAACGTCACGCGGTTGTCAAACCTTTTTTCTATACTTTTTCTATTCCTTTTTTTTGTCTTTTTTTCTTCACTCACCTACGTACGCTTGTCATGTTTCTCACCTGGGTATGGCGCCTCGTAATATTTACTCTGATAATTACATAGGCATAGGCTATAAATTTATCTGAGACAATTCACAATGAGTTGCTCGTTAGTCAACGCATCATATGTCGCCTTTATGGTTCCGTTCAACGGTTTAACAGATCCGCAAGAATTTTTTCTTAATTTTTTTTTTTAGTTAATGATATCAATTACATATACATTATTTTTATTTATATAGTGTACAAAAGTCCGAGAAATTGTTGATCGTAGTTTTTACCGTATTTGGTCAAAGAACTTGTTTTCTTCGCTTGCAAATATTGAATGATTTACCTAATGACATTTCGCACGGTGGAATTCAACGCGCGCATTCAACTACTCGTCTTTCGGGTTCTGAAAACTCGGAACAAACTATCCACCTTTTTTTTAAAAAAAACTTTGTTGTCGACTACACGATTTCGAAATCAAATTATTATTGATCCAGGGCGTTCGGTATAAATATATCAGGTAGAACTTAAAATCTTTGAAAAAAGGAAGCACACTAATTTTGGAACATTAATGTACTTTTTTTTTGGTTGCTTTCGAAGATTGAAAAACTTGATCCGCTCGAATTTCGAAGGCGTGATAATGCAGTTTTTGGTTTAAATTGAATTGAATTATGTGTGTAACTATATATATACACGTATGATACCACAGCCCCACAGTCTAAAATTGTATTATTTACACATTTGACAAAAGTATTTACGTCATACGAAATACGTAAATCGCGGTAAACGTGCCGTACTCTTTGTATGTACGTGTACCTAGTTTGTACCGCCTTAATGTATGTATACACTAATAACTAAAATATTGATTTTCAACTTGACATAAAAATTGACGCGTTATACCTTATACAGGCTGTTATGCTATATTCGACAAACCACCCGCGTACCACGTTATAATCAGCTCATATAACGTAGCTCTGTTCAATACGATACCAGGAACCAACCAGATGTCATTTTATTCGACGAAAATACGTATTTTTCTGTTTATTATTCCTATGACATCAATCGCCGCCGTGCCGCGCGCGTTATTTGCTGCAGGTATATCATTCGTGCGTGTACCCGGTTATCGGGTATAATATACGTACAATGTTTGCCAACTTGTGAAACAGCCCAGCTTTATTTTTCCTTCTTTTTCTTCTTTTCGTATATTCGATAATTTAAGGAACTTCATCCTCCAACGTATTTAAAAAAAAAAACCTTTCACCCTTCTTTCAATATTGCAGAAAAGCATCTTCAAGTATCAGCATCTAGTCTCCGTTAGCACGAGGGTCGAAGTTGTCCTAAGAGAGTTGAAAGCTATGGTAGATTTCGCTATATGGACTCCGCTGCAGGACGAAAGAGTAGCCAGCGCCCCATTGGAAGCGGTAGCGAGACTCTTGGATGAACCTGGTACCGGAGACTCGAAGAATGGGAAGAGCGAATTGGCGGCGATCGGCGAAGGTAGACGGGGAAGAGACTGGGCTGAGGCCGTTTTGGCGGTGGCGGCACCGCTTCTGGAAAAAGTATCCCCACCGCCAACGTTAGCAAGAGCATTGGCAAGACTCGCCCAACTGCATCCTAGGTCACCGCTCGTAGCGGCCCTAGCGCCGGCCATCACGAGGTGTCTGAAACACACCGTTGAATGGGGAAAGTCGCCGGATATGAGAAAACTTTTACAAGTGTTCATTGCTGCCTTGTACGAAAACAACGACGGGGAACAGGCCGTCAGGGACTATATTGCCTCCGTTCATGGCCCTGGGAGCGACTGTCCTCATCCTAGAGTACTCACTAATTTAGTATCCATATGTGTTGCTGGAATTTTTCATAGGTGAGAGACAATTTTCTTCTTCTTCTTCTTCTTCTTCTTTAACAGCTTCGTGTCCTTTGGGGACAATTTTACGTGTGTAGAAAAATCTTTTATTTTTTAATGTACTTGGCGCAAGACTCTTGATACGCCATCTCTATGAAATACCGAGGGTAGGTCGTTTTTACTCACACGACCTACTGTCAGTGGTTCCAATCCTTCCACCAGGTGAAACCACGCCCCCATTGAGCATCAAGAGACTCGGTAGAGTCTCGAGCCAAGTTCATAGGTTTTTTTTTTTCATATAAACGCGTTTCAATAGACGTTCAATGACTTTCAGATACTTCTAAAGACTCCCAAAAGGAATTCCATAAACTATTTCATACAGAAGCTGTGCAAATAATCGATTAATCGAGATTTTACGATCCGATCAATTGAAGCTTCGATTAGGCGAAGGATCGATAGTTTCGATAAATTGCTGCTTCAATTGATCGATTAATCCAGATTTCACGATTCGATCAATTGAAGCTTCGATTAGTCGAAGGATCGATAGTTTCGATAAATTGCTGCTTCAATTTATCGATTAATTGATTCTTTTTATCAAGTCGAGAATCTATGAATGAATTAATCGAGAACCTGGATAAATCCAATGAATCATTATTTAAACCCGTAATAATCACATGGGTCAATTTGACCCGGGTTCATTATTTAATCGAATAATAAGAGTAGTGAACAGGAAAAATATATGAATAAACATCTTTCATTCTGTTATCCATCCAAGCCGCGGATCATCAAGTTCAACCTTCACCGAAACTATTTTTTGAAGGTTTGAAAAACCTTCCTTACTGAGGGTTGGCGGGGGTGGGGGGTGTTACGCGTCACGCTGGAAGCGTCACGCGAAAGCGTTACGCTGGGGGGGGGTGTTACGCGTCACGCTGGAAGCGTCACGCGAAAGCGTTACGCTGGGGGGGGGTACGCGTCACGCTGGAAGCGTCACGCTGGAAGCGTTGGGGGTTGAAAACCTTCCTTACTGAGGGTTGGCGGGGGTGGGGGGTGTTACGCGTCACGCTGGAAGCGTCACGCGAAAGCGTTACGCTGGGGGAGGGGGGTGTTACGCGTCACTCTGGAAGCGTCACGCGAAAGCGTTACGCTGGGGGAGGGGGGTGTTACGCGTCACGCTGGAAGCGTCACGCGAAAGCGTTACGCTGGGGGAGGGGGGTGTTGCGTCACGCTGGAAGCGTCACGCGAAAGCGTTACGCTGGGGCGGGGGGGGGGTGTTACGCGTCACGCTGTACAAGAAACGAGCTGGGCTCGTCAGTGCAAAATTTATGTATGGGATGGTCGGAGAAATAAGCATAATCTTTTCTTATCGTAATTAAGCGTGACATCCGAACCTTAGGGTAACTTAAGGCGGTTTTTCAAACCAGCTTTTAGCACTGTTAGTGTTGTTAGGAGGAAAGTGCTAAAAGCGTTTCAACTTTAATTGTCTCGTGGAGGCAAGTTTTTTTTTTTTTATGAAAGTACTATAATTCAAGAGTATCGTGCTAAATTATTGCGGAAAAATATTGAAAATTGAAAAAGTTATGAATATTTGAGTAGAAACCCGGATTTTTTCTGAACACTTTTTTTTCACTAATTTTTCTTTAGTACTTGGAAACCGAAAATTTACAGTCTCATCAACGAGAGCATATTTTCGCATGTTCAAATTATGTTTCTGAATTTTTATACGGAAATATAACGCGTCGTCTTGCTTCAGTAATCGCTCAAAGTTGGCTCGGGTCAAATTGACCCGGTGTGCCTATTATCATAGTCTACCGAGGTGTGATCATCACGGGTTGAAAGCACAGTCATACTATGAAGCATTTTGCTCTGTTTTGTTACAGATTCGAGGGTGCGCGTCATTCTCCGTCCGTTGGGGAAAGATCCACCTCTCTACCACCGTTACAGTGTTATCTTCTTCTGTTGAACGTTGCGTAAGTGTAAATTTACACAGTATCAGCGTAGTATAACTCGGGAAAAGAATTGTCAACTTCCTTATGTACCATAACACTTGCATGAAAAAAAATGTCAAGACCAAAGTATAACATAATCTCGATTCTTATCTAGCGCTGAGTATGCGGACTGGAGACCAGGTCTGGGCGCCCTTCTACAGCCTGTACAATTTCCCGAAGCAGCACTAGCCGACAAATCTGTACAAATTTCCTTACTGGTCGGCGTGGCTGGGCGACTGGCTAAAGATCCGAGGTGCTCCGTTCATCGGTGTCTACTTCCGATCAGAGAACCGAGACCCGGATGGATCCACATCGCCGCTCCAGCCAGCCCCGCGTGCCCCGATCAGGGACAACTTTTTGGCGAAATGGTGAGGCTTCAAATGCCTTTGCGTATTTGAATGTGAAACTCAGCAATTCCATTGCTCATCCTCTTGAGCTCTGAGTAAATTACTACAACTGTTATGAATAGATAAGATATAACATTCCCCATGCCGTTTATCACCACGCCGAAGATCGATACATTAAACTCCGTGGGGTAATACTGGCTTCTACCTACGCGCAATTCGAATCGTAAAGAGATAACGGGTATAAAGCGTACCAGTATTGACATGACATACCAATGACGAGCAGCTGTATCAATAAAATTGATAATAATAATAACAACGACCATAAAAACTTCCTTCGTAACTTCAATAATTGAACAAATTAATATCTATGAGAGAACGTTAACATTTTTTCATTAAATCCGAAAATTTTCTCCACAGTTAACGACGTTGTTCGAATGCTGTTGTCGTAGAAAAAAGTTCGTCGCTTCGCTTATGAAACAGGCCGGTGGTGCTTGCATTCTTCTCGGTGTACGAGGATGCGACGCTGCTCAGGAGGCATTGTGCCTTATGCTCGAATGGCGGTTGCTGCCAAACGAAGAAGCCAGACTCCAGGTTGTCTCTGCCCTGCAGTCAACCGCCTCAGGCAGAACCAAGTACGCCGCGCTGTGCCAGAGACAACGAAATCTTCAGGAACTGGTCAGTTCTTCCGATCCTCGGAGACCATTTTCGCGATTACCGTTGTTTCACATGTTCATTTTTCTCCAATTCCAGCAACAAAAAGGAGGACCAAAGAAGCTGACTCTACCAGTGAGGGCGACCGACGAAGACGTAGCTCTTCTTCTGGGTGGCGGTGCTCTTGGAAACTTGGAATGCCTTAGTCTAGCTTTCACCTCGGTGACATCGGCCTGTGCCGAACAACTTATAAAACTTCCGGCTCTAAGATACCTAAACCTGTGGGCGACACAGTTCGGCGACGCAGGGCTCCAGATGATCAGCGAACACCTTCAAAAACTTCAGGTTCTAAATTTGTGCGAGACTCCGGTGTCCGATAAGGGGATTTCTACCCTGGCCTGTGAGTATTTTAGTCAGTTTGACATAATTAGTTTCACGAATTTGATAACGTTTTACCTTGTTTTGAACATTGCAGCTCTGACCAGCTTGAGAAAGCTAAATCTTAACAGCACAAAACTGTCGGCGCAGACGTTCGAGTCTTTGAAGAAGAGATTACCGGCCCTTCAGGAGTTCGATGTTCGATATACCGAGGCTTGGTGACCCGAACCAATTCCGTCAAGGAATTTACCTAACAATTTGAACAACGTAGTACGGGACACGAATCTGACCCAGAGTATGATAAATAGGCGACAATTACGTTGAGATGATTAGTTTACGAACTGCAACCACTGCCATCGATAGGTATATCGATATGTTTAGAAAAGTTTATCAACTTCGAGTTGAAGAAGAAACGGTTTGAAGGCTCTGGCCTACGTTAGCACTACATAGGGTATTACTTCCCAAATTTATTGTTTAATTACTCTTATCGCACGATGTTTAGTGTATATAGATAGATAAATTAATTAAATAAGAAGAGAAGAAGAACGGAAAGGAAGAAACAAAGAAAGAAGCTTAAGTTAATAATTTATTATAGTTAGGAAATATTATTGTTATTATAGACGCATATTATATGTGATATGAAAAAAGGAAAAGAAAATAATAAAATTAATCAAGTTATAAATTAAAAGTAAAATTAATAATTAAAATAAGATTGTAGATCGCATTTATAATTAATCAGAATAATCGACGAGCGTATGCGTAGAGTTGTTTAGTACGGAAACGTCAGAATCGAGATCTGATCAGAGAATGATTATGTAACTAGCGTGTACGGTATAAAATTGTGTACTTGATTGCACACACACACCTACCTACCTACATACCTAACGATAGGACGACTGATTCTGTATTTTATTTGAATAAAATTAATATTATGTATACATGATGTATAGGTATATATATATTGTGAAAATATTGCGGAGCTGCAAGGGAGCAAGCGTTGTGAGAAGACTGTATCTGTCAATTTCCTTAATTATTATCAAAAAAATAGATAATTAATATTACACAATAATTCATTAATTAATCCTAAGAATAAATGCAAGTTTAATATTCAACCATTAATTTTATTCATGACAAAACCCAGTCACTGTGTTGTGTGTTGTCATGATTCATGCAGGTGATAGCTATTCAATCTGAGACTTTTTTGGAATTCTCCCATCTTGCAGGCACCTGATGATATGCCTGCATCCTTATGCCCTCATCCAGCTCACCGATTGAATGAATTTCTGTGATGATCGTTATTTGGTATAGCTTCTGCCTTTACAAATGAATTTTTGTAGATTTCGGTAGATTTTTTTCAATTACTTTAAAATATTGTCGAGTATAAAATTATAATTTATTAACAAAAACCTATAGATTGTTATACAAATTCATATACATGCATGAGGATTACATTATCAACAAATTATTGGGAAACAAGAATAGTACAGTAATAACTGATGTGTAAATTTACAATAATATCAGTTTGTTCGATTATTGAAAGACGGTGGCGTGAGACTTCGAGTGAAATACACACGTTTGATGATAGATAAATAATAGAAAATAATATAAAGATAAATTTGATCCTTTCCCAACTACATACGTGAAAGTTATTAATTAATTAATCTTCTGTCACGGGATTTTTATCAAGATTCAACAATAACAAAACCTATTTAGTAATCAAATAATCGTAGTACAGCGCCGCTGCTGTTCATGGGAAAACAGATTCAATAAGAAAATAAAATTGTAAATTCAGATTCATATAAAAATACAATTTGTATAAATATATATATACTTTGGCTAGATTTTGTTGGGATTCGTTGTCATTGTTTTTGTATAAGAATATATTAGCCTAAATCTAAAATCGTTAAACTAAATTATTACTCAATAAATGATTCAAAAATAAAATAAAAATACAATCGTTTTCAGAACGGAAGCGAAAAATTAATACATTAGCTTCGTTTTAGCCAATTAGTAATAAAAAAACAAAATTTCAGATATCAGAGTAATAAAAAAACTTTCACTCAGATCGTTGAGTATGTTAATAAATATCGTAACTAATTAATAATCGTCGGTAAAAATCATAACAGCCTAACAAAGAAAATGAAAAGAAGATCTTGATACAAAAAACGACGCGTTGTAAATATAAGAATCAACCATTTCTTACTTTTACTTCTTAACGAATCTGTTAATAAAAGTCAAAGGCACTGAGCGCATAACATTGGTCAGGTCACTGAGATAACACAGAGTATATATTTAGAACGAAAGGGAAACAGAGGAGGAGATAGAGGAGTTAAAGAAGCTGTGAACGTGTCATTATCCATTCTCGAGATCTCTCCCCCTCCGTCTCTCTGGTTCTCAAATTTTATACTCTATACGTATATACCTAGCTCTAATAATATCAACGTTCGATAATATTCCGTCATTCGTCGTACGCAGGGCGACTACAAGATTTCATTACCCCGATTCAAGCCTCTTTTACGAATTTCTAGATTAATTTTTAAGAAAATTTAATAAAATAAAATAGTCAAAAACTATTTGTGATCAAGACTTTATCTAGTTGCCCCCCTTGAGGTCCAGAGCCTTTGTAGACGCCCTGATTTAGCTACCTCTACATCCAGTAGGAGTAATCGATGTAAAAAAATATATGATAGATTATCGACGACACTCTTTTCTTCTTTCTAAGCTTCTTAATCATAGAAGTTTGTACGGGCAGGTAGAACAGGAAGACAACTCGCGACCGCCTCCAAGCTTCACTGTTTCTTCATCGGAATTGTCGAACTGGCGATTTTCGTGTCTCCTCTGTGAAAGTAATTCAGATAATGATGATTTAAATGTAGAAGAAAAATTTCAAACATTGGTATTTCATCTGTTGCGTGACTCACCTTCAATTCTGAGGCTAAGTACGAGAACACAGCGTCAATATTGGTGTTTTCCTTCGCTGACGTTTCTACCACGTGAAGAACTTCTGGTAAATATTCCGAAACGGCTTCCGCCTCGCCTTTTTCGACTTCCCTCAGGCTCTCCAGGTCGCATTTGTTACCTGTAATCAACGATATTCGAATTACTTCATCCATTTCATGGAATTAGGAAGAAGTTTGATTATTTCAAGCTCACCAACTAAAATCAACATGACGTGGGACGAAGTGTATTTCCGCACCTCGTCGACCCATCGTTGAAGACTCAGAAAAGTTGAACGTTTCGTTATGTCGTAAACTGAACAAGGGGGAAAAAAATGAAAAAATTCTAACAAAATCGTTATAGTCTCTATTTTATTTAGGAACGAAAAATATTAAGAATAAAAAAAAGACGACAATGTACGAGGAAAAGAAAAAAAAAATTGATGACATAACTTGAAAAAGGGAAAAAAGAATAGTTTTTCATTAATTACCTACGACGACACCGTTCGCCGACCTGTAGTAGCTCTGGGTTATCGTTCGGAATCTTTCCTGCCCCGCAGTGTCCCAAATTTGTAACTGTCAAGTAAATTTGAGGTTAGGTGGGTTCAACGGACTATATTTCAATCCGGTTTTCTTTGATATGCATTCATGCGGTATTTGTGCGAAGCCTGAAAAATACGTTCATGTTCTCTAACGAAAACTAGATTCCGTTGAAATTCGACGTTTTGACTGATTACCTTTACTTTTTTTCCGTCTACGATGACAGTCTTCATCGAGAAATCTACTCCGATCGTATTCCCATGTCTCTCTATGAATGTGCCAGACCTAAATCGTTGCACTACGCACGTTTTCCCAGTACCGCAATCACCGATCAAAACTATTTTGAAGAGATAATCGAACCTCTCGTCGCTCGTGGTCATCAAATTGTCCGGATCACGGCTAGACATTATAACCCTATTCGCACGATCGCGGTGATCGCGATCTAATTAACTTAACCTAAACTATTCACGTAGTACGTGTTGCGGGATCTAGGAATTCTCGGATCGAACTGTCTGTCAACATCGCTACGCTGATGCTGAGTACTGCTACTGCGCCATTTTCGGAAATCTACTACACCGAAGGACAGGATGAGATGAAACAGATGAAATCATCGAATGATCTCTGGAGATACGTGAGATTCGCCTGAGATCGCGTTGATTATCTAGTCAGAAGGTAGCGCCACTTGAGCAACGAATTTAGAAACTAATCTTTGACTTGAATTAATTCGTTGTTCATTTTTTTTTTCTTATGGATTTCTCAAATATACAATTTTCTTTATATCAGTCGATGACTGCGAGCCAGCTGATGCGTAATGAAACTCATCGTCAGCTAGCCACTAGTGGGAGGACTTTTTTTAGATTGTAGATACGCACGAGGCTCGTCATCCGTAAATGACGCAGATCGTCGAGACGACCCGCGCGAGTATGACTCATATCCACGCATTCTTCGGTGGTTCCTCTCGGTACACAAAGTAGCCGTTTCTAAGTCTGCAGCAGTGAGTCTGCAAATGCGCATGCGCACAATATTGAGCACTTTTGAGTTCTAGGAGTTTAAACTGGTCATTAAGGTGAAATGAAAGTCACGTGACTTCGATATGAGGCTGATGATTTACACTTGGAATTTTCAAACGCTATTTTCCCAGCCAAAACACATTCGATCGATGTGAAATTGATATCAGTGACGTAGAAGAACTTAACGAAGGGCCTGCCAATCGTGGATTTTCGAAAATCGAGACGTAATAACAGTTTTTTCACAATATTGTTCTGTAATCCAAGGAAGTGCTGCCTCTCCCCACGAGGGGCAGCACCTCCTTGGGTTACAGAACAATATTGTTACACAAAATTCTGATTATGTCTTTCGATTTTCGAAAATCCACGATTGGCAGGCCCTTCATTCAGTTTTTCTACGTCACTGATATCAATTTCACATCAATCGAATGTGTTTTGGCTGAGAAAATAGCGCTTGAAAATTCCAAGTGTAAATCATATCGAGGTCACGTGACTTTCATTTCACCTTCAAGTACAACCTCCGAATAGGGCAACTCGGGGTGGCGAGGGGAGTATGATTCTTGGAACTGACTTTCCCCTCACCAACAGCTCGCGAGCACGCTCAACCTCCGAATAGGGCCACCCCGTGTCTGTGTTGTTTTTGAGCATTCGACGCGGTCCCGAGAAGGTGCCCTATTCAGAGAGGGCATATAGGGGGCAAAGCCATTAAGAGGGCATCCATAAAGGACGTCCGCGTTTTTTTGCAAATTTTTTACCCCTCCCTTCCCCCATGTCACAGTTGGTCACAATCTTCGAGCCCCTCCCCTTCGGAAACGTTCGATGGTCACAGTCATAGACATAGAAAAATGCTACAAAGCAATTGTGACAAAACATCGCGAAAAAAATTGAAGCACCTTTTTTTTTATGAAATCTGTGACAAGGGGTTTTTTAAGTGGACGTCACACCTGGCATATAACTCCCCCCACCCCCCTATAAGTGTGGACGTCCTGTATGGACGCCTCCTAAGGAAGAAGAGGGAGAAGAAGAAAAAGAAGAGAGGGCCTATTCGGGGGTTTGAACAGAATATTTAGCGGTTGGTGATAGGGGATAGGAGATTGCGCGTGTGTGACATGTGGCGCCGGTGAATTATCCCTAAGGGCAGGAGTGTTTCGAAAGCATTGGTTCGTTTCTTCGCGCCAAGCGTTTGATAGGCTGTTCACTCCTGTGGTTAGGGAAAAATGGGCCGTCAGTCGGGGATTTGGCGCTGTGATCGAGTCACGCATGGCTTCGGGTGTAGACAGCCGTTAAAAACCACGTGTTGCGTTTGTCTGAAAGTTTTCGGCGTCGTATGACGTGCATTGAATCAATCGAGAATGTCCAGGTCTAATAATTTTCCCGTATCTTCGACGAAAGTGAAGATTGAGACCGATACGCATTCGCGGCACAGCGAGGCTTCCAAAGTCGTGTTGAAGGATGCGCTCGTATATTGTGAGAAAGTACTGATCGAGAGTAATCTCATTGCGACCGAATCTCCGGTTGTACTATCCGAAGAGGGTATTCAACTCGGCAAAAAAATATACCGAAAGATTTTGGACGCGGTAGCCGAGAACGAAATGGCCATAGAAAATGTGCCGGCGAAAAAAAGAATCGAGGAAGACGAAGTGATCATGTTTGAAGAACTCGACGAAGGAGTGTTTGCAGAAGTCAAAGCTTTCGATCGTTCGAATCCGCGATCAGAGGACGAATACGAGCCCAAGGACGAAGGGGAAACATCCGGACGTGATTACGTCCCGCTGGATTTGAAAAAAAAAGTTGTTAACCTAGCAAAAGAACACCCAAACTGGAGTCTAACGTCGCTTCAGCGTAATGGAGCCTCTCGACTCAAGAATATAATGCAATTGAAGAGATGGGAAGAACATGTCAAAAATGGGGGGACCAAAATAGACAAATATAAAGCAATAGATTCGATGACCTACGATCGGTTCAAGAAAGCACGAGAAAGCGGTCAGCTGGTCACTTGGCGTACCTTGCAGAAATGGGCGTTATCTGCTGCGAGCCAATTTCCTGATATCAAGTTCAAAGCCTCGGACAGATGGGTAACACTTTTCAAACAAAGGCACCGAATCCGTGAGAGACAAATGAACGCAGAAGTTTAGCGAGAGAGCGGAAGCTGTTCTGAGGGATCAACTTTTTCAAACCCATGCGACGAGGCTGCGTACCCACATCCAAATGGTGATAAGGATTTCATCATCGATGACGATGTACAGGCATAACTTCAATGACGAAACTTATGTTTTCGCTGAACGGAAAAACATTCGAAAATCATGGGTTGAAATTGTTGCCATTTCTATCCATTCAATACCTTTAACAATCCATCATCTTGATTCGTTGCATCAGATATAAGCAGCTGTAACGAATTATATCAACAAAAATGTATATAAACGAAATAAATATTGAATTAAGTTCTAACACGAGTCTTTTTATTCCAAAAAATATGGTCAGAAACAATTGTTGTTAACAGCCCAATTCCACCTTTTCCACCACTGCTGATGTATCAGATCCGGCACACAATCGTATGAATGTTGGAAAAGTTCACATTCCAACAGCAATACGGTATACGTATCGCACACCATCTCATGAAAGTATGATTTTTCTCAGGATAGGTGATAATAACAGTAAACTAAGTGTAATTAGCCGAGTTTTGCGAATTATACAGGGTGAGTTATCTCAGGGTCCGAACAAGGGAGGGGCTTATCACCGCTGATGCTCCGCCCCTTGGCGTGTCACAAGCTGTTATCAAAATGTAAGTTTACATCAAGCCGTCGATGCTCTGTCTGGTCGAGTAGGGTATTGTTGACTTTCGAATGAAAACAATGAGCAGATGTAAACTTAGATTTTGATAACAGTTTGTGATACGCCACGGGGCGGAGCATCGGCAGTGATAAGCCCCTCCCTCGTTCAGACCGTGAGATAACTCACCTTGTATAATGCAATCAACGTGCCCTATCACTATATCAGAAGGAAACGGGGCTTACCAATATCACCAGAATCTAGATTAGGTAGGTATAGTTTTTTTTATTCAATATTTACAATCAAAGAAAAAGGAAAAACCGATTTATACAGTATTCTTATATATTTTTTTCTGCACAATCAAGTTGTAGATTAGGTTCGTCGCAATGTTTAACGAAGGTAAGTAGGTTGACTGTTTTTTTTTTCTCTCTTAATCTTTGTCTCACAAAATAACTACTAGGCGTGCTGCTTAATCGATTATAAATCTCTCCTATTCAAACGTCATGAATATATCCTAATTAAGGGTCGTTATACAACTAGCTATTCATTTATTACAATTTATTTATAGGTATTTATAATCGTGTATAATAGATATGTAATATTATCATATTCGACTTTGAATAAAAAATACTTTTCCTATATTGTACAAAAAAAAAAAAATCTATATATCTATCAATACAAGGTATGTATATATAATTTAATAATAATAGTAATAATAATAATCGTAATATTAGATTACAACAAAATTAAAGAAAAAAAAAAAACAGGAAACTTTAAATTATGTGATTGATTATACGGATAGTGTTATTCAACTATCGTTTATCTTCTCGTTTTTTTTTTGTTTTTTTTTTTCAATAAATATATTACAACTTTTTACACAATAATAATAGAGGTATTGATCGATTCAACGTTTAGTTTCATTAGTTTCATTAAGTTAATTATTAGGTCATGTTTCATTGACTTTATATATATATAATATATATAATAATAAAAATTGTTATCATTATAATAATACATAAAGTGTAGTAGTAACATAAATAGTTGAGTATTTTTTTTTTTTTTTTTTTTTACAAGTCACTGTACTATAAAATAATTAGATTTAAAAGATAGTACATGTGCCGTCGTTCGTAATAGCTATCGGATATAATATTCACGTATGATTATTGTATACAAAAGTATTTTATAATTATTATATGTATAAATCTATTTATATTGTACAAATATTTCTTTTATCAAAAGTGACAAAGAAAAAATAATAATAATAATAATAATAAATCAAACTAAAAATAAATAATAAATAGCGGATTATTATTACACTTTCACGATTATTTAAACTACATTCGTTCTCTATATTATCATTAATTAATTAACGTATGTTAACGTGTATGAGAATTAGAAGCGTTTTTTTGTTATTTTTTTTTAATAAATAAGAGGAAACTCAATTTCATTATGTTTTTCCTTTCTTTCTTTGTATCTTTATAAAAAAAAAAGGTTGGATATAAATCTTTAGGATTCTGTTACACATTCGTTAATTCATATTCTGCAAATACCGCAGAGTATGAAGTAATCTTTATTAAATTGTTACTCTTTCTCTCCATCCCTTTCAAACATACGTTATTTTCACCGCACGCACACACGCACACATCTTCGTATCATCTCTTGTGTAGTTAAAAACTTTTCAATCATTAATAATTTCTTTTAATATAAATCTCTATCTAAAATCTAAGATATTAGAAAAAAACAATTCAAAGTTCCAGATGTCAAGATGATGTATGTAAAAATAATTCGCAAATGATCAAAATTTCATTTCTCATCTAGATTCTAAAATCTTTTGACTACATATAACGTGAGAAAAAACATGATATTATAAATTTTCAACGACATCCAGTACTTTCAATAACATTATTTCAATATTCTTAGTATGGACGATTTTCCTTTCTTCTCCGCTCACATGTATCCTTTAGTAGTAATAGTAGAAGTACTAGTATTAGGAGAAGGAGAAAATTAATTGAACAGAAAATAAAAATAAAAATAAAAGAAAAAAGGTAAAACTTGAAACTAGCCTAGTCAGCCTTATGTTGGTTTTTGCACCGCGTGATACTTGATCTGCAGCAGCTGCCTATTGTCGCGATACTTGTCGTCAGTGTTTGTACGAGTTCGTCGCGTTTGTATTCGAGTCAGAATCTGGTTCAGAACCGGAACCCGAGCCTGAAGACTCGCCACCGTTGATATTGGTGCTGCAACGAGAGCTCCTTCTGCTTCCCCCACCGTGTCTGCATTTCTCACCACGATCCACTCCACCTACAACAATTAAAAATATCCGATCAAGTACACTGAACAAAATTCGATATCATCTGAAAATCGAATTGAAGGGACAAGACAAAAAAGGGTGAAACAACAAAGTCAATCATATTACACTTACTGGATAACGGCGTGTGGACTTCGACCTTTATGTTCGCTGTAGCGGTCACCTTTGTCGTTATATGCGAGGCCGTAGGTACCGGCGACGTTCGACTAGAGCCACTCGTCTCGGACCCGCTACAATTCTGTTAGTCAAACAAATAAAAAATCCCACACGTTAGGCATGCTTGATGATTCTCGCCATCAAACTATGTTTTCATACGATATTAAATCCGGGATCAGAAGAACGAGAAGAAAGAATCTAAACTCAAATCAACGCGACTCACCTGATTGCCGCAAGTCGAGGTAGTCTCGACCTTGAGTTCAGGTTGAACGATGATACACGACTCCTGAGTGCTGTGCCAGGAGTTTGGTTCCTCCGTGATAGTAGTTAGCGAGGGTTCGGCGTGGAGCCTGCTGTTCTCGATCTTATGAGACCGTTTAGGCGGTGCCGGAGGCTTAGTCCTCCTCACGATTGGAGAAGCTGGTGGTGTCGGTGTTGATATTCTGTCCGGATGATCGTTGGGTATGACTTCTGCAGACGGACCGATCAGCGATAGCAGAATGGGAAAGAAGAAGAGCCCGTTGACCAGTCCGATTCCGATCAGCGACAAGAGTACCAGGAAAAAGTACCGGACTATGAACTCAAACTCGGAAAATCCGAGCATCAAAACGGCCAGGAGTGTCGTCAGGGCTCCGTGCACCACCGGCGCATACATGTGCTCGAGGGCTAGTCTAATTCTTCTGTCTCTGCTTCCGACGCTGGTGACAAAGCTCTGTAAAAATGATCACAGTGTTATAAATTCTGCTTCTGCAATGTGGATAAGTTCAGAAAATCGTTCATTTTCTCACCAGACAAATGTGGACGGTAAAGTGAACAGCGATGCCGACACTGACGACGAGTAGAACCGCGGGTACGGCGCTCAGCTTGATGCCGCACAGTCCCATGATGCCGAGGAGTTGGAGGACCACACCGGCCAGGGAAGTTCCGACGAGTAGAGCCGCCCACAAGTTGAGGAGAAGAATCCCAACAACGACGACCGAAGCACCAAGAGCGGCGAGTAGAGCGACTCCCAGGCAGCTTCGTAGACCCATGTACTGTTCCCAGAAGAGGAAGGGAATCCCCGAGGGAAAATTGGGGAGTCCCCGTTCCTCGAATTTCCTACATAGTTCTCTGACATTGCCGATTAATTCTGTGATTTGATCGGTATCGGTCAGTTTGTGGAGGTAGAAAGGCATCTGTGCATAGGTCAGCGGCATACTCTTGGGTATTTTGAGTTCACGATCGTTGGTGTAAAACCATTGTCTAGGTTCGGGTCTTAGATTAGCCTGCGAAGCTCCGTAGGCAAGGGCGTCGTTGGACGCCCATGCGCTCAGATAATTGTAGAAGGCCCTTGGATTGACTATTCCCTCCGAATCAACGAGCCGAGTTTGATTGAAAAGATAGTTGTCGATTGGATTATCAACGTGCCCAGTCTGCACCATGAGCTTGTAGGCAAGAATCGCGTCCTCGGTGGCGTTGTCGAACCATCCCTCCTGCGTTATGCACCCACGTCGGTAGTCCTTGTCGTATGCGGCCTGCAGGCCTTTGAGCCAGTCCCTGAACAGACCCAGCCAGAATTCGGGAAGTCCTCCGTCGTCGTTTTTTATCACGTTCTTCACCCTCATGAAGGCGTCGTGATATTCGTAAAGCAGTTTCTGGTTGTTTGGGTACTCAAAATCGCGTCCAGTCACCGCATACATGTTGTAAAACCCGAAGTGCTTTGCTTGAGCGGCGAGGAAAGCGTGTTCGTCAGATTTCTGGGGCACCAAATCGGTCAGCTCTAGTCCGTCGCTGACTCTGGTTGCCTGCCACGCGCTGCCGGCCAGAATAGCGGCGAACAGCATCATCCCGAAGACTTTGGTAGCAGGACGAGTGATGAAAGGTGCGTAGTGCTTCGCGGCCAGCTGCGAAAGCCCAAAACCAAGGCAATCGTCCCTGGAGCATCCGGTCAACGAGTCATCCTCCGTCGGCTGCTTCTCCGCATCACCTCTGACATCCCCGCCGATCCAAGCCTCGTTCCTGTAACTTCTGGGGCTAAGAATTTGGGTGCAGGTTTCCCTCCTCTCTGGAGGGATCGCCCGAGTCACAGTCTGCTTGGCTTTTCTACAGCCGTTTCCTCCGCAGCCAGAGTTTCCGTAGGTCGTCGCAGGCTTCTTTAAGGCGGGAAGACAGCAACAGAGTATATCCGATCTCCCTGATCTCCGTCTCCTCAGATCCAAACTGACCATCGCAGGAAACACCAGAAGCATCGCTGCAAGATTGAACAGTATCAAAATAGCCGCCTGCAGGGAGAACACCCTCAGAGCAGGAACGGGAATCATTGCAGCTGCGAAGAAGGCAGAGAAATTGCTCAGGCCAGTGAGGAGAACCGAGAGTCCAGTTCGTTTCAAGACCACTCCAGTCTGCTCTCCGCTCCGCACCTCGTTCACCGACAGCTCGGCGTAGGTATGGGTCAGCAGGAACATGTCGTGGACTCCGAGACCCAGAGCCAGGAACGGAACGATTTGTGTAGTCGCTGCGTTGAAGGGAATCCCCAAGAGCGCGCAGAAGCCGAGGCCTGCCGCCACCGTCGCGCAGACCAACATGACTCCGGCTATGCCGACACCCGACTGAGAGCGCACCGGGTCGTTCCACCGGAAGAGCGCCAAGCCTGCGTAGAGAACCTGAACAAAGCAAAGAAGAAATTGGTCACTCGATGATCAAGGAGGAGCAAGTGCTTTGGCGGACCTCCGCGAGGTGTAAGACGTACCATCAGTCCACAGCCGATGGCGATCTTGATGACGGATATCTCGCTGTACTTTCCGAGTATATCGTTCATGGTGGTTGTGCTGAAGGCGTAGAGATTGTAGGGTGCGCTTCCGTTCCCTTTCAGTTGTTTTTTAATCTCGTTGCTGAAGGCACGCTGCCAAGTTTCCAGTATCAGGGAAGCCTTCTCTTGGGACCAGTCGATGTGGTGAACCCTGTAAGTCTTTGCCCAAAAATCGTACAATTCTCTCTCCCCCATGAGTTGTACTACGGTCTGAAGAGCAGCGGCCCTTGTCAAGTGGCCAGTTTTGTTGTGCTTTGCTCCGCCGACGATCAGTTCTTCGGGCCAGTGCATGTACTTTGCCGCAAAACCGTAACATCCGCCTGTGAGTTCTGCGCCTATATCCGGGAGCTGTAAAATAGGAATCATAAAATCATCCATAGAACAAATGATGGTAGCTCGTATTGTTTTAACGACTTTAAAATCGATGTATTTACGAACTACATGCCCCCTACTGAAAAACATTTTGTAACGAATGATGCGACGAAGTACCTTATAAATGACACACCAAATCATACTACGTTATGACCGATTTTTGTGTATAGTTTACCGTGTAACTTGTTGTATACTTCGGTGTGTGATTTGTGAGGTAATTTATCGTGAACATATAGGTTTGTCATTTTTTTTTTTTTGTCATAACCATAAAGTTCATTTATTTTGTTCTTTATCGCATGGTTTATCGTGTTATTAATTTTGTCATTGCCGATTCCATTGGAATTCAAAAAGTTTAATTGAGTGAACGAATTATGAGTTAGAATACTAATACGAAAGGAATGAAATCGATAAAGGGTGATGGGTGAAAAACAATCATATAACAATTATCGAGGGAAGTTTATCCCTATAATACTGAAAAACTTCATATGATTAAAGTGGTGAAAAAGTATGTACATGATAAATCATATGATAAATCAAATCGAATTATGACCGATTTCAGTACGTGATTTATGCATGATCGTACGTTTAATCAGCTATTTAGCTCTAGTTTCGAATCATCATATCAATTAGTTAACTGGTAAAACTTACGAAATGAGCTTATGCTTTTATACTTTTTTTTTCATATTCAATTTGAATATTTTCAGGAATAACATTCATAATTCGTGAGAGAGAGGCATAACTGGAGCTAAATTCGCTCCCAATAACCTTCTTCCACTGCACGACATTGAAGTCGAGTACGATTCCGGCTGTTTGGTGACGCGTAAGTGTAGCCTACACGGTGCAAATTTACTCGTGAGAACCATAGAGACAGCCAACCATCTATCGGTGCGTTACGGTACCACACACCGGGTTACCCACGGACGTATATTAGAGGACTGGCAACTCCCCATATGTCAGCCGTGCTAGAGTTGCGCCGACTTTTCATCCGCATTGTACCGTCGTTATTATTACGGGGCGCTGGCAGTCACTGAGGCCTAGGCTGAATTTTCATTGGGAGTATTTTGAGGCGCGGTAAAATACTGCCAATGAAAATCAAACCGAGGCCTCAGTGACTGCCAGCGCCCCGCAGTCATAACGACGGTACAATGCGGAACTACCGGATGAAAAGTCGGCGCCACGGACGTATATTAGAGGACTGGCAACTTCCAGCAATATCGCGCCGACTTTTCCTCCGCTATTTCCGCATTGTACCGTCGTTATGACTGCGGGGCGCTGGCAGTCACTGAGGGCTCGGTTTGATTTTCATTGGCAGTATTTTACCGCGCCTCAAAATACTCCCAATGAAAATTCAGCCTAGGCCTCAGTGACTGCCAGCGCCCCGCAGTAATAACGACGGTACAATGCGGAACTACCAGATGAAAAGTCGGCGCAACTCTAGCACGGCTGACATAGGGGAGTTGCCAGTCCTCTAATATACGTCCGTGGGTAACCCGGTGTGTGGTACCGTAACGCACCGATAGATGGTTGGCTGTCTCTATGGTTCTCACGAGTAAATTTGCACCGTGTAGGCTACACTTACGCGTCACCAAACAGCCGGAATCGTACTCGACTTCAATGTCGTGCAGTGGAAGAAGGTTATTGGGAGCGAATTTAGCTCCAGTTATGCCTCTCTCACGAATTATGAATGTTATTCCTGAAAATATTCAAATTGAATATGAAAAAAAAAGTATAAAAGCATAAGCTCATTTCGTAAGTTTTACCAGTTAACTAATTGATATGACGATTCGAAACTAGAGCTAAATAGCTGATTAAACGTACGATCATGCATAAATCACGTACTGAAATCGGTCATAATTCGATTTGATTTATCATATGATTTATCATGTACATACTTTTTCACCACTTTAATCATATGAAGTTTTTCAGTATTATAGGGATAAACTTCCCTTGATAATTGTTATATGATTGTTTTTCACCCATCACCCTTTATCGATTTCATTCCTTTCGTATTAGTATTCTAACTCATAATTCGTTCACTCAATTAAACTTTTTGAATTCCAATGGAATCGGCAATGACAAAATTAATAACACGATAAACCATGCGATAAAGAACAAAATAAATGAACTTTATGGTTATGACAAAAAAAAAATAAATGACAAACCTATATGTTCACGATAAATTACCTTACAAATCACACACCGAAGTATACAACAAGTTACACGGTAAACTATACACAAAAATCGGTCATAACGTAGTATGATTTGGTGTGTCATTTATAAGGTACTTCGTCGCATCATTCGTTACAAAATGTTTTTCAGTAGGGCCAGGACTATGCAGATATATGGCGTGCTCTGTATAAGGCGTAGAAACGCGATATGTATATCTATAGTGCGGCATAGGTATGTGCGGCGAGGTTTTAGTTCGGCTATAGTTGCTGCGGCCGAGACGGCGGCGGCGGTGAAAATGACGAAACGCGCGGCAACCGCGGTGGTCGACCGAGGCACGGGAGGGAATGGGATAACCGGAGAGGGAGAGACCTCACACCGCGCTTTTATGGGCCCGTTATATATACCTATATGGTTCATTTCACGACGGGTGGAACATGGGGGGGAAATAATATATAGTCAAATTCGACGAGTGTGTATTTTCTTTCTTTTTTTTTCCTTTCCTTTTCAATACCATTCTCGCAAGAATCTATCGACAAATACAATTGAAACGACCAGTTTTATGCTGACCTTGAACTCACACTCATTGAGAACAGAGAACGAAACACTATCCTATTTGCCATTGCAAATTTCTGAGATCTGATCTTTGGACTCGTGATCAGAGATCCAAAAAAAAAAAAAAAAAATAGGGGTAGCAATTTTTATCCAAATCCGGTCTCTCATTTTCGAGATATCGTCGGAGCGAAAAATTGATCTTGTACCACCACATGAATACCGAAATTTTCTCAGATTGAACCTAAACAAATATCCACGATAAATGGGTGCGTGAAGAATAAATACAATTTTTTGATACCATAAGAGTTATAGAATCAACTCCAGGTGACTGTAAACAGAAATTGAAAATTATTCATTTTCAAACGCCACGTGACGTCACACAGCACCTCGGCCGCCATGTTATTCTATTGACCATGGTTGTCCGCAGCGCCGCCAGACGGTAGAACTGTGCTGTGTGACGTCACACGCGACCGGGAAATTCAAACGCTGTATCAAAAAAAACTTGATTTACGTGAAAACCAACTACAAACAATTAGATGCATTATGATTTTCATCGATCCTAACAATCAAATTATCAGAAAAAAAAAATTCATGAAACTTTCATAGTGTAGGAATGTTGAAAACTCTGCGTTTTGTTAGAGAGCCATTATTTTCAACCATCAGATGCGGTTTATCTTCTCGAGTCGCTGAATCGTGGTTCTGCGGAGTAGCCACTAGTAGTAGGCAGCAAGGGAGAAGTGGGCTAGTTTTGGAACCCATGAGGCAGCGTGCCGCGGCATCTCCCATTCGGAACGGAAGAGACGGCTGAGCGCCCGCACGCACACGTACGTACGCGCGACACCCGCATGCCGAGGTTGGGGCGGTGGGCCACCCACGATTATCCCACCGTGATTATAGTTCGCGGTGGGCTTACGTCTTCGGTCTCTGATCCTCGCGCCGTCTTCTTTGCTGGTCATGCGCCTGTACGATATGGGCAATTTCGTGTACATACGAAAAGCGATCGTTGACCGAAGAGAATAGTGTCCCCCCCCGCCGACGCTTTTACGGCATGAAATAAGCCGCAGGGCAGCCGAGTCAATATCAAAATACCTACGACGGTCGTTCGGGGTCTCGCGACGACCTTCGGGGCGCGAGGCGAGGGACGAGAAGACGATGAATAACCAAGAGCCGCACTCAACTTCTCTTTGATAACTTGTTGCGCCGCGCGCTGCTTGTCTTCGAACGATTGATCCAAGAATTATGAATAATTCCATCGGAATTATTATCGCGGATAATATTTTCTCATGAGTAACAGGCTTTTAATGAATTCCTTCACACACATACGCGCTACTTGTATGTGTATAATTTACTTCACACTCATCTTCACACCCGACTTTCATCAATAATAATAAAGTGCACAAAAATTATTTTCCCATATTTATTTCCACTTTTATCGAATCAACAAATAAAAACGAAAAACGCTGAATCGATAAATGGAAGGAGGAAAAGACCGGTCGAAGCCTTCGATTAATCGCAAAGCCGAGTACCACATACAGGAACAGATGTATGAACATGTCCTGCTGCAGGCCTGTTGAGAGCCTCGCCCATTAACCGAACTAGTTTTTAATTAATCACTCCGTTGTAACACTACAGTACGGATGCAGATAATTATTTACATTATCGAGAACCGAGTGCGGTTGTCGGGTTGTTAGCTGCTAGCTGAGACAGGGGGAAATGGAATACTCGTTCTGCGTTGCAGTGTAACCATATAATGGAGGCTGTTTTGTAGCATACATATACCGAGGAAGTTTCGTGAAAGAACGAGTTCGACCCGCGAGGAAGCGACTAGCCTCATTTTGATAGGCTGACAGCACACTAGAAAGATTCGGGTTGGCTGACAGTGAGCCGGCAGACTGTGCGGTTGTATGCCTGCGAGCATGCGCACCTCGAGGATCTTTCACGAGATTCTCTCGGTATATGTGTAGCAGATCCCCAAGTGTGCAACCGCACCTCTTGTTTGTTCCATAGTCAGAGTAGTACCTCTATCTCCCCATCGTGCGGGATATCACGGGACGAGTATCAATCTGAAGACAGTCCGAACCGAAGCTACGTTTCCGTTTCCGGTTACGTTTCAGTTTTATTATCTCGATACACCGTAACGATGCGTTTGTATTCGTGTGGTCATCATCATAAAACTGGTCATCGTTATCTAGATTATCGTTGTCGATTGTTTTTACTCAAATAACTGTTGTGAGAAGAAACAAAAGTAGGCAGAGGGAAGGTAACAACGGTGGAATAATTACAAACGATCGGAGACCACCAGAGTAGACGGATTACCGTCACGGTGCATTTCGTATGCCGTTGTTGTTACCTCTAGGTAAAATTATTCAGGAAAGTACACTCGGGACATTAAAGGAATCGTACAATGTACGTAAGTATTATCAACAAGTATTACGGTACGTGAGGTACACTTGTACTCTGAGAATATAATCGGAGGAGGTAGGGGAAGCATCAAGCAAGCGAGTGAGTACAAACCGTCGGCGTCATTTAGACAGTGAGTACAAATAACTTAGGTATGTGATAGGGCGGTCGGGTAATATCACAGTACTAACAATAGGTAGTAAGTGGTATGACGCGGGTCTCTGTCGGCTTTTAATGTCATTTTATCGCCTCTATTCCCTCTCTGCCGCACCGCGTTTACAGAGCCCTCTCTCGCGATACGGAACGCATACGCATCGCCTAATCAAGTCTCAACCCACGACTCCCCTCCATTTCCCTATACGGAAGAAGAACATCTACCCTTTGTGTTTACCAAATTTTTTTCCCTCACTTTGTCCAGTGATACACAACTAGCGGATGTTCAAACTTTGATTCGCAGAAATCGAACTAGCCAAACTTTCAGACGATCAGGTACATAAATAATCTTGACATTGTTGTGTATCGTTTGGGAATGTGTAGCGAGTCTTTTCGAATCGATCAAGTTCGTTTAGAATATCAACTGGTTGCATTGTAACGTTTTAAAATTCAGTCACGGCGATACTCTGACCATTTCGAGTCGCTTTGAATGTACGGTAAGCGTTCTAACGTGGGTACTGTAGATCTTGTCACCTATAAATTCATCACTCCCGGAGTAAAAGTGATAGCCCATAAAATCTGACCGATTACGATCAGTCTACAATCACGCGAGTATAATCGGTACTTCACAGAGGCGCTGCGCACGCTAAGTGGCGCCACCGCGTCGTCCCTCTGGCGCCAGTTGGGGAAACTAGAGCCGCGAGGCGCTGGCATCATTCTATGCTATCGGTGTCGTTTCTACGCTTTACACAGAACGGATTTAGGTGAAAATTGATACTCGAAAGCTTTTTGGGTCACTAATTACGAATCTGAAGTCATATTTGCAAAATTCAAAATACTTCGAAAGCTGGCTCATAGTCAGCCCAAACCGTCCTATTTCTCTTGGTTTGTGATCAATGTTCGTGACGATAGACTCACCTCTTGCGATTTTTTGTTGGGGGCGGTCTCGGGACAGTCCTTATCCGTGGGATCGAGACAGGGTTTGCTCTGGTACCCGTTCGTAATGCCAGCCCGTTTGAACCAATCTTCTAGTGTCTTGAAGGGAAAGCTGCTCGAAGGCTTCTTTAACTCTTGAAGTAATTCAGTGGGGTTCAAATTCATCCAATGAACCGGTTTCCTATGACGAGCACCGCTGTTGAATACACAAGGGATTCGGTAATTAGTTTGTTTTTTTCCTCCCTCACGTTTCAATCAATCAGCGATCAATGAATCGATTAATTACTAAACTTACGGAATAGAAACTGGGTATTCAGGACCTAGCAGCTTACTTCCTTCCCAAAAACAGTCCAAAGGTGTGATCAGCGAACATGGAATGATATTGTCAAATATCTGTTGAAAAAAAAAAACGAAAAATTGTACGAATTAATATCTAATCATTACATAATATCCACCAAAGTGGCGCATTTTCTTTTCAAACGGTATTTGTTCAGCCTATAATTATTCCACTCCACTTATAAGTATACTGCTAGTCATTTCCGATATATATTCGAGCCAGCTATAGCATATGGTTCGCGGAGAGGATCGCGTATCCTCATTCCCGACTGACCGTTGGCACTAAATAAATAAATCATTTTCAACGTGGCGAAAAAAAGAAGAGGAGAGCAAAAAGAGAGAAGATAGAGAGGAAGAATGAAAATCGTCAAGTTGAGTATATAAGAAAAAGACGCAGGGAATAGTGTTCGTTCCCGTCTCTCCTCCTCATCCATTACCTCTCCATAGCCCCGCGGTAGTTCCTAGAATAGGAGACGCGAACCTAGCCAGAGCTCTTTCCAGCTTCTCCCTTCCCGTCGTCGGGGCTACGGTATACATAGGTATACCCGGTCTTCCTTTATTCTCAGGCAACGAAATGACTCCCTCCCCAACCTAAACCACGTAGAGTTACCGTCCTCGTTCCCCGGTAAGAGATTATAGCAGATTAAGTTTCCTACTTCTCGGAAGAATTTTTTGAAACAACTATATATCCCCCCGCGTTTAACAATCGGAAAGGTTTAGAAAAAAGAAAAATCCGCCAAAAACGCCCCTACGAAATCCGACAGTCAGATTTCACAGTGGCGGATCGAGGTACTGTTGCGAGTGGCCACCCGCCGTGTTGCGGCATGGTCGAGCGGCCAGTTTCGCGGAATATGCTCAACCGTGCCATTGTAGTACGGGAAGTTGTTTATAACGTAGTATTTCGCGAATGGGATTAATTTCATTACGCATACACGCGTATGAGAAGAGTAGCTACGCTCCGGCGCCCGAGGTAAGAGCGGAGCAGGATAGCATAGGAAGTACATACAAAAAGAAGAATATCGGCGTGTGTGTGCTTAGCGTGGATCGTCGTAACGTAACCGAGAAACTCTTAAGACGAGGAAGAGACGCCGCATCGGGGCGCACCCCCCGTCATTATGCGAAGCTAATTGCCTCGGCGGTTATTTAGTAGTGGCTACCCGCCCGTTTGTCCGTCCATCCGACTAGTCTTCCTCTTTCTCCCCCGGGCTCTGTGGCCGGTTACAGCCTCATCACGGCGAGCAGCGCCGAACTAACCACTTGATGGCTTATACAGCTCTATAATACCCGCTACAGTTGGCTATTATAAATTATTTCTTGTATCCGTAACGTAGTTTCCCGATACCCTGCGGGCGACGCGATCGCATGCGGACTACAAATATCGCATGATAGTACGGTAACTGAAGAGCAGGAAATTGCTGGCTCATTAATTATTTATTCATTTGTTTGTTGTAACATGAAATATATCAATCACGAGTCATACTTTTTTTTTTTATCATTACCTGATCGATGTAGTGCATGTCGAAATTCGGCATCGTGGGTGCATAGCACATGTCTTTCAGTCCCCAGGCCCTAAAAACAAAGAATAAATACTTTTACGTGATGAATTGGTATGCGTTTCGGACATTGGTGCTAATTACGTATGCGCGAAGGTGTGATGACGTTGGACGTAGCGAGAGATAGGATCTTTAGTTCTCTCCGTGCGATGATTTGTTCATTATAGAATGCAGTCCTTTGTTTTATACGTTTGAACGAAGAACGATACCAGCGATGTAAGAAATAAACTCACGTGTCGAACAACTGGACGGTGACTTGAGTGGCGGCCCTGAGTGCGATGAGGTGTTCCTTCAGCGCAGCCGAATGTAGTATGTTCGCTCCAGCGTGCCTCGGTGTCTGTATAACTAGCTGATGCGTGGACGAAGCAGACTCGCCTAGAACCTCGCCGGCGTACTGGACCTCCTTCTCGAGCCTTCCACCCTCTGCAACGTAGAAACGAGCCAACGGTGTAGACTTAGAGCTCTTTATACCTCTGTAAACGTATATCTAAAATAATATTACACAGTGGCCTTCCTACGTAAACGCACCGCAGTTTTTTTTCCCGCCCTTTTCTTACTCCCTTTCACGTATGTCATTTAGCCACGCGTCTACGCTACAACGTTCTCGCAACTTTGCTCCGAAGTTGGGTCCCGAGGTTGAGTCTCCCGGCGTCAGACCACCCAGGGGATGGGCCGGTCGTTCCCAGCTTTCCCCGGTCAACCGACGTTCCGGGTGGCGAAGGGGGCAGAGACCGGCAAGAGCGAGCAAGAGCAAGAGAGATAGAGATCGTCTGCTGCCGGCGCGTCGTTCTTCTCGTCCGTCGTCGTCAGTCACCGTCAACAAACGAACGAACTTGACGTTGCGGTTTCTATAGAACCGACTTTTACTACCCTCATCGCGTACGAGTTTATTATCATTTATACACACACACGTGGACTACGTGCGTGGTTACGTATCACATCTCTCTTACACACGGTAGATAATGTAATACCCGAGAGAGGAGTCGGTGATCAACGTGTGCCTCATACTCTTCATCTCTCTCTGTGCATGAATGAAGAAGGACCGCGACCGAGCTGATACAAGGAGGGGAGAGTCTGTGCGTCGTCAGGGAGGTCGTGGCCGCGCGCCATTGACCGCCGGGCGGTCCACCGAGCACCGCGATCTCGGGCAGAGCCCCTCCATTGTCCGAAGTTGCGTTATCCGTACCATCTCATCATTCTACGACTTGATTATGGTTACCCTACTTCTCCTTCCGTTTATTACACCGTAGTTACTTTTTACATTCATTCAAATCGAGTAAACAAAAGAAATAATGTAAACAAAAACATATCCGAGAATATCGACCAATGTAGATGCCAGTTATACTGCAATGAGAAGAAATCCTGTGCTGTGGGTGCGTATGAGATGAACAGACACACTAGACCGAGAGTAGAAAGAGAGAGGGCGCATTCCGACTCGGTAAAGGTACGATAATAACAAATGAATAAATAGACTGCGGAATGGGGTAAGTGAGGAGCGTGGTCCGGTCGGTTGCATCGCATACACCAATACACGTGACCGATGACGACCGCGACGAGGCCGAGTACGAAGATGCGGTATAATACTACAATACAACGATAAGAACGAGCGAGACAGACAACTCGGGGAGCGGAGGCAGGAGAGGGCTGGCGGACCCCCGACGCTGGCCGGTGGCCCACCCACGGAGACCATTCACCGGAACCGAGCCCCATCCAGCCCCAGTGACTCTCATTCCGAGACTCCGCTTGTTTACAAGAATGTCTTCAGCGTCGACTAATTTGGGCCAGAGAACGAAGCCCTCGGCGATAGAAGTGGCGAGTTTCATCGGTTTCAAATGAGAGACTCTGCAACAACGGCAACAATAACAACGATACTCCTTTCGTCTCTGTTCCGAGAGTATCTCGCATGTTGGGGCCTCCGGGTTTTATCCTCGTCGGACGGAGCCTCTCGCTCGAATGGTCTCAAAGGCATGGGGGCCTAATGAAGATGTAAGCAGTCGACCCGCATGCGCCGTCGCGTCGTGCTGCTGCCTCCGACTACCACCCGCCCGTTTTCCTTCCTTCGTCCTCGCGCTTGCTCTCTCGTGCATCACCACAAAACTTTGGCTCTTCTCTACCGTACGATCTCTACTCTATAACGGGTGACTCCGCATTATTTCATCGCCTGCGTTACAACATACTTCGCCGTTGTTACCGTTGATTTTTATACACTGTATGAATTGAATAAAGCTTCGATAATTCGCTCTCGTTCTCTTTCGCGACGAAATTCTCGCAGCGTTGTACCGTTATAGCACACAGTCGTCCGTGCGTGTATACGAAATATGGACTCGGGTTGCCTCGTACAATAAATGGACTCAAATGAAAGACTATTGTTGACTGTATTTCGAGAGTGTTGGAGGAGGCCCACATGCGCATCGGGATACAGCTGTCTACATTCCTACATATTTTAAAGACACAGCTGCACCAGGCGGCGCGATCTGAACCAGATGATTCAATCCTCAAGAGTTCAGAGTGTAGAGTGATTTCTAACCTCCAGAAAACGTAAAAGTTTTCATTCGAAGGCTCCCCAAGTGCGCGATGACGACGACGGGGCTCCTCTACCTCGGACTGGTTGTTTACTCTCGCGTACTACCTCTATCTCCCGAAGGACACGGGCCCTTGACTCCGTCGTATGCGGATGTCCAACGAGATAAAGACGTTATACGTGCCATGCCTCGTGGTCGTTGACATCTTAATGGTTTTTTTTTTTTTTTTTCAAACAGTCATCGTATGCGCGCTACCCTCCCTCGTGTAATTGAATTTATATCTACATTATACAGCCTCCTATTATTTTAACAACTTCTTTCATTCAATTAATGAACTCAATAAAATTGTTCACTGACACAGCGGCTCCACAACCCGCATCAATGTTACGAAATATCGTTCGATAATTTCAACGTGATGCAAGCGCGGATATCCGGTGATGGGTACGAGGGAGGAGCACGTAGTGCAGTTCGTCGCAACAATATTGCAAACAAATTCTTTTATCACGTTATCATGCAATGGTGGATAATTGTATCAGGCTGCTTACCCTGTACCCATAGCTGGTCAACACGGCTGTGAACCTGTACCGACTTTAGGGCCACGCAGAATGTCGCCAATGCCAGTATGGCAACGAACAAGACCTTGCCAGCGTGCCTTTGGAGGAAGTCTCCGAGCTGGCTCAGCTGATCTTGAAGGAGAGCTCGAATCCATAGGGCCGATCTCTGACCCTCCGCCTTCCCCTGAAGAAGATAAAAATTGTGATTAAAATAAAACTTTCTGTCTCATGTTCGCATCGGTTGAATTCAATTTTCGGTCGATCTATAAGAAGAGAATATGGAACTTGCTCCCATTATGAATTTTCGATACAGAAAAAAAAGCCGGAGGGAAAATAGAACGGGCAGATGGTGGCCGCTGGAACCCAACACTGATAATCCCCGGGAGTACCTTGGCCGATGGGATCGTCGCGACTTTGTTGCAGGATACATACCGATGCGTATGATGCATAAATACATACCTACGTGCGATCACCGCGCCATGGAGGGGATAAGTGCACCAGACCGCAAGATTGAATTAAATTTATACCCGGAGTTCATCCACCGGACAAAGTTGCGAGATAAGGATTCAAAGAAGACCTCAAATTGTGTGAATCTAATGATAATAAAAATGAAGTAAGGGACAGAGCTTTGTCTTCGAGCCCTTGGGCCTCTGGCTCTGCTTTTTGAGAGTACTCTACTCCGCACGTTGGACGAGTTCGTGGGAGTTAGGGACTCTCTTTTCTCCCGCGAGCCAAAGGTGCTGGTGGCGAGCAGGACCGGACGAGGAGAATAGAGAAGAGATATAAACCGGCAACGTTGCGCCCGCGCCGCGGTGTGCCTCTGCCTGGGCATAACGTGGGTCACTTTGACAATATCCCTCCTGCCGGAGGACCACACGCAACCCACCAACCCTAGTCTACCCGATTCACCTCGACTCTCGCTTCGCTACGTCCAAGGACCACCAAGGACGCGGGCGAAACCAACGCTGATACTCGAACATTTCGTACAAGTGTAGGTATGTGTGCACAGGTATAACCGCAAGAAGTATGCAGGAATTTTGTTGCTCGCACCTGAGAAAAATTTTTTTGTTCCCCACGTCGAAACGATTTCTCTTCATTTCAATTTACTTCTTACATCATACGAAGATGAGATGCTACCATGTCGCGTTTTACATATGCATGGAGGGCATATATCCGTGCGGAGAATGTGATGGAGGGTAGGATAGGAGCCGGGAGAAAATTAAGACGTTAGTCCGTCAGGCTGGTGGTTGGGGCTGGTTCCGCCGAGCAGGGAGAGAAGAAGAGATGGGCGTGTATATCCCTCCGTAAAGATCAAAGGAATCCCCGGCTACCGCTACCGCGGCTTTCTTTCCGTTGCAACAAGGACGATTCGGAGAACCTTGACTGACGGGCACAACCGGGATCGGGCCAACGGCCAGCGGAGGGGACTGTAATCCACCGTGGCTCACCCTCGGTTATACGTTACGCAGGAATTTACTATAATATATTTGCAAAGAATTTGTCACACGGTGCGAAGAGAAAAAAGAAGAAACTCAGTCATAACTCTCCTTCCCTCCGCCATCCGTATGTATGTGCCATCGTTGGTGCTTATACAGTCATGTCCGAGCCGCACACGACGGCGGTGTCTTTAATCTTACGCGATGCACAATCCCCGCGTGTCTATAGACGACGCGATGGAACGGGACGAACGGGTCAAGACTGACAAGTACGGCACACCGTTTCACACGCACGAGTCTGACATAAGCCAACCACATGCATGAGTATTATTTCACATTCATTCGGGGGGCATGAGAGGAAAACAGAGAAAAAAAAAAACACCAGCGATCTTCCGGCTCCCGAACCCCTCGTGACGGAGAAGGCGGAAAGGGACCCGGCTGCTGCTATATTAGTTTTCCGCCCACCCTTCAAACTGGGTCCATCGATTAGGCGGAAACTATATTTGGACGGGTTTCTAGGATGTACGTAGATTGCGTTAGGTCACGGCTCGTTGTAGCTCCTCTCTTACATCGTAGTGCTCTGGGTTGCGTGGTATTTATACCACGGTTTCGCTGTGGCTGGTGAGAGATAAACAACTGAAAGTGTGTTGGGTGTTTTAAAATTGTTTTACCTTCTCAAGCTGGTCCAAAGCGATCGCGGCATCGGTCCAGCTCGGTCTAACGTACAAGTCGGTATCGTGCCTGTGCCTCGTCTTCTCACTCGACTTTCCCGGAGACCAGCTGTCGTCCTCGTCACCGTCGGCGTCAACGTCCCTGGCACTCGAACAGTGCAGACGTTCAGAACCGGAAGGGCGCTCCGCTAGGATCCCCGTTGGACCGGACGCAGCGACCATGATCCGCAATGCATCTGCCCCCACCCGACACAAAACACTCCAGAACAAGAGGCTCTTTCAGCTCTTACGCACCTTCTTTAACGCTCTTAGAATTATTAGTTTACGGTTATTGCACTATTTAATTTCTATCCAGACCCCCATACCAGCTGATGAGGCCATCAAACTCGGATTCCTTGGTTATTTTCGTTTATTATTTATCGACGAACACTGCACACGATACACTTGCGCACTTTACACACACTTGTTTAATGATTTACCAACGTGTTCGCGGATTACGTCTTTCGTCTCGGCAGGCTCATATCCCTCATATCCATTCTCATACCTACTATATTCGCTGGTCCCTTATCCCTTGGTCGGTAAACACACGCGCTACTATACTCTGGACGCTCACGTTCTCGTACCGATGTCGATGGCGCTCGCTCAACTTCTCGACTCGCGTGGGCTTCTGTTCACTGGTATACTATAATAATACTACAGCGTGCACGCTGACTGGACCCAGGTCTAACACGCTTCTTCTTTTCTTTGTTTTCTAATTTCTATCAACGTAACTTTTTCTCGTTTCGCTTGTTCGTTAAACTCTGCTAGAGCCTTCGGTCAGTTTAGAGATAGAATTTCTTATTCTTCTCTCAACGTTTCACGCAGCTATTTGGTCCACGATTTATCAACCCAGCCACGGTTCACTAACTTTTATTTGTACTCTTTGGGCTTTGAATGCGATAAATATAAGTGTAGTATATTTGATTGCAGTGTTTAGTTACTGCGGTCTCAAAAACTACTCGAGTTTCTTCTGTCACGCGGATCAAACGATCAGTAAAACGTCGTTCGCCAAGTTCCCGACCGGCACTATGAACGGTCCAAGTCCGTACTAAGCGACACGCAGTCCCACATTTCTCTACTGGCCTCCTGGCCCAACCTCCGTCTCTCTTGCTCCGGGGCTGAGAGTTGGAGCGTCTCGCTCTATCTCGCCCTCTCCGTCCCGCGCGGCAGCCATGCCTGATCATCACTCCCCACCATCGCATCTTTCTCGCAGCCAGAGACAGGGCTGTAGCATCTAGAGGCGGCGAAGAGCGAGTAAGAACGATCCTAACCTTAAAACAGTGTCTAAAAGTCGTCATTTCCACTCAGTCTCACAAAACTTTGGTGCTAAAATGATCAAAACATGGTATTTCGGGACAATAATGAACAAAGAAGGTGAAGATAGCATCAAAAAGTTTTATTTGTCGGAAAATATCGTCGTACAGTGAAGCCCCGGGTGCGGGTACGTCGTTGGGATACCAGTGACGTCACAGTCGATCTTAACCGAGCGTTGCCGAGATCGTTTCGGGTCCGTTGCGATTGGTCGTTGGTGACCGCGGCGTCTAGCGTTGCTAAGCAACGCGTGAGACTGGCGCTCCGCGCTCTAGGCGCTTCGCGGTCTCTAGCGATGCGGTACTGGAGGGGAGATGCGGGGTTAGGGGAAATGAGGACCACACACGCGGTACCATTTCCCCTCAAGCAAAAACATTATACACACTTGCGCCGGAGCAGCGCGCGAGCACGAATTCACGCACACTAATACCAGCGCACTACCCAACCGCACGCGCGGGATATTCTCACAACTTTCGGACCCAACATAACAGAATACTGTATACCTTTGGGTGTGTTATGTTAGGTTATGTTTAAGCTGTGTAGGTTGCGATACAGGTAAAGGGACACTCGTATGTCATCGTTTAATACCGCGCCACTCTCTTAGGCCCACACTTTAAGACATTCTCTTAATTAACGTTTATCCGATAAAAGTTTGCTTTAATCTGTTTGACTTGAAACTTACATTTTTCCCCCTTCTTTTCGTTTTATCGACGTTTGGTTTATCACGTTATGAATTTCGTAATAATATCTAATGAACAGTGAGATATTTATAAGATGTTAATACACCACAAGCTGTAATAAAGAATAAACGAATAATCCTCATACCCCTATAACACCGCGTCAGGTAAGTGTAATAATATGCAATCAACTATACGATATTTCTTAATTTTTAATGTGCCGCAAGCTGTAATAAAGAATAAGAATAAATCTGTGCCTGATATCGCAGTAGTATTTTCATTTTCTTCCTGTAACAAAGAATAAACGAATAATCCCTATATCCTTATCGCATGGTGTCAGGTAAGTGTAATAATATGCAATCAACTATGCGATATTAGTCAATTTTGAATATACATATACTGCAAGCTGTAATAAAGAATACGAATAAATCTGTGCCTGATATCACAGTAGTATTTTCATTTCCTTCCAGCAGGGAGTCGGACAAGTGTAAATAACAAACGGTCAAAGGGTCCTCGAGTCATGCAATGCGAGGTATTCTACGTAGCATTCATTGCATCGGGGTGTAATTCACGCGCAACGAATCTCTTCCTGCAGCAGCTTCGGCCCCAAGGTATCGCCGAGGTGTATATAAAGATTGATTTTCTATATTGACGTGCAGCAATTCGCGCGACTGTACGAGACTGCTGGTACCGCATGGTCGGCATGGTTAGTATATGCGAATTGTTTTCCTTCGCCCATTATACACGCGTTCGAAACGCTTGGCTTCGCCGCTCCAAGCCTCATGCACCATGCACCTGCGTGATCAACACCGCGCGAGCGAAGGAATCCCGCGTCTCAAGCCTCGAGACTCTACAGTTGACGAATTCCATGACCGTGGAAGAATTTTCTCAGGAATTTCATTCCAATTTCATCCGAGGATCGTTTGAATAGGAAAGCAGAAAGTTTAGTGGAAAAAAATCATCTCCGCAGATCTATAAAAATGTACTTAAATTTAAGATATTTAATACTACCTACCTACACACACAGACACAGACGAAAGAGCGCTACTGTGCTGCGCTGTAACGGCGAGATCGGTGGTTAGGTAGAAAAGAGAGAAGGAGTATGAGAGAGAGAGAGAGGTTCGTATGTGTAGAGTGATACACAAAGTGTGCGTAGACGAATACTCCTTCGAAGGCAGTGGGGGAAGAGGACCACCCACGATCGACAGACTTACTGCAGCACATTCATTTCTATCCAAGACTATCTCCCCCCGCGTGTATGAGATCGCGAGAGTAGAAGTGCGTTTCAACAACACCGATCCTGAACGGTCAATGCGCGATCGGTAACACGGAAACGCACATTACGATGAAGGGCGCGGAAAACTCGTTTATTCGATGCCTAATTCTTATAAATTCTTCCTTCTGGTTAATCTGCGTAAACACATAACACACGCTTAACCTACCCACACGGATTCACGGTGGTCTCCGTCAACGACGGCTTTGATCTTCAGCCGCGATCTATCCGCGATGGTACCGTTACCTGACTTCGTTGGCTACAGCTTAGTACACCTTGCATTCTCGACCACCTCCTACTGGAAACGTATACTCAGGGGTCAAAACAAAAATCAAAATCGAAGAAGCGACATGCAGTCGAAAAAGGACTTACGCTGGTACTTCGTGCTTGTCATGAATGCTTAGGACGGGTCCGTTACCCGAAACTATTCCAGGTGGCAGCAGGGGGCTATGCCATCTCATTATCGTGTGCAAACAAATGAAAGTGCAACACACACACACAATCGCATATCGATTGTAAATGAGGTGGCTGCTGCCACCTGGAATGGCTTCGGGTAACGAAATAAACTTTCCAACATTGTAAAATGTCCTTTTATTGTCTACATTTGAAGGTTATAACGTAGTTTGGTTGTGAAGTACGCACAATGCGCGTGTGATAGCCGAACACAACGATTTCCAATCGCATTAACTGGCTCACGTACGTGAGTGTGACACAAGTGAGTAAGCATCAGAGAGTCTGGTACGAAGTTCCACCGGGACGTATACTACCGCGTGGACGATGCGGAGACAGCGCTTTAGACTCGCGTTGGGTGGTCCACCGGGCACGCGGTGGGTGGTCTCTCACTCGCACCACATTAGCCCTCGCCGCTGTTCCAGGAGGCGACACCCACCTCCACCAGCACCTATACCCGTGTTAAACGGGCTCTTCTCGTAATAATAGTGATAACCCTCGCGATCCAGCCTATACAATATCTTCGATTACTCGCAGTACTACGTATCTGTACGCCTTTCGATTGTAACTCTCCTGCAGCTGGTATCCATGAACGTAACCATAACATTGCACTTACAATCTACATACTCGCGAGGCGTAGGCGCAGCGTTCAGGGTGCGCCCATTGAATCGGTTCTAAAGCAACCTTACGATCATTTTTTCATTTTATTTATTCGCGTAAGATTTATAAATTTATACAAACGTCAATGTATACAATGTACTTTATACGACATATCATGTTCATCAACACACATTAGCATCATTTGACTTTACTTATTGGTACTTATTTATGCTAAATCGACGCTATCTTGAGATTCCGAGTGGCTCTGGCGTCGCGAAGGTGGCGCAACTCGCTCGAGACGGTAGCGAAGTCTCCCCGGTTGCGGTATTCAGGCGTTCAACTTCCCGGCGAAACTGATTTTCAATTATTTTGATAACTATTGATAACGACTGATATTCGGATCGAGAATATTATAAACACGCTTCTTTCGCAAGCGAACAACAAAATGCGATGCCTGATGGCTTCCGGGTATTTCGCCCGTGTAATTGGCAAATTGTTGGGAATTGAGTGGTTTTGAGGAAGACCGAGTATGTAGGTCGATCGAGTATCGCGGTTGGCAGGATTCTGTGTAGTCGGATGCCCTGGACCTCGAGGAGGCGAGAGCGGAGCGGGAGCCCGGTGACCGGTGCCCGGAGCGGCGACTGCCAACTTCCGTGGCGACTGGCGGCTGGCGCCTACCTGGGTGGTCCTCGGCCCGTCGCTCAGCCCGCGGCATGGTCCGGCTGGTTCGATCCGGGCGACGGACGATCATCAAGAGCGTGTCGATCCGGCCGCATACGTATGCGAGACTCGCATGTATCGCTTATCCAGGTATAATGGCTACACTGCCGCGGTAAATACATGCGCGCATGGTCAAGTGCGCACATTATAGTACGATGAACGTAAACGACCGGCTACCCGCCAGCGAAACTACAATTATTGCATTATAATCAGATTATCCGTAATATCAGCGTGGCAGAAAAATAAAGGGAGAAAAAATTTGAGGAAATTGCTCGAATTACATTCATCCTTCCAACTCGACTTGATTCACTCTTACCTAATTATCATCTCGAATGAATTAGAAATATATACCTGCACAAAAAATGTGAAGTCCGAACAAAAGAAGAGGAAGCAGTTTGAAAAATTTGACAAAAGTGGTCGAGTCGGAGTCACGAAGACGAATTGGCGACCATGACATGGCTTAGGTTGTCCGATTTCGAAAGAACCACCCATACATCGCTTATCTTGAAAAGGTATTAAGGTTTTCGGGTTAGACACGGGACCGGCTAGTTTCGTGGAGCATAATAAACGCGACCCGGTCACCGCAGTTAGGCATAACATACTATTTTGAATCGGCATCGAAGTTCCGGCGCAGTGTCGAAAATAGTCAGCTGACTGTCTGCAGAACAGTCCGACTCCGCATTAGTCTACAACCCTTGACTCCACGAAATATCAATCCAGTCATCAACCCTCGATGTTGATTTTATAGGATTTCATAGACGTATTAAATAACTACTCTAAAAATATTCTTTTATGACATTTCCGTTTCCCTGACTTCCCGGCTTTTGCTGAGCAATGGCGACCATGTTATCATCAACATCGAACTTTAGTTATGAGCTTAAAGGTACAAAACTTTGACCTGCGCTATTCTGAGTCATAATCAGTGACCCTGAGAAAGTGCAGCATTTTCTATGAAGATAAGTTTTCAAAAACATCCGATATGAGGATCAAACCACAACTTGAAAGGTTTAAGAAGCGATAAGCCGCAGCTGTGGCTGCATGGTGAGAAAAAAAAATGAGGTACCTAAATACTGCATTCATCATAACACCGATTGTAGCCATGTTAGGTTATATCAGATCGGGTTAAATTCCAGTGAATATTAAAGAACGCATAAATATTTCGACACCTGTATTACGCCCTGGGTATAAAATAGGTTATACCTGAAGCCGGGACATTTGTAATAAACTATAATGCCCGTCTATGCTTTTAGAGCTATATAAACGAGTCGAGGTTGGTATATAAGTATATATTCTATACAGAGGTTTTACTACGAAATATGTGTATACGCGATACGGGGCTGGGAAAGTGTGTTGGGGCCAGCGTGGGTGGTCCGCAGGACCGATTTGCCTTCTGCTAAATATCGCCTTTGCGCCATCGACGTGGGTGGTCCTCGCCTATACGGCTTCGTCCTTGTCCCGCTCCGGCGCAACGGGCCAGCGGCGCTTCGGTCTCCGTCGGTGATCCCGGCGAACTACACCGTATAAAGAGTTACGTATATACTGTATACCGAGTTCCGACCCGACACGCCGATGCGTGTGGTCCATTCCGCTCCACTCCGCTCCGCGAGACGAGAAGACTCGTTCACTCGTCCCGGCCGGAGCCACGAGCAGGCCGAGCGTAAGAGCGTAAGACCGTACGGGTACGGGCCCCGACTTCTCAAGCGACAACCTTTTATCTCGATCTGAAATTTCATGCCTGTGAGGTTTGATCGATCGACCAATCGACCACAGACCCTGCACTCCGCTCCGCTCTGCCCCCACGATCTTTGTGAACGCGGAATCATAGGAATTTCTCTATGTCATCATATTTTATTGAACCCCTCGGCCGGCGACACAAAAATTCTTATCTCATTATTGCGGAGAATTCTACCCTTCGGCAGTTCGACTCCTGTGGGACTTTTGGTATAATTTCAATAAAGATCGAGACACTCGCTCAATCAGAATCGATAAAAGTGCTAATTGCAACAATTACAACTGATTGTAGATTGAAAGAGTACTTTCTGGCTGGGCAAAATCTTTCATGAAGGCCCGACAAGTACTGTATATGGTTACACAAGACTCTTCTTATACTTGATCTGAAGTACTATTATAGTTGCACAAGAAGTACTTTCGAGGACCGTGCAGTGGCACAAGAAGTACTTTTCAGAAGCGTTTAGTGGCACAAGAAGTACTTTTCAAAAGCGTGTGGTTGCACAAAAAGTACTTTTAAAAAGCGTGTAGTTGCAAAAGAAGTACTTTTCTGGACCGGGCAGTTGCACAAGAAGTACTTTTCAAAAGCGTGTAGTTGCACAAGAAGTACTTTTCAAAAGCGTGTGGTTGCACAAAAAGTACTTTTAAAAAGCGTGTAGTTGCAAAAGAAGTACTTTTCTGGACCGGACAGTTGCACAAGAAGTACTTTTCAAAAGCGTGTAGTTGCACAAGAAGTACTTTTCAAAAGCGTGTGGTTGCACAAGAAGTACTTTCCCATGTGCACACGAAGTATTTTTTTCTCTAAAAAGTACTGTTCTAACTATTTAAAGTAATCAAAGTTTGTTTTATTCTTCAAGTCAAGTACACTTTTGTACAATTATCAAAGTACTCTTCAACTTTACAAGACAATCTTCAAAACTACTAGTTATAATCGGTATACTTTAGATAGTTAAACAGTACTTTCTTGAACAATCTTTATAACTAGTAGTTCATCAGTCCCAAGATTAGTAGTTTAGATAATTGTAAATACGATCTTTACGACTGCAGTTGATCAGTACTTTGGAGGATGCAGAAAAAGTACTACGATGGTTGTGCAGAAGTACTTTCCAGTTTGTTCCGTACTTTTCAAACGTTCATAAAGTGATGGTTTCGACTCGTTTTAGCTGTTCATCTTCTTCAATAAATATTTTTATGCTTCTAATAATTTTTGTTCTAACTATCTTCAATTCCTACTTGAAGTATAATTACAGGTTTGCATGCTGGGCTTTTACTTGCGTTAATAAAAGTTATTACACGTCGTGTGATTTGCACCTATATATGTAGATAATTACATAAATTATGATTTATGATAACGTGCGTCGTTGTCGTCGTTTTTCTAGTAACTGCTTGTTATCCGCCTCGACTCTCGCTGTTTCTTGTTTCTTATTTTCACTAGTTAACTTTTTTCTCTATTTATATTTCTCAAGCACGGCTCGGGTAGAGCTGTCACTTCACGGGAGTAGCGTCGTCGATCAGAGGTGACACACCTATCTGTCTCCTACATAAACGAGCGGGGGGGACCTCGATTTCTTACCAGTGATTCTAATAAACGGTCAATTCATTAATACAGAGCCAAACTAATCCTACGCTCATGATAATTTATACAATATATCTAGATGTGTAGATAAGATTCCCAAAATGATGAACGTTATTACCACACGTATTTAATCTCCATTAAATTTGTTAAGTAATACATTAAAACAACAACGATGGGATTTGAGATAGTAGTTTTTATGAAAGATCGTTTTATTTATTATTGTTTTTTTTTTTCTGTACTCATGTCTCTAACGAGGACGACGATCATCAAGAACTATGAATGATGAACGCATGTACGACATATTTATCCGACTGTAATCCATCTATAAATCTATTATCTACACCTAGTTACACCTTTGGTTGCAGTTGAGACGGAGGTTATGTTGGACACACCGCGTTCCATCAGCACGAGCACGCGAGTTACAGGGTACCTATTTATATCGTACTCCCTAACGACCGCACAACCATACGGTGATTGTTTACAAATGCGATGCAGTTACGGGGTACCTAACCCCGAACCCGCAACTAATTTAAATTATATGGCCGCATATTTCCGGTCGGTATTCACGCGGATACCAGCTATATCACGACTACACAAGAACTTCTATCACAGTCGTTCAATCGGACTCGAAGATCGAAATGTTGCGTGAAATTAGGAGTTTTCTACTTTTTTTTAGGTTAAACGAATCTTCTGACTAAAAATGGCGATTGCAGGCTGCACTGGCATTTGATGTCCGAACCATTGGGTCATCAGACATCCAGCAACATGACGTCTGGTGGCAGAAACGCAAACTCATATAGTGCAGATAGCTCGTGACATTATACAGGGTTGGCTAGAATCGAAAAATGTCATAACTGTCTGAAAGCTTGCTTCTTGATGCTCACCAACTTCACCCTGTATGGTATTCAGTGGAATTTCCGGAAAATTTAATCAATAAAAACGAATCAAAGCACCGACAGAAGTTCAACCATTTTCTACAGCTTATGAGTGCCCAAATGATGATCATGAACGTATTTACTGAGAAATCTCGAATTATGGGGCAATGCATGGCGCAGATCGTTCGCCACGCTCCCAGGTCGAAGAAGAAGGAAGGCAAGAAGATTTTGTTCATTCTTGCTGTATTTTTTTTTTATCTCGTTGTTGTCGAAGACATTCCTCGAATAATTTTCCATAGTTATGATTATAGTATTTATTATGATATTTATAGACTTACCATCAGTCATCACGATTTGTCTTTGAGTTATGCCTGCGTAACGAACAGGAAAAATCGTCTTGGGTTGATTACAATCGTTACGTAATGTGGTTATAGGAGGAGGTATAATTTATTACGATGATTCATTATCGAAATGTCATTACAATAATTGAATCAAAGTCCGTTCATGTGGTCCACATGCTTACTTCTCACGTTACATAACGAATTAATAACTATATTGCCACGTGAACGATATCATACATAGTAACGATAATACATATTCTATATATATAATAACCGGAATCCTGTTCTATCGCGTTTCCCTTCACCCGATCTCCGCGGACTGATACGATTATCTAACCCTACTTCCGGTACCGACTGAATAATTATGTCCCCATGTCTCCGACCTTTTGCATTGCTTCGTCTACAGCACTTGAGAATAGATTTACGAAACGATATACTTGGTGAGCCTGGTAACTGATCAACGTGTTTCTTTTCTCTCATTATCCGACTTATCTTTGAGATAACGCGTCCTGTAAGCTCCTGTGGGGTCGTACTTGGCCTCCAGAAGCTTCCAGTCTTCGGGCTTCTTGTCTATCAAATGATGGGACATTTTGTCCGCTACCTTCTTCTGCGTAGCGCTGCAAGCGGCACAGTCAGTGGCCAAAGAGTCCGGCAGGTTTTCTGCGCAAGATAAACAAACGAAAACTTGTAGTCTTTGTTTTTCGTCATTCTAAACTTTTGTGTGTCATAATGCTGGCTTACTTTTCAGCTCGGCAGCATCAGGCGTGCAGGGTTTGGTCCCCAGAAGACATCCCACATAGTTATTGGTCAGTCTCTCGCTCTTCATGACCGCGTCGATGTCGATACTGTCGTATTTCGTCGTGTATTTTTCGTCTTCAGCGGCTATTAGCACGCAGGCAATCGATAGAAGTGAAAAAACGACAAACATTTTTGGAATTCTGTCTTTTCTTCGAGATTCAACGCGGTTCTTATTCGAGGTGTGATAGCCCACTGCCGAATGCCGCTTCTCCTCGCCATCTTATACCTGCAATTTCTGGACTCGAAATTGCCCAAAATTGCTATCAATTTTTTATGATTAGATATTGTGCAGGTTCGAAACTATACATCCGGCACCATTACGCGGTGCAATTTGACGGAATCTGGTAGACAACAGGCCATCGTTGCGTAACTAGATTCACCGATCAGCTCAGATGTCTCCTTGGGTGTCGTAGTCGTCCGTGTCCGAGTCCGGCAGGTCCGCACAAGCGTAACAAATCCTCCCAACATCCCTCCAGCACTCTTGACAGTGTACGAAGGGGCATCCCTGGGTGGTACAGCGTCTGAACCCCGGCCCGGTTCTCGGTTCCGCTTCCCCGCATATCAGGCACTTCGCCCTCGCGCAAGCGAAGTAGCCCAGCCATCCGCAGAGCCGCGGGGATCGGAGCCGAAGAGCGAGCCAGGGGTCCGTGTCGCGTTCCAGAAGCCGGGCCCGGACCAGGGCCCGGACCCGGCCCCGCATGAAGCGGAAGAAGCCCAGCCGCCGTCGCAGCGTCTCGTTGTAGAGGTATAAAACGCGGCGTTTCTCCCGCACGCGGTAGAAAAACGCGCATATGGCGTGACGCATGCGCTGCGTGTACGCGGAGAGGAACAGCATCAGCCAGACCCCGAGGTACGAGCCGTAGATCTTCGTCAAGACCCAGCCCGGAAGCTCCCGCGGCTGCGGGAGGCACGCCTTGTTCGAGGTCACCGTCTTTATTCGACGTTTTCCGTTGAACCCCCCGACCACGCTGCGGACCAGCGTGGCGATTATCCCGGTCCCCCGGACGTCCAGGCTCATGTCGTGACGACCACTCTGAGGAGGGAAGGGGTGCGTTACGCAATTGGTCAACGGATGCCGAGGGAATGGTAATTTTTCACTTTGGGGACACTTGAGAGTCACTAAAAGTCGCCGAAGTCACTGGAATATCGTCGACAAAAAAGACTGAGGAGAGTCGTTTGTGGTCGAGAGAGGAGTTATTGCAAGTCGAGAAGTTGTTTAGGGTTATTGGAAGTCGTTTGGAGATTGTCAAAGTCACCGGAATTGGGCATTTCAAGCCTTCAGAGTCATTTATATACTCGAAATTGTTGGAAATCTATAAAAGTCTGGCTGATTTACGCCTTCGTACAGCCTGGGGTGACGGTAAATCGAAAGAATTTGAATTCAGAAGCCAAATTGACGTGGGATACCCGTGTAAAGATAGTGAGCAGCAAGTCATTCGGTACCAAACTGGCTGAAGTGGAATGGAAATGAGTTGAGGAAATACCGAAAGTCTACAACCTCTCGATAATATTCCATCTTTTCAAGGATTGGAAGCCACTCACGGAATCAAGCGATTTCAACTTAGCTTGAAACCGTTTCGTCCGCCAGATCATTCGGTTCATTTCAAAACAAACGGACCCCACATTTATTTGACAAAGAGAATGGCTAACCAGTGAATGTATCCAAGAAAGGATACAAAACATCATCATCTTCGGTCGTCTGCGATGCAAAATTTGAAGACAGAGGACTTTGGCCTTGCCAGCTACCTCACCTATTCGACTGACTCAAATCCTACGTCTGATGGTCTAGACTCTAGAGCTACGCAGCTGAATGATGAGCAAAAGGACATGTGAGTATATTCAAAGTGGGTCTGCTGATGCCTGATGGTTGGAGTCAGGGTAGTCGAATAGATGAGAGTGCAGCTTCGTTAATTAGCCGAGTTCGTGGAACGGCTGAAGGTCGAATAGCTGGGTTGGTTCTACTGTATTTCTCACCTGCGTGTATTCGATGTGAGCATGTCTTCGCACGAGATCGAGAGTTTCATAGAAGAGTCTATCAAGAAGTACGAAAGTAGTGGCAGTGACCATTTCGAGAATTAGTTTAGCAGTCTGTCCAATGAGATTGGCTCTCTCAGTCCGACTTGGCTTGGTCCTATAGGGATCGACGAGTTTGGTGCGCTCGATCTTCCTGAGTGGCAGGAGAGTCTGACACTCCCGGGTCCTCCGCCTTGCATCTATTCTCCGGAAGTAAGCAGTCACATAGACATTGTCGAACTCAATGTCAGTCAAGTACTTGTCGTGATAGTTCTGCGCGCTGAGAATTATCTTCAAGAACACGAAGGCCAGGCAGCGCCTGACTATCGTCATTATCGTGTCGAATACCCTGCGTCTCGCATCGAAGTCATGCATCACGGCTTTCGCCGTGTCTCCAGCGCCCCTAACGTCCAAAAGTAACGGGTTCTTCTTCAGCTTGTACTGAAGCTTCGCGTCTTTCATACTGGCGCTCAGCTTTTGTCGAGATCCTTCGGAAAGAGAAGGATCAAACTCAAAAAGGGGTCAAAATCAAAATATCTCGCACTGTTTCTTCAGGTTATGAACGCAGTAGGCATTACCGCGGCAACCTCTGCTGGCGGAAAAACAAAGTAGCCTACACGCTTTGTAGTAGCTTCGTATTATAATATGGTTTTCAGTATTGTTCAGAGAAAATGATATTTAATGCATGTGTTAGTTTCTTCCACATATGCACTGAAATCAAAGAAAATTGGGGTTAGAACCATGAGAAAGGCGTTCTCCGCTAGGGGCAGCACTTGCCTGGTTTATATCACTGTTGCTATGGTTAGTGGAGTTTTTTTTCCCGGTTTATTTCCCCGGTCAAAAAACTGTGACCGCCATCCCGTTAAGGAGGGCAGAAAACACGAGTCTTTAATGCATGTGTGGTAGAAGGAAAACATTACACTAATTGTAAAATTAATGCAAGTGTACATAAGTGTGCTGCATAGGGCACACATCGCGGCTATAATATAGAAACTCTGCTAAGCGACGCCCTTTACCCTCCCTATGCAACTCATCGTCGAAAAAGGTTGCTGGCGCATGCGCTGAGGCACGAAGGATGCTTCTGCGCATCGGGCACTTAGACCGCGGAAGTGGGTGGGGATGGGAGTTATTCGGGGTTCTAGCGTAGCTCATACTGCAAAGTCTACCTTTCAAGGCCACGTATCCTTCGCCGATGCCAACATCGACCTGTCCGTCAGGGTTGCAGGCGCTGGATCCTCCCATGGCCTGTGCGAGATTGCATACAAATGTGAGTTTCATAGGCCAGCACAAAAGCCAGGCAGCGACCCACGACACCTTGTCGTAGCATTCGTCGTATGCCTTGCTGAACATGTTTCTGCGATAAGGGATTAGAGGAAAGTTCTGATAACTGGACATCTTTGAGGAACCTGGCTTCTCTTCACCTGCAACGTTCGGAGCCGCGGGTGAACTGCTCTTCGCATCGTTCCTCGATCTTCTCCCGATATTTAGCCTCGTACATGTTCGCCTCGCTCTCCGGGTCGTCCGGACTTCTTTTCTTGTCTTTGTCCTCTTGCTGCTTCTTCTTATTCCGCTGATCAATCTCCTCGCTACGCTTCGTGTCGCCTAATTGTTCGTCGAAGTAGTCGTTCTCCTCCCGCAGACGACGCACCTCCTCCTCACCCTCGATCTCGCCGACTATCGGGCTCGATAAATCACGCACCGATGCCAAAGTGTCTTTTATCTCGTTCGCGTCAGCTTTCATACGAAAAATTGCCTGAGGGAGGGACCCACGAACGTGTGAATAATCGTCGTCGATTAGGCCCTTTCTCTCTTTTCAAACCTGCTGAAACGGCTTGAACATCAGGTCCAATCGCGTCTTTGTGAGGTTGTAGGTGAGCTGGGTAGTGCACGCAAAAGTTCGGACCACTTCTTTACCGTTGTATGCCAGGTTGAAAATCGGACCAGCGATCACGTAGGCCAGGACCATCGCTTTCAGGACGCTTCGTCCGGCGCGACCGCAGAATGCCGGAATCGTCAGAAGACTGATGCACCTGATCTGGAGGAACAGTGAAATTCCATTACGCGATTCTTTTTCTAATTCGCGACAATTCCTGAGGTTTCTGTCCCCGCGGGTTTATTTTGTATCGTCAATATCGTGGGATCTGAAGTTTTGGGTGGCACCTGGATGGACGAGGCGCATCCGATGGACAGCATCGCGATAACCACAGCACCGAGTCCCATGCTCGTATAAACGGAAAATTCTAGGTCTACGATAACGACTTCGTAGAAAAATACGCCTAGCAGGAATCCCAAGAAGAATCCAATGGTCGCCCTAGTCTTTTTATGCCGCCCTAGAGGATCGAAGCATACGCCGTAGAGCGAGGGGCAGGTGTTCAGGTACGCTTTTGAAACTGCTTCTAGTATCCGTTCCGCGATCTGACCGATCCTCGAGGTGTGTTCCAAGCCCGGCATGGTTCTCGGGATATTTTTTTATACCACGTTAACGAAATTTTTTGATTCTAGGCTACGATTATATGAAACGTCAAAAGTCAGTCTGACGTCTACTGTCAATTGTAAATGTGTTGCTATAGAGATACTTTCTTCTTCATGCAACATTTTTGCACTTATAGCTGCGTAGGGTTGCATTATTTCCAGCTACGTTGATTCGAAAATTAATACAAATATGTAAGTAAGAATGAGGATACATGGAAACCACTAAATAATGGAGAAATAAAGAAACTGCTTCTACTACCACTGCTATGAAATATTTCCCGTTTGCTTGATAGTTCTTTGTTCCTTTTTTTTTTCATGACGTGGCAATCGATTATAATTGTTGTGAATTCTGAGATAGTCAAATGAAATGCCAATGGAATAAATTTTCGCTGATAACTCACATGAGCAGATACGTGTATTCCGCTATATCGAATGAGTTTCACAATCGCAAATGGAGTTGCATAACTCGACCTATGGGTATAAATACCTTGCAGTCACTACAACGCGTTGATCTGAACTTTTCAGATCGTTTTCATTACGACTATCGTAAGGATAGTATTGCGACTCTGATCTAGACTTTTGTATAATATTGAATCCGGCAACGTTTTATTTTCGCATCATTTTTGCATCTTATTCGAGTCAGTTCCCCACAACGTGAAGAAGAGAATGGTGCAGCGTTATTCGCAGGGTGACTGCGTCATCTGTTTTCGCCGACGCCGAATAATTTTAGATGGTATTTAAATAAATAGGAGATTCCAGATGGTTCTTATTTTATTGTTTTTTGATCTGAATATTAAGGATTATTTATACTTTCCCTGCACCCTGCAGGCTTCTGGCTCCAAAAGACATCATATAAATAGTTAGTGGTCAGCCTCTAACTCTTCATGATTGCATCGATGTCAATATTGTCGTCCCGAAAAAAAACATTTTTTTGTTCGACTCGTCTCGATCTTATACCCGCGATTTCTACATTCAAAATTGCCTAAAATTGCTCCTAATTCATTATAATTAGATATTTAGGTTCAAAATTATGCATCCGGCTACACATTACGACTTATAAAATATACGTTATAGTTGCGTTTTGGAAAATTTGAACGAACAAACTTATTTTATTTATTCACTTACATATTAACCGACTTCAAAAAAGGAGGAGGTTCTCAATTCGACTGTATTTTTTTTTTTTTATGTTTGTTACCTCAGAACTCCGTTATTTATGAACCGATTTGGAAATTTCTGTTTTTATTCGAAAGGGTATACTTTCAGATTGGTCCCATATAAATTTCATCAAAATCGGTTCAGTAGTTTGGCTTTGAAGTCGGTTTTTTTGTCACTCGTGACGCTTGTTTATTTAAAAAAAAAACCTGCTTGTGCTTATAAGGTCAGATGACAGAAGTGAAAATTTATACGTCATAATATACCAGAAGAGCAAAATGCGTGATTGGTCACCAACAACCAGTGTCATCTCAGTTGCATATACCCAGGAGTTCACATAGTTACCATGCAACCACAAAATCACACGGTATATATAAAACTTGAGCTGCGAGGCATTGACTATCTCTCTCTCGCTCCGCTGACTGTCTCTCTCTCGTTCGACCGAAGTCGACTCGAGCCGAGTTTACCCGAATGAGCGTCACATAGCCGAGCGTGACGGGTCACGTCAGTCTCATTCACTAGCGAAGAAAAAGTATACACAGTGCGTCTGTAGAAGTTTTCACCTGACGATGAGTATTTGAGCATCGTTGCGTCGTTCGGTTTTTAGGCACTCCCTAAGTATATACATATATGAAATATACCAGGGAGAAGCCTTATGTGTTTGCCATCGTACAAAATTCTATGTTGAATGCTATATCAAAAACCTATTTCTAATGATAAAATAGAAGAATAAAACAATCTCTGATTGAATAGAGTAATTTATGTGGTAAATATCCCCAGCTATGAAGCCTTATGTGTTTGCCATCCTATAAAATTCCTGTCCGGAGCTATATCTTCTCAACCGCATGAGCTAGCCGGGTCGTAAAGGGCTCATTTGTTTGCTAGCGAGAAGCTCTATTAACACAGAGCAAAAAACCCTTAACTTTTGATGTCAACAATAGGTATTTCTGGGTTTTTGTCAGATTTCATGTCCGTCCGGAGCTATATCTCTTGAACCGCATGACCTAACAGGGTCGTCAAGCGCTCATTTGTTAGCTAGCGAGAAGCTCTATTAGCACAGAGATAAAAACCTCGACTTTTGATTTCAACCATAGGTATCTCTGGGTTTTTGTCAGATTTCATGTCCGTCCGGAGCTATATCTCTTGAACCGCATGACCTAACAGGGTCGTCAAGCGCTCATTTGTTAGCTAGCGAGAAGCTCTATTAGCACAGAGCAAAAAACCTCGACTTTTGATTTCAACAATAGGTATCTCTGGGTTTTGTCAGATTTCGTGTCCGTTCGAGCTATATCTCTTGAACCGCATGACCTAACAGGGTCGTCAAGCGCTCATTTGTTAGCTAGCGAGAAGCCTCTATTAGCACAGAGATAAAAACCTCGACTTTGATTTCAACAATAGGTATCTCTGGGTTTTTGTCAGATTTCGTGTCCGTCCGGAGCTATATCTCTTGAACCGCATGACCTAACAGGGTCGTCAAGCGCTCATTTGTTAGCTAGCGAGAAGCTCTATTAGCACAGAGATAAAACCTCGACTTTTATTTCAACAATAGGTATCTCTGGGTTTTTGTCAGATTTCATGTCCGTCGGAGCTATATCTCTTGAACCGCATGACCTAACAGGGTCGTCAAGCTCTCATTTGTTAACTAGCGAGGAGCTCTATTAGCACAGAGATAAAAACCTCGACTTTTTATTTCAACAATAGGATTCCTGGGTTTTTGTCAGATTTCATGTCCGTCCGGAGCTATATCTCTGAACCGCATGACCTAACAGGGTCGTCAAGCGCTCATTTGTTAGCTAGCGAGAAGCTCTATTAGCACAGAGATAAAAACCTCGACTTTTTATTTCAACAATAGGTATCTCTGGGTTTTTGTCAGATTTCATGTCCGTCCGGAGCTATATCTCTTGAACCGCATGACCTAACAGGGTCGTCAAGCGCTCATTTGTTAGCTAGCGAGAAGCTCTATTAGCACAGAGATAAAAACCTCGACTTTTGATTTCAACCATAGGTATCTCTGGGTTTTTGTCAGATTTCATGTCCGTCCGGAGCTATATCTCTTGAACCGCATGACCTAACAGGGTCGTCAAGCGCTCATTTGTTAGCTAGCGAGAAGCTCTATTAGCACAGAGATAAAAACCTCGACTTTTTATTTCAACAATAGGTATCTCTGGGTTTTTGTCAGATTTCATGTCCGTCCGGAGCTATATCTCTTGAACCGCATGACCTAACAGGGTCGTCAAGCGCTCATTTGTTAGCTAGCGAGAAGCTCTATTAGCACAGAGATAAAAACCTCGACTTTTTATTTCAACAATAGGTATCTCTGGGTTTTTGTCAGATTTCATGTCCGTCCGGAGCTATATCTCTTGAACCGCATGACCTAACAGGGTCGTCAAGCTCTCATTTGTTAACTAGCGAGGAGCTCTATTAAAAAGGTTATCGAATTACTAATAATTCTTAAGTGATCGATACGTTTTATTGTAACATTTCAAAAGAAATGTCAAGGATCAAAAATCAAACATTCAAAAAAAAAAAAAAGAAAGTAAGGGTTTCGTTAGAGGAGACAATAAATGGCTCGATTTAGAGTATAAGGAAAAAGTAGTGTTACATCAAAATCAAAATCACAATACATGTTAGAATGCGGATCATCATGTAATCCAATGTCGTCGAGTTTAGTTTATGAATTACGCTTCTCAATTATTACTGCGGATCGGGATACCGTGTTTCGTATTTGTTTTGAAGATCGTACTTCGCCTTGAGTTGAGCCCACATCTCAGCCTTGTTTTTCCTTATGTACTTGATCACCTTGTCGGATCCATCCTTCTGCTTTTCCGAACAGGCGTCACAGTCGTTATCAATCGCGTCGGGGAGACTTTCTGTAATTGGAATAAATTTGAAAGTTAATCGATACATTCCCAATGTGTATTACCCTCATCCTTCACACCTCTAATACACACCTTTCAATTCCCTGCCATCGGGAGTGCAGTGACCCGTCTCCATCAAGCACTTAAAATAGTTGTTCAGCAGTCTATCGCTGTGCAGGATTTCGTCAAGGTTGACATTGTCGTACTTGGTTGAGTACTTTCCCTGTAAAGTCATCATAGGATATTATAACATAGAAATTGACTGGAGAATTTATGAAAAATCGACGTGGATAAAGGTTCTTCGGAAAGGGCTTGTAAAACTTCATACAAAATACATGACGTTTCATCCATGGAATTATTCATGATACAACACATTAATTAAAAATCTTACAGACGATACTTGTTATCGAAAACTGATTGAAGATATATATATACTGACAAAATCTTATATACAAGATCATTAAACACTGTCATTGACTCTCGTTTTCTTTTTCATGATGAAACCACATCGGATTTCCATCCTGATCACTTCAAAAATTCTATCTTATGAACTGTCGGATGAGAAAAATGTTCTGTCTCTCATAGAGTTTGGTAAAATCATCAATTCTGATTTAACCCGTAATAATAGTCAGTAAAAAAAAATTCTGAAAAATACGGTTTTCTCCTAAAAAATTCATAACTTTTTCAATTTTCAATATTTTTTTGCACAAATTTAGAACAATACTCCTGAGTTATAGTACTTTCATTAAAAAAATAGTCTGATACGGTGGCTTTCAAAAAGTATATTCATTTTGAAGCTTGAACTTGATGATTCGTGGCTTGAAAGGATGAAAGAATGAAAAGTGTGAAAATACTGGTCGTATTATTCGATTGAAAAATGAATCCAGGTAGTAAAAAAGGTACTTTTCTATAAGATTATGTGGTTTTTTTTCTAGAATAGGTAATTACCCCGCGAGCCGACGCTGCCATAACGGCTAGGCACCCCACGACCAAGGCGAGAGCGATCTTCATAACAGTTTCTACGAAGATAGACACAAAAACCGATCAGTCGATTGAAACTTCTTTGGGATAAAATTTCCCTGATCACTTACCTCGGATGTGTATCTTACTGTTCACTTTCGCAATCGCAAATGCATGCCTTCCAGGCGCATGCTACCACTTATATACTCTCCAGTAGCCAGGCGTCGATCGGTTCTTGGAGCGCTTTAATTACGCAAACGGTAAGAGTAGGACTGGATCTTGACTCTGATCCAGGCTTTTCCTTTTGGATCTGGGCAGCGGTGACCCAGCCGCAACCTCAACCTCGACGTCAATTCCCATTAGCATTTTTTATTTTTCATTTCATTCAAGCCTGTTTTTCCTCCAGGGTATCTGAGTCACTTGTTTGCGCTGACGCTGGTCCACGTCAGGCTCCTGGCAGATCATCGATGTTAGATCCTGCTGCCGGAAAATTCGCATTAGGTGTATTCATCGTCGGTCGAATAATTTTAAGTGGTATTTTAATCCAATGGGAAGTCCCAGACTGTTTTAGAATATGAAATTTGTGAATTGTTTACTTTTTCGGTATCAGACATCCTGCAGGGTCATCGGTCCGTCTCTCACTCTTCGTAACAGCGTCGATGCCAATACCGAAATCATTATGGTAATTTCGTAAATTTACGATGAAAATGAACAAAATTGCGAAAATTCCAAAATTAGAACTGAAATTGAAATTCATTCTCAACTGAATTTCATATGTAACGATCGCAAGTGGCCAGTTAAACCTATGAATCCTACAAACAGGTGAAATTCATTCGCCTTATTTTGTTAATTCAATCAATCATCTGGCAACGTCAATTCACTTAGACTATAATTTTTATAATTTTTCTAAGATTTGTCGGACCAACCCTTTCTGAGTTCTAATTTTTTTAAACGAAAGGAAGGACGAAAAATCAATAAAATTTTATGACTAACGTATAAGAGTCTCCCACCAGCGAGAATGTGGCAAGAATTTTCCTTATATTTTTCCACCCAGTGGAATTTATTTTTTGTTCCAGAAAACATGACTTCTCGAAGCAAAAGTGTAAAAAATGTGTACGAAAATATTTGTTTCAGAGTGTATACCTATTCCTAAAACGATTCATCACTCACTGAAACAACCAATTTGTCAGTCATCTTTCTCTTGGCATACACTGAATATTTGATCGAATCAATATTTCTTGTAACCGACCACTCGGATTAAATTTTTTCTCCAATCTTACAGTTAAAAAAGAGTATTGATTCATCTATGGATGAATAAAAAGTCGCAGGTTTAGTGTTTTCTTAAAAAAAAAAACACTGATTCAAGTTTCAATTCAGTGCTTGAGATCGAATTAATTTTGAATCAGGCAGGCCGGGATGAAATGCCATGGATTGCCCAATGTGTCAGAACTTCACCAAGTTTTTTAGTGTGAAAGAAGAGGTCCTTATTTTGTTCTTTCGACAAAAAAAACGCTCGTACTAAATCATGGTCAATTGAATCCCGAGAAGTACCTTTCGAGCAAACCGTTCGCCAAGTACATTATACCCATAATTAACATAAGAAACTATTGCCAAGTACAATCTGATTTCGAAACACTTGTTCAAAAACAAATAAGATTCACACAAAAATGCAAAATGAAATTGACACAATAGAAAAAAAGTCAGACAGCGGTATCTAGATTGCGGGTCAAGTTTCATATATATTGTTACGTTGGTCCGCCAAGTACCATTAGGTACTGAATTTTTTTCCAATGATTATATGATTTTCCTATGAAACTGACTGTCGATTTCTTGATGATTTTTATATCACATATCACTTCGCAAAAGAAAAACGATTATTTCATTAAGCCTTTGGTTTTAGGATTCACATTCACCCCAAAAAGGTTATTGAATGAATATGTAATGATTCTTTACTGATCGATACGTTTTATTGTAACAATTCGAAAGAAGAGGTTTGTTCATCTCGCACGAATGAAACAGGTTAAGATACAAAGATAAGAAATCAAATATTCTATAAAAAAAAAAGGTTCCGTCATAGGAAACAACTAAAGGCTCGATTGAGAGCGAAAGGAAAAACTAGAGATAGCATAAAATCAAAATCACAATACATGTAAAATGCGGATCATCATGTAATCCAATGTCGTCGAGGTCGGTTTATGAATTACGCTTCTCAATTATTACTGCGCATCGGGATACCGTGCTTCGTATTTGTTTTGAGGATCATACTTCGCCTTGAGTTGAGCCCACATCTCAGCCTTGTTTTTCCTTATGTACTTGATCACCTTGTCGGATCCATTCTTCTGCTTTTCCGAACAGGCGGCACAGTCGGTTTCAATCGCGTCGGGGAGACTTTCTGTGATTGGAATAAATTTGAAAGTTAATCGATACATCCCCAATGTGTATTACCCTCATCCTTCACAACTTCCAATACACACCTTTCAATTCCTTGCCATCGGGAGTGCAGTGACCCGTCTCCATCAAGCACTTGAAATAGTTCTCCAGCAGTCTATCGCTGTGCAGGATTTCCTCAAGGTTCACATTGTCGTACTTGGTTGTGTACTTTCCCTCCTGTAAATAAATCGTATAATCTTATAAAAAATGAAAAAACAAACAAATCTACTGAAAAAATTTATGAGAAAACGATGTGGGTAGGTTTTTCGGCAATCCTTTGGAAAACCGATGTTTCAACCACGGAATTTATGATGAAAAATTATCATTAAAACTCCTACGGTCGAACTTCACTGTAAAAAATGTTTGTTGTAAATTTACTAAAATTTTATTGGAAGTTTTATGCATATACGGGATAGCAAATTTACTATACATTTGTTAGGTAGTTTTAGGAGAAATTAGTTGCAATTTTACTGCAGTATCCGGTAAAATTATAGAATATTAGTGCACTAAATTTAATAAATTTGGACATCGTTATTCAATTCATCATGTGCAAATTTCATATGCACATGAATTAGAATTTCAAAAGTAGTTGATGAATTTACTATACTCATGGTTAAGTAATTTTATAGTAAATGTGTATTAATTATGTACAAGGAGAAAAATAGGTAAAAAAAACTTTTTTTAATTAATTTTTTAGATTATTTGAGAGTGCCAAGTACATTTCAGATGTTGATGGTTAACCTGAACGCATGAAAACGTATTTTTTTCGTTCGAAAAACACAGCTGTGTTTTTTGTCCCCGCCGGGACTCGAACCGTGTTCGCTCCCTCGCTCGGATTACTAGTCGCACGCCCTACCTACTACGCCAATCTAACTGATGGTAAATCTTGATTTCATGTCATCAATATACAATAGACGATCTATGCGATCGAGATAGATAATACAGTTGATAAAACATTATCACAATAGTATATTTGCTTTTGAACTTCTAGGTAAACCGCAGATAACACTTAATTACCACACAACTTTAGTAAATTTATTGAAAAAAAAACTCTCATTTCTCTTCGAACTTCAATTTTGATAAGAATGTGCAGACAAGTCACACATTACTGATTGGCGCTAATTTGAGAAAAAATCCAGAATATGCGAATAGCTTTCAGCAATATTTTAAATGCCGTATGTTCAATACATAATCCAGTAAAATCAAAATTTGTTGGAGCAATTTCAGGACTTAGTTTCATGAAATTCGAAATCAGACTACAAATTTGGAAATCACTTACGTAAATTCGGAATTGGCGTTTGGGAATTTAAAAACTGAATAGTGAAATTGATAAAGACGTATAGCAATTCCGTTTGATACACAATATTTCTAATTTCAAAAGACTGTGATTGAAATTTTTCACACAAGTGTACAGTAAATTTAGAAAAGTATTTAGCATATTAAAAATACTATGCTGTAATTTTACAATTACAATACTTTTACTATACAATTCAGCAAATTCCAAACGCGGTTTTGTATTTTCCCATTGAAGTTTAGTAAAATCAAAAATTTAATGGCGAATTCAAAGAAAAAGCTTAGTAATTTTTTTCGCTACGCCGAATTTGTAATTCTGCAAGATTTTTGTGTAGTAAATGTGTTGTAAATTCACGAACATTTTTTACAGTGTTGTTATTCAAAATGGAAGAAACATACACATTCTATACCTCATAAATTCTTTCCTATAAACTGTCAAAATTTCCTGTCCCTCACACAGTTTTGTAAAATTAGGAATTCTCATTAAAAAAAAATGGTCGTTTTTCAATGTGACTTTTTTGTCCAGCAATTATAATTACCTCAGTGGCCAACACTGCCGCAGCGAGTAGGCACCCCACGAACAAGAAGAAAGCGACCTTCATGATGGTTGCTACGAAGATAGACACAGAAGCCAATCAGTGTTTTGTATACAGTCGATTGGAACTTATTTGTAATTCGATTTCTCGGATAACTTACCTGAGATTATATATTAGTATCTTACTGTTCAGTTTCACTATCACGAATGCATGCCTCCTAGGCGCACGCCGCGACTTATATACCCCGAAATCACCAGGCGTTGATCACTTCTTTGCGTGCATTAATTACGCAACAGGTAAGAGAGTAGGATTGGATCTCTGATCTAGCCGTTCGACTATAATGAAGATCCCCGCCGCAGCCGCAGCCTCGACCTCCAACGTCATTGGCGTTCTTTTTGCATCCTATTCAAGCCTGTTTATCACAACGTGGGGGACTTGCAGCTAGGATGTATCTACGTCATTGATTTCTACGAAATGTAGAGATGGCCAGTCCCGTGACATGCTGACTCTGAATAAACCGGGCCAAAGTGAACACCTTGTCGGAAAATGTTCGAAAACAACGATTTTGTTCGAGGAATCACCTCCGACTATTTTGAGTTTGACATCTAGGTTTATGCATGTATGTGATCAAAATTTTTTTCGAGACCATATACTATGTCGAGAACGAGTGCGCGGATTTTGATCAAATCAGGGTCAATCGACGTGGCTTTCCTGAGCTTAGAACTGATTAAATTTTGGATTTGATCGGTTCAGTACTTTTTGAATCATTCAAATAACAAAATTCTAAAAAAGACAATAAAAATGACGATATCTTGAGAACGGATCAACGGATTTGAATGAAATTTGGTGTTTTGGATCGCTGATGACGAATCTAAAGTCATTTTTGCAGAATTCTGATTCGGTGCATTCGATATGCTACAAAAAAGCTAAAAACATATGGATTTTGATGAAAATTGGTACTCGAACGTTTTTTTGGTCACTAATCACGAACCTGGAGTCAAATTTTGAAAATTCAAAATGGCGGATCAAATTTGCTGGGAAAAGCACCAAAAACATTCGAAATTATATAAAAATTGGTACTCGAAGGTTTTTTGAACCGCTGATCAAAAATCTGAGGTCAGATTTTCAAAATTCTGAATAGCTGGAAAGGAAATAAATAACGGGAACCGGGGCATCCGTAAATTTACAATTACCATGATTAATACCTTAATTAACATGATATTAATTTTATACCTAGTCAGGATACGGTTCTTTGCAATTAGTAACCATCAAAATCACAAATCATGTAAGCCACGTTGACAATGAAATCGAAAGAACAAGTAATAAAAGACTGTAAGTTATATAACAATCTTTTTGTGGAGCTAAATTTCTTATGTTTAACAATATAAATTTATTTTTTAATTTTTAGCTGAGGTGCTACCCTTGGCTCATCGTCAGTCACCCTTCTTCTTATATGAATGCCAAAGTCCAACCCTGCAAGATTTTTTTTTTTTTTTTTTGTGAGCAATATATCCTATTATATATAGACTGAATAGAAATGCAAAAATCTGCTTGACTGCGCATCGCGTACGTTTACTTTTTCATGGCCGTTCAGTTTGGTCATTTATTTGCTGTTGTTGTTATTTTTTTATTTTTTTGTCTTTTTTCATAAAACGATACGTAAGATTTCGAGTTATGCAATCACTTACATTTCATACATCTGCAGAACTACATCAACGGTTTCGGGTACAGATTAAAATCAAATTAGCAAAAATTATTTGCACCTGCCGAATGATGGAGAAGAGAGACAGAGAGAGATATGCCAGCAATTGTTGTTCTGTTATTTTAAAAAAAATCTCAATTATAGAAGGCAACTATACTTCAGAAACCCTGAAGACTTATGGCTGAATGTGTCCAACATAACCATAACACATAACATGATTAATAATTTTTTTTTTGGGTCTGATCAATGTCTAGACAGACAAAACGTAAAAATATTTCGCTGGATCGACTTGTTACAACATTGAGATCGATTTTTGTTCAGCGCACTTCTTTAAAGAGAAACAATTGTTTCTTCAATATTAATGATGTATTGCATCATTTGAAATTCGAATCAAGGATATTTTAGCTGATTTGATTCAGTGACATTTATTCACTGCATTTAAGCAAAAAAAAAAAAAAAATTAAGCAAAAAAAATTGTCTGGTTAAGTTATTCATGCTTGTTTAATACAAAAAGAATTAAAAAATGCTGACGTGTGTTCCTTCAGTTACTTAATATTTTTCTCGGATTATTATTCCATGACTATTATTATATTGTCTCTATAGCTGAACATCGCTCCCAAAGCTTGTTTCGAGCTTAAAAATTTCGGTTTATCCTAGTTTTGGTTTTCAAAGAAATAAAGATAAGCTCATCAGTAGTTTATTATATAATAATTACAGACATGAAAAAACATTTAGACACGTGTCTTCGTAACATGCGGATTACTCACGAAATTTAAACAAGAACTAAAAATCACTGAATTAACTGCTACTTGGTTACAGACTACGTATTATTCAAAGTATATATATACCTTCGACAAGTATAATTAATTCACGCTTCGAGACGTGAAAAAAAAAACGTGAAACAATAAATAGAATTTTTAGTTAGATTGAATTATTTACTCTAAATCATTTTTTGTTTTTCTGTCTCCTCAGGGGTTGATAGAGAGAAAGACTCCCCCATTGGAACCCAAATTAATCGAAATTAATGTGAATTAAACGAATTATTTCGAATTAATTTGAATTGAAAAAAAATTGATTTGAACTATAGTGAACTAATTTGAATTACAATGAAATAATGCGAATGATAGCGAATTGATTTGAATTTTAATGAATTAATTCGAATTATAGTGCATTAAATTAGATTGAAAATATTAATGCGAATTAATTCAAATTTAAAAAAATGATGTGTCAAGTCAAGTTAGATTGAGTTATTTCCCCCTCGCCTTAATCTTATCAGACCAACGAACGATAGAGTCACACAAATGAAAATAAATAGAATCTATCGATAGAATTAATTACTACTAAAGTTTATTCAAGTATAGTCAATCATTTTTCATACATGGATCATTTTTTCGCGTTTCGAACCAAAAAGCGCGAAAACTGCATCTGATTATGGATTCATGATATCATAATATTGAGACCGTCGATCGGTTCTGTCTGCACATGAAACGTTGTTGATCTCAATTCGTCTACTCGACTCTGTTTTATTATGCGATTCGACGCCCTTGATTATACATATACTTACGATATACATTATCGAGTCTGTCCTTACGAACCCGTTTTAAGGTGAAATGAAAGTCACGTGACCTCGATATGATTTACACTTGGAATTTTCAAACGCTATTTTCTCAGCCAAAACACATTCGATTGATGTGAAATTGATATCAGTGACGTAGAAAAACTGAATGAAGGGCCTGCCAATCGTGGATTTTCGAAAATCGAAAGACATAATCAGAATTTTGTGTAACAATATTGTTCCGTAACCCAAGGAGGTGCTGCCCCTCGTGGGGAGAGGCAGCACTTCCTTGGATTACAGAACAATATTGTGAAAAAACTGTTATTACGTCTCGATTTTCGAAAATCTACGATTGTCAAGCCCTTCATTAAGTTCTTCTACGTCACTGATATCAATTTCACATCGATCGAATGTGTTTTGGCTGGGAAAATAGCGTTTGAAAATTCCAAGTGTAAATCATCAGCCTCATATCGAAGTCACGTGACTTTCATTTCACCTTAAAGGTAGAAATATATTTGATTTCCATTTACATCCATGACGTGGGTTATACTCTCATTCCAGTCGAGCAACCATCCCATGCCATGCCTGTAAACAATCTCTCAGACTAATACCACGGCGGACTAACCGCCTCGGGTTTTCGAGGTAATTTTCTACTCTTTTTTTTCGTTCATATTTTGCCGTTCTGAACCGCGCACTTCAGTTTCATTCCAGTATTAATTAACTGACAAAATAAATTTCAGCTACCGAACAGTTCGAGCAAACTCATCGTTTTTTGCATCGTGAGAAATGATTTTCAAACTGACAACAGCTTCGAGGAATGGGATAAGGTCGTAAACGCCAAAAACGGGATTTTACAATTCGTTTCGGAAAATTCGATGAAAAACATTCGTAGTTAAAAGCAGAAGGTCGTAAGCGCCAATGGAAAAAAAATGGCGGTTACGACCTTTCGCAAATTTTTTTTTCCATTGGCGCTCACGACCTTCTGCTTTTAATTGATCCAATATCAAGAATCTTCGGATTTTTATCCCAAATACAATTGAAAAAAATAAAAATAAAAAATAATGGCGCTTAGGTCCTTATGTCATCAGACACACGAATTGTTTTTCTGGATATAATCAATTCCTCGATCTTCTCCCACCGAGTTCTTATACGCAGTGAGTGGACCCTCATCTATATCTGCATCTATATCGAGTGGAAAAATTATCTCGATACCTGAGCTCTCACTTCCTTCTTCTCATCGCCCACTGCAGGCTCGCCATTACTTCACTGAATATCTTACGTTACTTCAGTCAGTTACTTCGGGATACTTTTGCTGGGATATTTCCTTGAGGTAAGATTTTGTGAAATTTCATGTGCACCTTGCCGTGGGTCTGTGAAGTACTTTCGATTTTTATCTTCCTCAAATCGTCAAGAAGCCTCTGGAGTATCGAGTTTGCGAATGAAACAACAGCATCTAGTCATTTATGCTTATCTACTTGGGTTTATGATGATACGACCTTGATAATCGATATTCGGAGGTATTTAAGCTCGTTTCTATTACAGTGGAATAAGTATACTAGATAACTTGTCAATATCATTGATATCTGTCTATTGACTCGACGGTCAGTTTAGAAACGGTTGAATCATTTCTACTGCTGCTGAGATCGATTGTTGATCGAAGGGATGGAGAATGGAATTGATCAGTGATCTGATTGTAGGACAAGTACAGGTGTTTTAACAAGAGTTGCGGTGGCTAAGTGGACAAGAGCTTCGCCTTCGGATCCGTAGGTCGTGGGTTCGAATCCTTCCTGGGACCGACATTTTTCTCAAAGAAAAATTCCCAAGTGCCTCAATCCGCGATTCTGGTGGTTCGGAATTTACCTGAATCCAACCCATTCTCACGTGAATTGGAGAGTGCAAAGCGACTGCAACTCGACTGTATGAAAACAAAAATCACTGAATAGATCAAGTGGACAAAAATGACCAGACAAGAGAAAAGGGGTCGACTAGCTCTAAAAAAAAGGTCTGGGAATAGTACAAATCTTACATTGCAAGAAACTCATCAGACATGTAAATGAAGGGAAATTGGAATTGATGGGTATGTAGATTAGTGATATATTATGGTCACGGCCTTCGTCGACTGACTATGCATAAGTTATGCATACACTGATGCACAATAATCTGACAGTGTATGAGACTGTTGTCTGCTCGTATGATTAATGGAATCCTGATTCATGCCTCACAGGTCGAATAATATGACTTATGGTGAGATATTGTGAAGCCTCTGAGGTCTCAGGGTTTCGATATTTTCACACCAAACCGGATATGGTCTTCGTGGTATTGGGATCCAAATTTTCCCGATACAGCATCTGGTGGCAGAAATTCAAAAGTAACTAAGAAGGTCGCATCTTACTTTGCATACGATATCATGAAGGTTCTGCAATGTAAGACAATATCAAGTTTCGTAGCGATAATCGTGAAAACTGGCGCAGCCAGCCAATTTTTGAAGTTTCAAAGATATGAAGGAAAGTCAGAATACGGTATGAACGAGTTTTTTTTAATAACGTTATCCGTTACATAAATTTATCAAATATAATTATCTTAGGTCAGAAGCGTTGTTGAAAGTCTCTGGGCTTCCGTTGGCTACTGCATCTTTAGACTTTCTGTTGATGACAATGAAGAAGTCCAGAATGTAATCTGGCCTGTGCCAAGTCACGTCAACATCGTAAATATTCTTTTCCTTGTAGTGCACGGTGACCGTGACGTTGAGACTTTCCGTTTCGTTTGGTACTGAAACGCGGAGAGAGTAGTATTATGTTATTCATGGACTTAACTGAATTATTCCATGTGTAACGATCGGAATGTTTTGTTTCAGCGAAGAAGCATTCAGCGCGAGCAGCTGATGTTGCGATATTTCCTATTCTTTGTCTCACACGCACGGAAAGTTTGAGCCCTAGGGCGTAAAATGTAGCCCCCGCGATGTGCGCATGAGCCAGTAACACTCCGCCCTTGACATACAATATAGAATTCATGGGAGATCGAAATATGTACTGCGGTATTAATCAGGGTATTGGTCATCGGAACGTTTGTGTATTTATCGTATGTCGTTCATCTACAGATTCGAGGAAGATTCCAATCTGCTGAAGATCTCATAAGTCATCTTTTCTCAAACTCATCTTCGGGGAATTCGTAACCTATCTCTGCTGTCACTCCAGCCTCAGGGTAGAGTGTTGCTTGCTGGAGTCTGACGATGAGGCATTATAACCGTAGGTATGTTTTCGATATTTTTGGAAATTTGTCACCAGGTTCAAGTGAACCTTGCACAGCTAGATGGAATTCACTGTGCAGACTGTGCATAAACTCTTCACTTATGAGCAGTAAATCATCCTGTTCGTGATACAAAAAAAGATCTGCATAAGAATGGGAAGACAAACAGCTGCCACGTCAATGATGACGAACGACACTCCAATGTTCATCAACTTATTCGAGCAATTAGAATGAGAATTGTGTAGGTTTAAGTCTCTTCCAGACGTGCTGCTGAAACTTATATTTAGGAAATACTTTACAAAAGCTCACTTCTGGACGACGTCTCACAAAAGTGGTAAAAGACGGATTTATCTGCTAGGCACTAAAGGAAGTATTTTCAAACCTTCAATCAGGAATATTAGTACGAACTTCTAGTACGTGCCTGCAACTGTCCATTGAAGATCGGACTGTAGATCCTTATTCCACTACGGGTCTGACATCAGAATCTGCATAATTCAGAATCTTGCATAAGTCTGCTGTCAGATGGTAATAATTTTCAGCTAATCAGCCAAAAGATTCTGTACTGACTTTTTAGAAAGGCTACGATGAGTCTTCAAATTCGGTGACTGAAGAGATATAATTATACTAAGGGTTACCAGTGCCATATTCTCATTGCACGATTATTATTCCGTACCATTAGCACCGGAATTCATTGAAAAAGTACCGCCTATACCGACTAGTAATTCTAGAAGTGTAATCTCGTAATTTTCTGTAGAAAATGACTCATTTTAACTAATGATGAAAAACATTTTAACACATGCACAACTTATTCTTCAACTGATTGAGCAAAATTATTTAAGAAAAGCCGGGCCTGTCACCCACCCCCTTCGATTTGGCTGATTTTTTGTGAGCATGTTACCTACCTGGAGAGTAGTCAACAGCCAAAATATTATGTCCCGAAAAAATTTATTGGCTGAGTTACAGTTTTTTTTTCACATTTTTGACTCGAATTTGGGTATTTTCGATTATGCAAAGGTTTTTTGTACTACGTGGCTGAAAATCGGTTTCTTCATGTAAAATTGACCCAGGAACACGAATCTGGCCATAGATTTGACCTATGACAAAAACCTACAGTAATATTAGCCAAAAACATCCAAAATTGACCAAAAAAGTCCCAAATCTTGGGGAAACCGTAAAAAAAAAAATGTTTTCGACTTTCTGCGGCAGCAATCTTGTAGGAAAAGAGCCAACGAATCCAATAACCACATTCTCAGATTTCTAGGACGAACCGTTCAAGAGATACGCGTTGTCAAAGTTGGAGAATCTTGATTTTTCTGCAAATAATGGACCTTTTTAAGGGTCCTTATTATTTTATTTCATGAAAAAGTAAATTTAATTATTTTGACCAGAATCTGACGAATCTCATTTGATGAAAGTAACCTATTGATACTCGATTTAGATAGTCGTGGTGAATGCCGCAAAATAGGCCTTTATGTCGGAAATTTGTCCAACAATGCCAAAAAAGTCCATTATTGCCAGAAAAACAAGATTCTCCAACTTTGACAACGCGTATCTCTTGAACGGTTCGTCCTAGAAATCTGGGGGTGTGGTCATTGGATTCGTTGGCTCTTTGCCTACAAGATTGCTGCCTCAGAAAGTCGAAAACATTTTTTTGGGACCATTTCCCCAAGATTTGGGACTTTTTTGGTCAATCTTGGGTGTTTTTGGCTAATATTACTGTAGTTTTTTGTCGTGGGTCAAATCTGTGGCCAGATTCGTGTTTCTGGGTCAATTTTACATAAAGAAACCGATTTTCAGCCACGTAGTACAAAAAACCTTTCCATAATCGAAAATACCCAAATTCGAGTCAAAAATGTGAAAAAAAAAACTGTAACTCGGCCAATAAATTTTTTCGGGACATAATATTTTGGCTCTTGACTACTCTCCAGATAGGGAACATGCTCACAAAAAATCAGCCAAATCGAAGGGGGTGGGTGATAGGCCCGGCTTTTCTTAAATAATTTTGCTCATTAGAATGCACGTTTCAATTTAGAATGAAAAAAAGCATAGCCCTCTTATCTCCCCTCGATTATGAAATCTTAAGAGACAAAACTGACGATGAATCGGTGCGAAATATAACACAGTTGCTTGGAATTCGCCTGATTCTATGCAACTTGTAAAGCATAAGATTCTACCGAGTAGTATACGACTGGGGCGTTGAAGTGAGCTGATGAGGTATAAGTCTCTCGTATGTATCGCTTCTCGTTCTGAATAATTGCGGGATAGATCTGTTTTTTGTGTCTCATCTGGCTTCATTCAACTTACAGACTATATTCAACACATTTTTATACAAATAATACAAAATAATTACACGACGTATTTTGACTTATAGAGGACTGAATTGGTGATCTTACAACTTAAATAGAATTATAATGCATGAACAGTCACGTAATTAAATTAATTATGCAAATGTATGAATGAGGGTATAAACTGGCCAACTGGGATTGATGTAATAAGCATAAGTCTTCGTCTCCGTCTCAAACTATCATACGCTGATGTGCGCAAGGTACGAGCATACTGCGGTCGCCAGCACCAAACTCATACAAGCCATCGCCACTGGTGAAATGATGGTATCCGACTCTGAAAGCATATATTGACGATGATATTCTTATTTTTAAGGTGAAATGAAAGTCACGTGACCTCGATATGATTTACACTTGGAATTTTCAAACGCTATTTTCTCAGCCAAAACACATTCGATTGATGTGAAATTGATATCAGTGACGTAGAAAAACTGAATGAAGGGCCTGCCAATCGTGGATTTTCGAAAATCGAAAGACATAATCAGAATTTTGTGTAACAATATTGTTCCGTAACCCAAGGAGGTGCTGCCCCTCGTGGGGAGAGGCAGCACTTCCTTGGATTACAGAACAATATTGTGAAAAAACTGTTATTACGTCTCGATTTTCGAAAATCTACGATTGTCAAGCCCTTCATTAAGTTCTTCTACGTCACTGATATCAATTTCACATCGATCGAATGTGTTTTGGCTGGGAAAATAGCGTTTTTACGGCAGAGGCATGATAAAGTCACTTTATGACGCCTGTTTTCGGCCCGTCAAGTGGCGCTTTATACGGCTGTAGTCCACCTCGACACATAAAGTCTTTATAACGTAGTTCACCTCGACCTGTAAAGTACTTTACAAGTCGAGGTCGGACTGCGCCTGCGCAGTACTGCTGCTCGAGCTAGCAGTCGACTCGGCAAACGGATTATGTGTCATGGTGGACGCGGAGTTCGAAGCGGACCTTAACTGGCGTCAAAGTGACTTATCATACCTCTGCCGTAAAAAATATCGTATGATGCTTGCGCGTAAAGTGACTGTTCGAGCGAGGTTATGTTTTTCGTACTCGCCGCTGGCTTTGCCTGAGGCTTGCCTTCGGCTCGCCGGGCAAAACAGCGGCTCGTACGAAAAACCTAACCTCGCTTGTAAACAGTCACTTTACGCGCATGCCGCATAATATACTATTGAAAATTCCAAGTGTAAATCATCGGCCTCATATCGAAGTCACGTGACTTTCATTTCACCTTAACCTACTTCAAAAAAGAAGGAGGTTCTCAATTCGGTAGTATTTTTTTTTACGTTTGTTACCTCATAACTCTGTCATTTATCAACCGATTTGGAAAATTCTTTCTTTATTCGAAAGGGGATACTTTCAGATTGGTCCCATATAAATTTCATCAAAATCGGTTGAGTAGTTTGGTTTTGAAGTCGGTTTTTTTGTCACTCGTGACGCTTGTCCTCATAACACGTGCATGAAAAGTGGGGCTTTGCATGGCAGTTTAGCGGGACGAAAATGGCCGATTGAAAGGTTAGGTCTGCGCATGCGCAGTGCGCAATTCACTCTGCATTCGTCCCTGTTTCGCGGGACGAAAGTCGCAACGACCGACACGAAATTGAAGGTTATATGTCCTGCTACTCTCATGTGCAGCCCCATCTTTTCATGCACCCATTATAGAAGATAAAGCGGGTGATAAGGAACGAATGGCGATTTGCGACTCGTGTGTTTGCTGCAGACATCGACAAACTTCACGCTCGTCGCAATGGCCAATTGTTGTCCCTAATTGTCACACGATATATGTGCTTTGAACATATTATATACAGGGTGAATTCCTAACGATACAACAGTCTGAAGTTGGCTAGAATCAAGAAATGAGCTTCCAGACAGCTGAATTGTTGCAGAATTACTGTCTAAAAGTTTGTTTCTCAATTCTAGCCAACTTCACACTGTTCCATCGTTTGGGAGTCACCCGGTATAGTATCGTGTGCACCCTGAAGTCAACGGTCTTCTACCACTAAATTCGCCTCTATCATAAGATTGGATTCGTATTATTGAAGGGATGCTACTGGATTCATACCCGATGGGTCAATTACGGTCTCGTTGGATATTCTGGAGGACTTCTTAAGAAGTGACCAGGCCCTTATCGACACATTGAATTGATCCGATATTTGCACACCTCTGAAGATAGCCGTAGCCTCGGTGGGGGTCTGCGTAAGATTAGAAAAAAATGATGTCGGACACAGTAAATGAGTTATGATGTCATTCGTTGGTATTACTCTCACTCCAAAATCATTGTGAAAAGTCCTTAGGATCTTCGTGTCATTCGAAGTCAATTCAACGGTGCAGTAAAACTGATTTGGACATGGCCGGTCCCAAGTGACGTGAATATCGTACAACTTTACCTCCTTGTGACGAGTTAACGTGACGTGGAGACCCTCCGTTTCGATTGGTACTGAAACATCGAATACTCGTTGAAACTAGATCTTGATTGTGAATGATTACACCTTACTCATTCATGAATATTGAAGCGTATCCAATTGATTGTAGGTATTTTCAGAAAAACAAGTCTATAATTAACAACGTCGACTATATACTTATGTGATATTTACGTTGATTAAGATAACAATTGGTACATCTGGTACATAACACTGACTGCAACGAGAATATTTTATTCATGACTAATTATGAAAACTTTTTTGACGTTTGATATCAATGTTAGTAGGGATAAAGGCGATTCTTGAATGGCTTATAAACACCAACGTTATTTTTCCACAAATCTTTGTATTGCAATGTGATTTCGTTTGACATTAAAGTACCACTGACTGCAGACTGCAAGTCTTTGATTTAGCCCAATTTCAAAGGGTGATCCGAGTCTCAGTGTTATAGAACGCGTAAAGTTTGCGTGAGTGTAGTCGAAAATGGGTTTCTCGGTGGAATGGAGAACCTTTTACAGACGAATGTATAATATAGACGTTGTTGAAAAACGTTTGAGATACGATTAGTTGCATAAGAGTGTGAAATGATGGATTTTTTCCGCTAACGGAAGAGATATTCGCGAAATTAAAACTCACATGTGGCATTGCGCCGATAATCCGAGTCACATGTACCGTTGGAGTCCCCGAAATCCTAAACCAGATTGTATTCAAATGTATGTAAGAGTCTGCGACACATATGCGGTCTTGGTATACATATTTTTCTGGATTAATCAAATAAACTCACGTCGCTATTCTTGTGTCTGACTATAAACACTGATTCCGATATGCTTCCCAGAGTCAGCAGCGACAGTAGTAGCGAAATTTTTATCTCCATTCTGCGGAATCGATCGTAACACAATTCTCTTTTCGAAACGAAGTTTCAAACTTTACACTATGCAATAGTTGTAATCCAGTGTATTGAATGGAACTGCGAAATGAGAGGCACAAACTCTGGAAACACGTCAGCAGTGCGAATGTGTTGTAATTAATAAACACATTGTTGGAGATTAATATGACCGCGCAGATTTGTCATGGCAACTGCGAACTAGCAAATATTTATAACGTCTCTGTAACTAATATACACGTCTGCACTAAAGAATGGTATCGTTCATTAGTGTTCCAGTTGTAACGGAAAGTTGGTGAACCACCTCCCTGGCAATCGATGTGGAGGCCAACTGACCACACAACCTGATAAGATTCCAAAAGGATTTTTTCCCAGCCAAATCTATGTACAATACAATAATCACCCGATTCATTGAAAATGTCCCACAATCTTTTGTTCCGTTGCATGTGGATTCGGTACATTTGGATGATTTATTATTCATCGTCACGTTCTTGCTGTACAAAATCGCGAATTTAACGTTTACGTTTCCACTATTTTGTGTGACCCCTTTTCGTGACGTTGGCTATCTGGACCCCAATACTAAATCAGTGATGTAAATGCACTATCCGATCTACGGATGACACAATTCTAGATACATTTATTTTCGTCCCATGTTTCAGTGCAGAAATTAATTGACTTCCAAATGGGGAAAATTATCTGTGGCCCCCGTAGATTCGAGGTGAGCGTGACGTTTCTAGGTGGGTCCCAGAAGAGACCTGGATTTTTTTGCCCATTTGGAAGTCGATTTCTAGCAGAACTCGATATCCAGGAGGTTTTTCTACTTCAAAACCTTCACGTCCAGATCTCGATGTCTAGGCGTCACGGTGGTATATCGAGGTCGAAGATTGTTCCACCATCGTTATCGGTACTTTTTTTTCCTGTGATGCGATTTCCCGTGTTTCCCTACAACTATCGCGTTCGATAAAGAGGATTTACACTCGATATATCTTTAAAAATCCGGATTTTTTATTCAAACTAACCGTTGCGCGCTAAAAATGTGATTCCCTCGCTCAATTTACCGTTTACGACACGTCATATCAGCAAAAGTGCGTAGTTGGTTCACTATTGCTCTGAAATAATCCGTTTCTACTCAACTCCATTAAACCCTATCATTGATGTTCAGGATGATTGATGATTTAGTCTGTCACAACTCTCGTCGAGCATTTATTTGCAACTCACCTTCGAGGGGTACAAAGCCTTCAGCTCTTCAGCCCCGCGGATTTACGTTACATATCGTTTTTTGACTTGTACCCACTAGCCGAAATTCTAGATTACAATTTTCCTTGCGTCGTGTTCAACACGACAAGTTTGTTATAGCAGCAAATTTCTGTAATCCTCATGTAATTCCTCTACCTACGTGATTTTCGCATAATGATTAATCTCTTTCCTTATATTAATTGAAACTTTATATTGTCGATTAAAAATGATTAACTTATCTGTTTCAAGTTTCAACCAAGCGCAAATAGTTAAGGGCTTATCAATAAAAAATCTGTAAAAATTGAGAAATGATCCAGAGAGTGAAGAAAATCATATACATATAAGAAATTATTTACAAGATCATAAATTGTGAGGGCAAAAAATCATTGGTAGAGTTGGCGTAGAATCTTTCACTGTAGGATTGCAATATTTAGCCTCGTCCTTCTATCAAGCGAAATCCATAGTGCCTCGCCTTATTATATGCAACTTGCTAAGCATAACGTTATTTCAAGTAGTACGTTCACTGGGGTTACGAACCAGTCTAAATCAGTCCAAGTAGTGGCGCTATCTGAAAGATACGCTGAGGAACTAGTTTAGCCGCAAGTAGGGCAGCGGCAATCAGTTCAAACCGGACATATTTGTAATCACTGTGCGTCTATTAACAACGATTCTTCAAAATCACGTATCAATCTGATCGAATCAACAATTGCTGATGAAATCTTTCACATTTCTACGAATTTACGCTGCGGAAAATAACTGATTAAAATAAACGATAATCACATACACATGATTTTTATCCTTAAGGTCAACCTTTATGCAATTTTTTCTCCGGTCGGAATTTTTTTCTTCACGAACGATTTCTACCATTGTTCAATACAATACTTAATACACATTTCTTTTTTTGTTTTGTCGAGTAAACTCATTAAAAACTGGAAGAATGGTAACCGTTCCTTGAACCGGTTTTTTGAATTTTCTTTCATGTTACGCTACCTGGAAGTCCAAAAAATGTACTATAATTTGTTGTTTTTTTTTACTGCAAATGTTAATAATTTTGTAAAAAAAACTTGTTTTACGAAAAAGGGCTCGTCAAGGACTGGTTCAGACATTGCAGATGATCCGGTTCAAATTTCATCCTCATCAGACTAACAGCGTACAAGTGACAGTGTCCACAGACTCAACGCTGCCATTTTCCCAGTTTTCAATGATTTCACTTGAAAAAAATTCGAATTGTATATCGAGTGTTGTACTAAACGATGGTGAAAACTGTTTGTGAGAGAAAAAAAATCCCGATCGGAGAGAAAAAAATAGGTGCGCCGAAACACTGACCTGCCCCCTTAATCAATTCCATTCCATTTAATGTTCACGGAAATTATCTCCTGTCATCAGTGCCGACTAAAACCATCGCGTTATGGGACCTATGGTAGGACAAACTGAGTTGATATAAGGCGAGCCTCAACGATGGTAGGGATCAGTCCGAAAGTGCCTCCGGAAGAGAAAGAGGAACATGAAGCTGAGGATTTTCTCGTTCGTGCCAACATTGCTGTTACTTTACTGTGAGTACCTATACGCGTGTGGTAGATAGAAAAACTGGTGCAACATGTGTGCAAAGATATCCAGAGAGAGGTGCGATCGGAGTCAAGATCAACCTGAAACCGAGGAAGATTTAAAAAAAAACCAAAAACCGCCTTAGGGCCTATTTTTTATCACCGCGTGACGTACTGAACACGTTTGAGGTCGGGGACCATCGAAAGTTCAGCCTCATCGAAAACGAATCGACGCTAACGCTCGTATTGAATGATTTCTTGCCGGGATAACCGGAAGTTTCACTTCCCCTTTATCAATAAAAGTGAAAACCGTTGGTCTATACAAGGTGTCGCGTTCACAATACGTTTCTAGCACACGCGATCACTCAGGACTTGAGCAACACGTCGCACTAATTATTCCTCCTTCATTGTTTACCAAAGTATATCGAGGCAAGCCAGGGTCGTGTAATAATTTGAATACGCGTACAAACTCATCGTGAGACAAGGCAGTTTCGAAATGCAAAAACACCTGTAATTACTGGCTTGTTTCATCAGCTACGCAATGGGCGCGTGAACCTCGGTTCTATTGTGTTTACAAACGCAGGTAGCTACATCCTCATCTCACGACAGGCTAGTTTCAAATTTTTTTGTCCTCGCACAAATCTCTCCGGCGAAATTTTTCGAAACCTGATCTGTGTCACGGTCGAATAGGCCATCAGAGAATTCATGGACATTATGATAATTATTGTGAACTTTTTTTTGTGTTGATGAAAAAGTTTATTGGGCACGAGAGATAGTTCGTTAATGGATTTTGAGTCTTAATTATAGACAGAAAATTGATTATACCTCCGGTTTCGTTACTTCGATTCGACACTCTCTGTATGTAGGTACATACGAATCTAGAGAGTTTCTCTTCACACAAGATACTGCCTGTATTTTACCGATCATTGCGGTCCAGACGCGAAAGTAAACGTACATTTCTATCCTCTTCCACGTCGGATATGAATTATGTTCCATACCGATACCAGTATCAAACCATGTACTCACCATAGAAAATTACCTAACGCAACGAATTATCCAATAGTCGAGAAAGTGGATGAAAAATCTCCTCTATACCGTTGGAAAAATTTGGCCAAACAAAAAATAGATCATTTTAATACTGATTATCTTATACCCAGACAGCACGAAACTGAAAATGACGTCTAATTTTTGGACGTCCAAATATTGTCCAAGTTCAAAAGATGTCTTGAAGATGAAATTTGGACTTGGACAACATTGAGACGTCAATAAGTGTTGCATACGTCATCTTTACGACGACTATTAGACAACATTCAGTCATATTTTCAGTTTTGTGCTGTTTGGGTAGTTTTCAAAAATGTTTTTGATTTGATAATGTAACAAAAAAATGCTGTCATCAACAACGTCAATTGGCACAGCTCTTATCATTCTTTTGCAAAATCATTCAATCTGCCAAATGCAACCAAGTGTTAAGCAGTGCTTTGTGAATTTTCAATCCAAAAATGTTCTTCGGGGCCCATCAAGACTTTGAGCGATTACTGAAGCAAGACGACTCGTTATATTTCCGTATAAGAATTCAGACACATAATTTGAACATTGGAAAATATGCTCTCATCGATGAAACTGTAAATTTTTTATCTTCAAGTACTGAAAAAAATTCCTGAAAAAAGTGCCCGGAAAAAACGGTTTTCTACTAGAAAAATTCATAACTTTTTCAGTTTTCAATATTTTTTTACAATAATTTAGAACGATACTCTCGAGTTACGGTACTTGCATAAAAAAATAGTTTGTTACGGTGTCTTTCAAAAAGTATATTTATAACGGATGGAAGAGGTGTTTGTTCGTACATTTTTCCTGTTTTTGCCCGTTTACTACTCGTTTTATTCAATTGAAAAGTGAATCCGGGTCAAATTGATTAGATATAAACACAGCCAAACACTGAATCTATATTTCAACGAGCTCACGTACAATAAGCACGTGTACTAGATCCTTATTTGCAGCCATAGTGGCACACTGATCAGAAATTGAACGGTATATCGACCGCAAATAGCTGCATTTATTATCTTCAGTTGAATGGCGTCGCGATGTGGTCAACTAGTAACAGTTGACAGAAGTTTGCGCCTTTAACATTGACTATAGAAACCCGATCCTTTCCAATTAGGTCCTTCGTTATATCGATTAGAACACAGGACATGTGGATCAAGACGACGGCTGAAGTGGACAAGAATTATACAACTTGGGGAATCTGTCGATTAACGAAAGAAAAATAAATTGATTTATCGATCAATCTTCGTGATCTGTTTCAGCTTCCGTCGCAATCGCCAAGGAAACGACGGACAGAGTCGAGTGTCTCCACGATGACAGATTCTACAGAAATCCAAAAACTCCGGCTCACAAAATATGGACGCATGACGAATGCGCCAAGTATTACCTCTGCTTAGGTATGTGCGATAGCGTGTGACATATATTATATCTCGATATTATCTATGTCAATATCCACTGTGATGCAAAATCTGGTTTCTTGAATAATTAAAACGCTTCGATGATTTGCTTCGATTGCAAAAATCCAAACTGTATAAAATCTCAGCTAAGCTGCCATCATGAGACGGAAATATGACAAAATATTAGATCAGAACCGATCATTGAATTCTGGAGGCAGGATTTTTCTTACACATTGATGTGCCTAATTCTGTGCAATTTGATGTTACGTGTTACGCGAGAATATTCTGCACTTAGGTTCTCGGAGCCGAGGCTAGCTACCTCTGGGCACATCGACTCGGCGTGGACTCTCTCTCCATAAAATTTTTCAGTCACTTTAATTTCCCTGTCGTTCTCGTTCACCTCGTTATGCCCCAGTTTACAAACGCTAAACACAAGCTGCGCACAACTACGAATGTCATGAATGATTCAACGATTTGTTACGTCTTTCAGAATGATTCAATTCTGATTTTTTGTTCAAAATAAGAATAAAAAAATCATAAATCTCATAAACAATCATCGAAGTCATAATACAGATTTCTATTAATCTTCAGACAGCGACGTCTTCGAGTTCAAGTGCTCCAATGGCCTGCTTTTCGACGTATCTCGTCAGATCTGCGATTTCAAGGCAAACGTCGATAACTGCGACGTGAGTTTAGGTAAGAATTGCTAAAAATTCGAATTAAAAAAAGAAACGGTAATTCCAACAACAAAAAAAAAAAAAAACATGGCACAACAGCTGAATAATGATATTTTTTGACCATCCAGAGAAAAGGCCTCCCAAACCTCTCCTCGACGATGGTCAATGCGAAGAAGACACTTTAGCCTGCGGGGACGGGACGTGTTTGCCGTCTCTTTACTTTTGCGACGGAAGTGTTGATTGTCCGGACGCCTCGGACGAGGCTTGGTGCGGTAAGGAACTGTTAAAATCTACGAACGAAGAACATAATTCTTCTGGCTCTCTAGAGTCAGGACTGGTGATTTTGTCTGTTTATCAAAAATTGATAGCCTTGTATTTGCAGTTATGATCGGATTTCGACTCAAGGCAAACGTGTCATCAATTTTAATGTTATGCTATTTTAGAATATTTTATTGGAACTTAAAATCCGCAAGAATTCGCGATCCCATGTATAAATTGACCTCTTAATGGGGAAAACTATCCAGGGCCCTACTAGGGCCCCAACTAATTGAGTTCTTAATAGGGAAAACTATCCAGGGCCCTAGAAAATTGAGCTTTTAATGGGGAAAACTATCCAGGGCCCTAGCAAATTGAGCTTTTAATGAGGAAAACTATTCAGGGCCCTAGAAAATTGACTTCTTGTTGGGGAAAACTATCCAGGGCCCTAGAAAATTGACTTCTTGTTGGGGAAAACTATCCAGGGCCCTAGAAAATTGACTTCTTGATAGGGAAAACTATCCAGGGCCCTAGAGAATTGACTTCTTGATGGGGAAAACTATCCAGGGCCCTACTAGGGCCCCAACTAATTGAGTTCTTAATAGGGAAAACTATCCAGGGCCCTAGAAAATTGACTTCTTGATGGGGAAAACTATCCAGGGCCCTAGCAAATTGAGCTTTTAATGAGGAAAACTATTCAGGGCCCTAGAAAATTGACTTCTTGTTGGGGAAAACTATCCAGGGCCCTAGAAAATTGACTTCTTGTTGGGGAAAACTATCCAGGGCCCTAGAAAATTGACTTCTTGATAGGGAAAACTATCCAGGGCCCTAGAGAATTGACTTCTTGATGGGGAAAACTATCCAGGGCCCTACTAGGGCCCCAACTAATTGAGTTCTTAATAGGGGAAACTATCCAGGGCCCTAGAAAATTGACTTCTTGATGGGGAAAACTATCCAGGGCCCTAGCAAATTGAGCTTTTAATGGGGAAAACTATTCAGGGCCCTAGAAAATTGACTTCTTGTTGGGGAAAACTATCCAGGGCCCTAGAAAATTGACTTCTTGTTGGGGAAAACTATCCAGGGCCCTAGAAAATTGACTTCTTGATAGGGAAAACTATCCAGGGCCCTAGAGAATTGACTTCTTGATGGGGAAAACTATCCAGGGCCCTACTAGGGCCCCAACTAATTGAGTTCTTAATAGGGAAAACTATCCAGGGCCCTAGAAAATTGACTTCTTGTTGGGGAAAACTATCCAGGGCCCTAGCAAATTGAGCTTTTAATGGGGAAAACTATTCAGGGCCCTAGAAAATTGACTTCTTTATGGGGAAAACTATTCAGGGCCCTAGAAAATTGACTTCTTTATGGGGAAAACTATTCAGGGCCCTAGAAAATTGACTTCTTGATGGGGAAAACTATCCAGGGCCCTAGCAAATTGAGCTTTTAATGGGGAAAACTATTCAGGGCCCTAGAAAATTGACTTCTTGTTGGGGAAAACTATCCAGGGCCCTAGAAAATTGACTTCTTGTTGGGGAAAACTATCCAGGGCCCTAGAAAATTGACTTCTTGATAGGGAAAACTATCCAGGGCCCTAGAGAATTGACTTCTTGATGGGGAAAACTATCCAGGGCCCTACTAGGGCCCCAACTAATTGAGTTCTTAATAGGGAAAACTATCCAGGGCCCTAGAAAATTGACTTCTTGATGGGGAAAACTATCCAGGGCCCTAGCAAATTGAGCTTTTAATCGGGAAAACTATTCAGGGCCCTAGAAAATTGACTTCTTGATGGGGAAAACTATCCAGGGCCCTACTAGGGCCCTAGCAAATTGAGCTTTTAATGGGGAAAACTATCCAGGGCCCTAGCAAATTGAGCTTTTAATGGGGAAAACTATTCAGGGCCCTAGAAAATTGACTTCTTTATGGGGAAAACTATTCAGGGCCCTAGAAAATTGACTTCTTTATGGGGAAAACTATTCAGGGCCCTAGAAAATTGACTTCTTGATGGGGAAAACTATCCAGGGCCCTAGAAAATTGACTTCTTAATGGGGAAAACTATCCAGGGCCCTAGAAAACTATCCAGGGCCTACTATGGGAGTTCTTAATAACTATCCAGGGCCCTAGAAAATTGACTTCTTGATGGGGAAAACTATTCAGGGCCCTAGAAAATTGACTTCTTTATGGGGAAAACTATTCAGGGCCCTAGAAAATTGACTTCTTGATGGGGAAAACTATCCAGGGCCCTAGAAAATTGACTTCTTGTTGGGGAAAACTATCCAGGGCCCTAGCAAATTGAGCTTTTAATGGGGAAAACTATTCAGGGCCCTAGAAAATTGACTTCTTTATGGGGAAAACTATTCAGGGCCCTAGAAAATTGACTTCTTGATGGGGAAAACTATCCAGGGCCCTAGAAAATTGACTTCTGTTGGGGAAAACTATCAGGGCCCTAGCAAATTGAGCTTTTAATGGGGAAAACTATTCAGGGCCCTAGAAAATTGACTTCTTTATGGGGAAAACTATTCAGGGCCCTAGAAAATTGACTTCTTGATGGGGAAAACTATCCAGGGCCCTAGAAAATTGACTTCTTGTTGGGGAAAACTATCCAGGGCCCTAGCAAATTGAGCTTTTAATGGGGAAAACTATTCAGGGCCCTAGAAAATTGACTTCTTTATGGGGAAAACTATTCAGGGCCCTAGAAAATTGACTTCTTGATGGGGAAAACTATCCAGGGCCCTAGAAAATTGAGCTTTTAATGGGGAAAACTATTCAGGGCCCTAGAAAATGGACTTCTTCATGGGATGTTAGTTTGTTTCCAATTGATTTTGGACGTGAATTCCATTCCTTCAGATGCAGAGAATGACAGATACGCAGCTTCGGCCTGTAATACCGAAAAATGCCAATTACCAGACTGCTGGTGTTCCAGCGATGGTTTCAGAGTTCCTGGGAACTTGAGTATCCGGAATATTCCACAAATGGTCTCGATCACCTTCAACGACGCCGTCAACGCCGAGAATGTTGACCTTTTCTCGAGTAAGTCAAGAATACAATAATTCACATTATTTCATTTATTTCAATTTTTTTTTCCATTTCAAATTATTTCATTAATTTCCACCTATGGTTTTTTATTTCAATACTTCTATTTGATTTTTTCTCATCATTTCAGTTTTATCTCATTATTTCAACGAGTTATTTTTCCCTCGGCACCGATACACAACATTATCATTTTCTACTTTCTTTCAGACCTCTTCAACGACGCTAGAAAAAATCCAAACGGATGTCCAATTCGCGGGACATTTTACGTAAGCCATCAATTTACAAATTACAGAGACGTACAGAGTCTGTGGAACCGTGGACACGAAATTGCTGCTCACTCCGTAACGTGAGTATACACACGTAACAGAATTGACTCGAGAGAAATCAGGCGTCTGTATGTATGTACATACATACACTATTCCATCTGACTGATTCGAATTTTTGCAGACATCGAGGGCCTGAGGAATGGTGGTCGAAGAATGCCACCATCGAAGATTGGTTCGATGAAATGGTAGGAGAGGCGAATATTATACACAAATATGCCCGAGTGAGAATCGACGAGATCAGAGGTAAGTGGAGTGATTACAAGCGATCCTATGCTTGCACTTTCTGCGGTCCGTTTATTTGATGATTATAATATAACAACAGGACTGCGAGTGCCGTTTCTCCAAGTTGGTTGGAACCGTCAGTTCCTCATGATGTCAGAATTTGGATTCGCCTACGACTCAACGATCGTAGCGCCCTTCTCGGATCCTCCGATTTGGCCATACACCCTGGACCACCAACCACCTCACGCTTGTTCCAGTCCGGGTCAGTTGTGCCCAACCCGAGGCTACTCGGGACTCTGGGAGATTCCTATAAACCAGCTTCAGTTCGGGGCGAGTATCTTCCTACTTCCGGATTTTCATTGTCTTCTAATTTTTAGCGAAGTTAGCACTTGATATGTCCAAAAAGACTGGAGACAGCAGAACGAAAATACATGAAATATGATTGAAATAATTAGAAAATGAATGAAATAATAAGAAATAACCGAAATAATGAAAAATAACTTGAATAATGAGAAAATAAATGAAATAATAAGACATAAGACCGAGGTAATAACTGAAATAATGAGAAATAAGCGCAGAAATCAACGAAATGAGGAGAAAAAGATTAACGGAGAATACAAAAAAAATTTGAAATAACGAAAATAGGTCGAAATGAAAGAAATAATTTGAAAGAAAAAAAATTAGTTGAAATAAATGAAATAATTTGAATTATTTCACACAAAAATAAGAATAACAATAATAATAATGTGTTAGGTAATTCTTAAGTTATTTTCTCCTCGGTCTCTATTCTTCTTGGATATTTTAACAGTCCATAATGGTGAAGTTAGCGATCAGGTAGAGTAATTGGAAATCAATTTGTTTATACATTAAATAGTAACTAATAACTAGAATCGAATAATATGTACAAGGAAGAATTATGTAACGATAATGCTTCTGTTGTAGAATCACACGTGCACCCTGGCAGAATCTTGTACAGCCGATTTGCCCGGTGAAGAAATCTATCGTATGCTAACGATCAACTTCAACAGACATTATCTGCAAAATCGAGCACCTTTTGGACTCCACTTTCACGCAGCTTGGTTCAAGAACCCAGACTACTATTACGCCTTCTCGGTGAGTGTCTTATAAGTGTGACCAACTCCGTTTCAATTCTAAGATTGAAAAAGAAAAAAATTAGAGAAAGTTTCACGACTCGATCATCTTTCTATAATTTTCGTAGAAATTTATTGACGACACGTTGCGGCTTCCGGATGTTTACTTTGTGACGAGCAATCAAATGATCGAATGGATGCGGAACCCGACGCCGTTGCATCAGCTGAACGACTTCAAGCCATGGAAATGTAACAAGCGTGAATTCGAGCCAAAAGAAATTGCCTGCAGTTTGCCAAACACGTGTAAATTATACAGCAGCGTTTTGAAGTCAGATAGATACTTGTACACGTGTTTCGAATGCCCCGAACAATATCCCTGGCTGAGAAACGAGTTCGGAATAAATTAAATCAACTAATTTAGTCCGTTTTCTTTTTTCTACTTAGATTAGTGACGAGAACAAGAAATAAAAATTGCGATTGCAATAGCACAAAACGTACCTACGGTATGAAACCGTTCATAACATAAAGATTTAGAGATTTAAGCGAGTTGTAATTAGTTCGAAGACGACTGAGTACCTTAATTAGTAAATAGATAGAATATTTATTATTAAGTATAATCACAAATGTGTGTACTTCAAAGACAAAAAAAAAAATGAAAGATATTTATTATCTTCTTTCTTAACTTTTTGGAACGTAATAGAGGAAAAAAATGCATAATAAATCGTATTTTACAAAAAATCTTGCATCGATCGTTATCTATCCCTGATTCTTTCTTCTCTGTGTGTACAACATCGCTATATCGACACACTGGAAAGCTTCTTGTCCCAAACCTTACACATATTTTTATTAGAAAATTGACTTTTGACTCGTCTGTAAAAAAAAATAACGCCTTAACCGTCCTGTTGGATGAAGGGATTCTGTATGGACTCCATACCGTCCACCGGGCAGATCAGAACCACCGATGTGCCTCGGCAAACGACTAGACCCAACATTCTCGTGTCTTGGTTCAATTTGTAAGGATCGTCCGGGTCTGGAAAATAATTATCATGAATATTCGTAGTTTTCGGTCAAATATCTATGAAAAAAAGCCAGAAGTTGGGGTACACTTGTGCACACGAGTACGAAAAGCGGGTTTTTTACTCCAAAAAGTAGGTAAAAGTGACTGAAAAAAATCAATTATAACTGTAAGTTTATGGCAATTACCTCGTAGATATTCCGTGGTGTTGTCGAGTACGAGGTTCAACAGCGGATCATATCCTTTGAGAATTCCAGCCGCTTCTCGTCCCCCGGCGAACTTGACTCTGATATTTTTTTCGAGGTATTTAGAAAGGTCGAGGATGCTCTCCTTCCTCTTTTTCTCCTTGTGGTCAGCATTCTGTGTCTGAAATAATTAGAAAATGACCTCGTCTACTCACAGCGATCCACCGAACTGTTCGCGGTTTATAAAGGCGACGACTACGAACGTATGACTTTTAGGTTATGTAGACCGAAGGTGGAACCTCGATTTTTACCTTATTTCCTGCCTGAAAAACAGAAATTTGTCATCAATAAGCGAACATGACTCGATACCGGAAGCGTAGGAAGCGTGTTGACGCTTTTGGAAGAATACTTACAGACATATTCCGCAGTTTTTAGCACTTTTGTGTCACGAGAATAACAAATTATTACAAACACGCGCCGGACAACGTTTCTTTTTGAACCATGAAGGAACGAGACGGAATTTGAGCCTAGATGCGATAGCTGAGTGTTCCCAAAGTGGCGCTGAGTCTGTGGAGCGGCGAAGAAACGAACTAATAATCGCTTTAAGGATGCATTGGCCGTACAATCTCAACCAAAAATTATCCTCGTCGACAAATATAAGAGTATTAATTTTGAATAATAATAATGCCGCAAAGTTGAGAATAAATTGTTTAAGCAAAACATTTTTCAACAAATTTTATGTTAACGTTATTTTTTTTTCTTCATGTGAAATAAATACGTTAATTTTTTCTGAATACACATGAATTTTTGAAGAATTTTGTGATCATTTTGAAATTTCAGTTTTCGAAAATTTGTAAAATCTGTATTTACGAAACTATTTGTTCAATGCGCTGGAAACTTCGTAATTGTAATATAAATCGTTTTTACAAAAACGAGTCCAAAATTCGCGATTTCTCTTCCATTTTTCATGATAAAAAATTTTCGAAAAAGGGAATTTCAAAATGGTCACAAAATTTTTCAAAAATTCATGTGTATTCGGAAAAATCAACGAATTCATTTGACATAAAAAAAAACAACGTTAATATCAGAAAATTCATTGAACAATGTTTTATTCAAACAATTTATTTATAACTTTTGGGCATTATTATTATTCAAAATCAATACTCTTATCGTCTTAATTGTCGTTAATTTTTTTCCGATTTTTATCTCATCATAAAGTACCTGATATTGTCGACGACAATCACTTAGATCTACTGGTTTTGGATCCTGTCTACCGCTCTACCGCTTTTTTTTTTTTGCCGCTTCTAACGCTTTTTCCAATTACCCCTCTCAAATATACTTGTTTGCAGTTTTTCCTATCGCTGTCTACAATTTTCTATCGATTTTCTCCCCCTTGATTTCATCACAAAAGATGAATGTACAAAAAGTGCCATTAAATATCGTTAAGGTGAAATGAAAGTCACGTGACCTCGACATGATTTACACTTGGAATTTTCAAACGCTATTTTCTTGGCCAAAACACATTCGATTGATGTGAAATTGATATCAGTGATGTAGAAAAACTCAATGAAGGGCCTGCCAATCGTGGATTTTCGAAAATCGTGACGTAATAACAGTTTTTTAACAATATTGTTCTGTAATCCAAGGAAGTGCTGCCTCTCTCCACGAGGGGCGGCACCTCCTTGGCTTACAGAACAATATTGTTACACAAAATTCTGATTATGTCCTTCGATATTCGAAAATCCACGATTGGCAGGCCCTTCATTGAGTTTTTTTACGTCACTGATATCAATTTCACATCAATCGAATGTGTTTTGGCTGAGAAAATAGCGTTTGAAAATTCCAAGTGTAAATCATATCGAGGTCACGTGACTTTCATTGCACCTTAACTGAAGGTCTCTTTTATCGGTAACATCTATACTGCATTCTATGAAGGGGACTTGGCAGCCCTATGAGTATGTCGAGTGATCATAGAGGGGTAAGTGGCTTGAGAATTCCGGCTTCGAGGCATAACCTCCATCCACGATCTGTCAGCTGACGCTGGAGCTGTCAAACCTCAACTGGGATAGATCGAAGCCTGTTTAATTAATTAAAATTCGTTGCACGTCGTACGCGATGATCACTACAAAGGTAAATAGAAACTCGTAGACGCTGAACTGCGGCGAGAATCTCGTATCTGAGTACGAAGTGAGGAGAAAAAAAGAAGATAAATCGTTTTTCTCGTTACATTAGTGTGTTTCGTTCGATCGTCGAAATTCTTCTCAAATTACATACCTGTCAGATTCTGCCACACGACAGACGTTACAATATGATACCAATTGACCGATCTATCAGATGCTTCGATCAACAACGCCCATAGGCTGCGAAAAATCATTGAAAAAATTCCATTTTGTAGGTTATGAGTACAAAAAACACTTTATAAACAATAAATGAATCAGGAATATTATTCAAAATCTCTGCCATACGGTTAAAATTTAATACACGATCGTACGCGTCGATGTAATAACTTCTAATACGAAAAAAAGGAACGAAAAATGTTTTTTTTTTAGGTTATATTTCCGAAAAATCACAATAATTTAATGAAAGAATAAAAACATTGATTCTAAAATACCCAAAAAACGATTCAAATTCGTTGTTTCAACGAATCCAATGGTGAAATCTCTCTTACAAGTCAAAATAACAGATCAAAAGTATCCCTTTTATAGGTTATGTTACCAAAATGTAGAAAAACTATTTTTTGTCCACATATTCTGTATCCAAAAATTGCGCTCAAATAAAAAAACATACATGTAATACGATTATAACTCTCTAAATGATACAATATGTGTCATAAACAACTTTTAGATAGCAAAAAAACATTTATTTTCATAGATTCAGTCCCAAAAACTATCAAAAAAGACCCAGAACCTATTAATATGGCCTGTGGGCATTGAAATCAAAATTCAAAACGTTCCAGGTGGTTTTCACCCGTTGCCTTACGGTAGCGTAGACATAAATGCGTTCTGCAGTAAGTGTTATTTTGTCGAGTCCGGCGCCGGACAATAAGATGTCTCAGCCCGACTACGAGCAGACGGCCCACGACCACGCGGCCCTGCTGCTGTTGCTGAAGCCGATCGGCCCTCAGACCAAGCAGAAAACCGTGACGAAGATAGGGGAGAGAATAATAAAGAGCGGGAGTAGGTTCACGGTGCTAGACTCGGCGGGTACGACGAGGGAGATATTGGCCAGATTCGTGAAGGAGCATCCTGTGGAGAATAACGACTGGGGCGACTTTCAGACCCATCGAAGACTATTGGGGCTCATTACCATAGGGAAGTACGAAAGCCAGACAGAGCTGAACGAACTCTGCCGACTGCACGAGACTCTGAAAGTCAAGTATAGCGGCACCTTGTACGATTCACGTGCCATACTCTTCGGCCCGAACGAGTCTGAGAACCCGAACGAGCCACCGAAGGATTTCACCACCCCATCCAACTTCAAGACCAGGGCGTTGTTCTACCATGACGAATCCTGCCCGGACCTCGAAGCCCAGATCACGGAGTGCCTGAACTCTTTGTTCTGGATTTTGGAATCTAAGAGACTGGAGAGATCGAGGGAAAAAATAGACCGAGTCTCCCTGCTCCTGGCTCCATTTGAGAAGAAGGATTTCATCGGCTTGGATCTAGACTCTGGCAACATGAGGAAAAGGTGCGTCGGGAGGATGACCAAACACCTCGGCGACCTCTGCCTTCAGGCTGGACTCCCTGCGGATGCTCTGTATCACTACAATTCCGCCGCTAACACGCTAAACGCTGTTAAAGATTGGCTCTGGCTCGGCGCAGCCTATGAGGGACTCTGCGCCGCCTCTGTCTTAGTCCTGTACCCTAACATGTGCCGGAGTCTTCCGTTGCAGAGGAATTCATCCCTGCAGGAAGGAAGCCCTGGGAAACAGAGGTGCAGCAATTGAGCTTCTAACAGAGTTCAACCTTTCATAGATTGTAATTGATAACTGTTAACTTTTCGTTCTCAGGAGGGGATCGCAGGCTGTAAACGTCCTCCCGCCGTCTCCGAATCTCGAGTCTCTCAAGGTCGAGATGCCTCAGATTTTACCGCCCGACGAAATCGCGAAGAAGTACAGAGAGGCGATCGTTCATTACAGCAAACACAAAAACGCTGGTATTGTAGAGACGGAAGCGAGCTTCAAGGCGACGAGGATCTCAATTGAGCAAAACTGCACTCTGCAGGCTGCGTCTTTTCTCAATAACGTTGTCTTCATCAACTTGACGCTCAGCGAGCAGGAGAAAGTAATCGGATGAAACCATTCGCTGTATTTTTCTAGAATTAGAACGCCGATACGGAAATTTCAATCATTCTCTTCTCTAGATCGAGAGGTTCACCACCTTGTCGGAACTCTTCACAGCCTTTGGATTCACACGCAAAGCATCTTTCTGCCTGAGACTCGCAGCTACCAGACACGTTTCGCAGAATAATCCAAACCCTGATTGGCAGCAGTGTTATAACTTGATGCTCCAAGCCGCCCCAGGACTAAAGCTGTGCCTCGACCCCATAGAAATGCCTTCGGGTGAGGAGCTGATTCAACTTTTTTATTCTTCTTCTTTATAACGATTTACTTTCAATTTCTAGATGGTCTGAGAGGGTGGCCCGCTCTTCAGATTCAACTGATACAAGAGCTCGTAGTCGCCGCCAAACGGATGGGCAATCCGGCTCTGGCAACTCGGCACATGACTTTTTTACTACAAACTATGTACAATCACATGAATCCTAACGAGCGCAAGGAATCTGCTTTACAGCTTCAAGCTGTTTCTCAGCAGTGCGAAGGAGCACCGGTTCCCCTCGTAGGTTTAAACGATCCAACGAATGAATGCGACAATATTTGCAGAATTGATCGAATCTAATTTATTTATTTTTTTTTGCAACAGGTATTGGACTCAGGAATGGTAATTCCGCCGGCGAACCTGACAAATCTTCCCATGACAAAGTCTTTCGCGCTGAAAAATCTTCAGCCACATCTTCAGCCGCAAAGAATTGAGCTGATCAAGGAGGATCACGGCCCGTTTCTCTTTACACCCATAAATTTTGGGTCTTTGGAGAGGAAGACGACTTCTAAGAGTAAAATGGGTGAGAGATTCTGATCCAATTTAAGACTTTGTCCGTCGATTCACGGTTCAAGACAATATCTACTCTCCGCAGATTATCTCTGGGTGGAAGGCGACATCTGCGAAGTCTCAATGCAGCTGATAAACCCGTTGCCTTTCGAGTTGCACGTGTCCAACATGCGACTCCTCACTAATGGCATAGTCTTTGAATCCATACCAGAGACTATAACTTTGGCAGCAGAGTCCGGGCCCATCGCAGTCACTCTTGCCGGCACACCTAAGGAAATAGGAGACCTGGAGATACTGGGATTCAGCACGCACACTTTGGGCGTTAAGTCAAACTGCAGATTGAGGCACATGGACAGAATGCCTCATCCACAATACTCGGTAGAGGTCGTACCTGCCCTTCCCAAAATCGACGTCTCCACAAGCTTGCCGCAAACCGCGAGCTTTAGCTCCGGAGAAAATATCGTCACTAGCGCTAGCATTTCCCTATACGGCGGAGAGAGGTAGAATAACACGCCTTTCTGGTCTAATTTGAGGGAATTTTACTCAGAAAACTTCAAAGATTCGTCATCATTCTTAAATATTTTTTATCTTCGTTTTGTTCATCTATGCTCTCACATTCCAGTGCAGAATGCACCGTCACCTTGACGAACGTGGGGCTGGTTCCCATCGAGATGATCGAAGTCTCCGTTCAATCCGCCCTCGACACTCTGACTGAGGGTAAAATATTCAAATGGAGCGACGACAATTTGAAAACTCAACTGCCTCTGCAGCCTGGGGCTAGCGCGAGCTTCACTATCTACTTATACGCCGTCGCTGACTTTATCGCTCCGGCTTCCAGAAACGGTGATTACTTGAGATTCTCTAGAAAATAGAACAGCAAATTTTTATCCTGAATCGTTTTCTATTTTCTGTTTCAGATATGAGCAGCGGAGCGTATTTGAGTCAGCCGAGTAGCTTGATGTCGCAGTCGGGCCCAAGTTCTTTGCCATCTAGATTGAGCTCTCCTTCTCATCACACTAAGAGACAGTCTGAATTGACTTCGTCTTTTCGTTCCGGTCTGAGCTCGCAATCTGGACATTCTTCTCTGGCCAGCACTCGATTGTCCAAGTTAGCGGTACCCCTGCATGCTTCTAACATCATCGAAGGGCAATTGAAACTCAAGTATTCCGGAGGCGGAGGATTGACCGCAGGATACTGCAGGATTTCCTCGGTCTATATCACCATAGAAATGCTGCCGAGCGTCCAAATCACAAGCTGGGACGTCCTGCCCGCGGAAACGTGGGTTTCTCGAAAAATACTTTCATTAATTTCCTTTTCTTGAATGAAAAACTTAAGATACTCAGATTTTCTTCGACTCATTTCAGACCCACGCAGTTCTATCTTGTATTGGACGTGACTAACATGACGAATCATGAAATGGAACTGCATTACACTCAGACCAAGTGCATCTACATGGAGGGAAGAGAGCCGTGCCGGATTCCAGTGCCGGTGAATCGATGTCCTCTGAATAAGTTGTCTTCGGTAACAGATTCGTTTTTCTTTTTAATTTTTTATCAATTTTGTGGTAAATGTATCGATTGATTGATTTGTTTCTTGTATTTTGTGAACAGCGAAAGGAAATCAGCGACTCGGAGCTCGAAAAAGTCTGCTCAGAACATATAGCATCTCTCGTTGATCTGAGGTGGCAATTATTGGGGGCAGAGACGACGGGCAAAGCCACGCTTGCGGGGATCACGTTGACTCAAGATATGCTCGATCTCGTTAGGATGAGCCCGTTACAGTGGGGTACGCAAAGACTAACGTTAACAGTCTAGAAACCCTACAAAAAAAGTCAAGAAACCCAGAAAACAGAGCTAGAAAGGTCAAAGACTTGGAAGAAAAGTCTGAGAATTGTTAGATATTCTTTTCTGATATCAAATTAATAGAATTTCACAGAAAATTCAGTAGAATTCGAGTAATTCCTGCAATTGTCATTAAATTTATGAATTCTTGAAAAATTGGTCCAAAGTCTGAAATAATTCGAACATGTTTGACGAATTCAACAGTCTAAAAAGTCTCTAAAAAGTCAAGAAACCCAGAAAACAGAGCTAGAAAGGTCAAAGACTTGGAAGAAAAGTCTGAGAATTGTTAGATATTCTTTTCTGATATCAAATTAATAGAATTTCACAGAAAATTCAGTAGAATTCGAGTAATTCCTGCAATTGTCATTAAATTTATGAATTCTTGAAAAATTGGTCCAAAGTCTGAGATAATTCGAACATGTTTGACGAATTCAACAGTCTAAAAAGTCTCTAAAAAGTCAAGAAACCCAGAAAACGGAGCTAGAAAGGTCAATGACTTGAAAGAAGTCTGAAAATTGTTAGATAATCTTTTCTGATATCAAACTAATAGAATTTATTATATCCAAGTTCAGAAATTATAACGTAAATTCTGCTGAAACAAATTTGAAGAAATTCACAGAAAATTCAGTAGAATTCAAATAATTTCTGGAATTGTCATTAAATTTAAAAATTCTTGAAAAATTGGCCCAATGTTTGAAATAATTCGAACATGTTTCACGACTTTCAAGTAATTTTAGAGGAATTGAAAAATTTCAACAACTAATAATTCAGGTCCTTCAGAAACGCGATAATTATCAACCATGTCGATGAAAATTGATGAAATTTCAATGCGATTTGAAGGAAAATTTTCAGATGCCAACACTTTTTAATATTATGCTGTAATTTTCATAATTTTCCAGAAATTACGATCAACGATTCAGCTGTAAAAGCCCAAGAGGAGTTGATCTGCGGTCTTGGCGAGTGTGTGAGCGTCGGAATCGGGGTGTGCAATGCCCTCGAGAGGCCGCTGAGGGACCTGATCCTCTCGATAAACTTCTATCAAGACCATCACAACGGCGTAAACAATTACAGACTCGATACCAGGCTGTCGACAGCTGGAGCGAACAAAGTCATGTTACCAATAGTGCGTAAAAATCGAATATATGTTTATCGAGACATGAATTATCGAATACGTGAATGAATAAACGTTTTTTACAGCTCGAAGAACACGGACGTGCTCATCACGAATGCCGAGTGGTATTCTTCACCGCCGGACAATACAAGGTGGACATTCAATGCAGCAGCAGTGAATCGGCTCCCGGCACACCGACCTTGTGCTCAGAGCTCATAAACGCTGGTCATACGTGGCGGTACATTCCTCCGATAGAGATAACTGTCGATGATTCGTGAAATTTTGGAGATTATTTATGTAGAAAATTTTGAACGGACTCTGAATAATCGGGTAAAGTCTCTCAAAGCTGATTAACCCGGTGGAGAGTATGAAACGAAGATAGTCAGCTAAAGCAAAACACATAGCTTCTCTCTTATCATATGATTCTTGATTTAGACATCGACTATCAGACTAATTGTAAGATCAAAAAATTTGATACGAAGTAAAGAAAGACACATAGGTTGAATATAGTCATCGTAAACTTGAGTTGCTAAGTTGCTAAAGGAGTATAATAATGTACAAATGCATAATAGACATTAGTATGTAAGAAAAAAAAAAAAAAATAGAAACACGAGAGAAACAAAGAACAAAGAAATGTTATGTAATATTATTGTTATATACGTCATGAATGTATGGTTTATAAACATTATCCGATACTTTTCATCGCAAAACATGTATACTTGAATTAATATTATTATTATTGTTTGGTTGTTTTTTTTCTATTTATTACTTTGTAGGCGAATGATGTAAGAAAATGAAGTAATAAAGTATTTAAACGAAAATGAGTAACTGTAATTCTTATATCGATCGTAGAAAAATAATTTATGCACAGAGGATTAATGATTTCTATCTAAAAAAAAATGAAAATGAAGGCACTTTTTGAGACTAATATATATGAAATTCAGTTCAATTTCGAACTAGAAATCCATAAATTGTGCCTTTTGTTTATCACATCGCAATCAGTAAAGTAGAATCGATTTCAATTCTGAAATTTTGTCTTCGATATAAAAAAGTTAAACTAAAAACCAGACTCACAATAAAGACCTTAAAGCTAAGCATGAAATGACCCTTATTGCACTAAATTTGAACTACAGCTGTGATTGTTTGGATCTTTTGTCACGTTAGTTAGATCTTATAGTTGCCTGGCTGCGTCTCTTTTAGTTACAATTAAATATCGGACGCTTGAACTGGTCGAAAAATCTTTTACTCTCCTCTAGCTAGTCTCACTAATATAATAAATAAAGTTAAAACGACCATTCATCTACTCCTCGGCTTCTTTCCCAAAGGAATCATTTCCATCTCCCTCAAATTCCTCCTGAATTTTTTATAAAATTCAAGTACCACAGGATTTGCCCATACTTGACTGGGTTTAAAGTCCAGAACCCTGAGGGCTTCTAGATTCTGAGCTCTGGAAAGAGCGACGTAGGCCTGCCCAGCGTCGAAAACCCTCCCAAGACTCATCTCGACGCAGTCTAGCGTCAGCCCTTGACTCTTGTGGATGGAAAACGCCCAGGCAAGCTTCAACGGTATCTGTTTCCTGCTCAAAACAGCACCGCCCGGGGTTTTGATGGTCCACTTCTCCGTCTTGGCTCTGTACTCTTTCCCGGATTTGAATTTAACTATCGGAGCGTCCTCCGCGAACCTGACGACGACCCCTCGAGCCCCGTTCACCAATCCACCGGCTATGTTGATGTTCTTCATCAGCATGACCTGCGCCCCAATTTTCAGGTCCAGTTTACTGGGAACTGGGACCTGCTGATCCAGGGTTTTTGTCATGTAGACGTCAGAGTCCTCCGCAAGAAACGACCTCGTCTCTCCCTCCAGCCCCTCCAGCTTGGACTCGTTGATCAAATTCGCGTCGTTTATGTGAGAGCAGAGCCTGGTCGCCAGGATCCCCTCCTTCTCGATCTGTTGACTAGAGGTGGCAGTCAGGGTCTTGGTGACGTTGTCCGTGACTATACCGATCCTAATGCTGTTCAAAATGCCGATGAAAACTGGATCGCTCTGCCTGTGAACTTTCTCAAGCTCAAAAGTGTGCTTGACGCAGTCTTTCCAGGCCTGGCTTTGGAAGCAGAACCTCATCTCCGTGTCTCGAGAGACGGGGGGAAGCTGGAGGAAGTCGCCGCAGAGGATTAGCTGGATTCCTCCGAAGGGTTTGTCGTTCCTTCTTATCCTCCTGGCCACGGCTTCTATCTTGTCGAAGAAAGATCCGTCCACCATTGATATCTCGTCTATGATCAGGTGCTTCGTCCTCCGCCAAACCCCGGCTGCGGCAGGCCTGGACGCCAGCTGGTAGCATTTCTCCAAGGAAGCCGTTCCCATTCCGATTCCAGCAAACTGGTGCAGGGTGACGCCTCCGATGTGGCACGCAGCTACTCCTGTGCTGGCTGTAGCCATTGTCGCCTCTGGTGGCAGAGCCGCGATGATCCTCTTCAGCAGGAAGGACTTTCCGGTTCCGGCCGATCCCGTGAAGAAGAGATTCTGCCCTCGGAGAGCTGCGTCGAGGACGGAACTCTGCTCGTCGGTCAATTGGCAGACGGTCGGATTCTCGTAGAGCTTTTTCGCGACCGGTATCTTCGGAGTGTTCCGGTCTATAAGCTTCCGCTTTCTGATGTTGGAAGGGGACGGGGTTGTGACGGTCGCGCGAGAAGCGGCGATGGCCTTCTCCTTGGCTTTGTCGATCTCCGCGGTCGTAGCGGGGCTTATTTCCTGCTTGGAGTGAAGCGGCTTGTTGGACAGAAGCTGTTCTCTGATGGAGAGGGGATTTTTCGTTCCGTTTTGCTCGGACTGACCGGTCATCTTGACGAATACTATTTTCAGAAAGGATATCAGCTGCGCCGGCGGAGCGTTGGACATCATCAGCGTGCAGCGAGACTCGATGAACTTTATCGACGCCTTGCCCTCGGTTATGAATTTTTTGAACACCGTAAAAGCTCGAAGAGGAAATTCCGACGTACCGTTACCCTTGTCTGGACGTATCTCTAACAATATTTGTCGAGCGCCGTTTCGGATCAGACGGGCCGTCGCCGACCTGTGAGACACTTTGCGTGACAGAGATCCCTGCGCGTTTAGCCACTCCATTGTGACTGCACACGTTACAGAATTGTCTGAATCCATGATGCGCTGGTTTTGACACTCGAATATCGGATAATGAACGATTCACACACTAAATGTGCGAAAATAACGTGACCATCGACACCTACGGGGTGGTGAGCCGATTTTTGGAGGTTAACTCACGACACCAGACGAATTACAGTTCGAAATGAGCTGGTGTCTGCGGAGGCGCGCATGCGCACGCGGCTTGGCGCCAATAATCGGTTATCATTGTAGACTCCGATTGGTGGAGACTTATCATTCGCTTTGAATCTTCCAATCATAGACAGCTATAATTTTGAAAATAAGAATATCGCGTGTCTAGTGACAAAAGGTCGTAAGCGTCAAAAATGCAATTTTGGTGGCAAAAGGGTGGACAAAATTTTTTTTCGTTGCATTCGCTTCAGAAACGTGAAACATGCATAGATCCATCGAAATTAGAAAAAAAAAAACTTAAGCGTAAAAGGTCCTATCCGCCAAAAATTACGATATTTTCCGGTAATGTTTAAAAAACCTGAATTTCAATTCATTTATGCATTTTCAGAACTTTCGCACAAAATGGACCGAAAACAACAGAAAAACAAAACTTTTTACCATTTTGACAATAAATAAACAAAAAAAAGATATTATTCGCCCTTATGTCATTAGCCAGCCGACCGAAAAAAAAAGTCAAACAAAAAATTTTTTCTCTAATCGCTCCGAAAACACTCGAAAGTTCTGAAACGTTCATGCAAAAAGTCGTGAGTGCCACCCTATGAGAAATAAATTTTACGATCGAAGATTTTTTTTCTTCTCAGATTCGACTTTTTGGATAAATGCGTTCAGAAGTCGAAAATTTCAATAGAACTTCGCGTTTCGAGTGTTTTCGGAGCGATTCGAGAAAAATTTTTTTTCACCCGACTACGATAAAATGACCGTATTTCGCCCCTGAAACGCGGATCGAAAGTCGTCAATTTCGGACCAGAGGGAAGAAAAGTCGATTGCCGGGCAAAAAAGTAAATAGCCGGGCAAAAATAGTACATTGTGTATCAAGGGCGCAAAACACTATTTTTCGAGTGTGAAATTTGCAGTACGAGCCGAAGGCGAGTGTACTGCAATCACACTCGCCAAAATAGCCTTGCGCCCGTGTTGCACACGATTTTTTTCTCAACACCTGGTCTGCAAAAATGCCTCTTTTCAGACGAGTGAGCGGGCGCAAAACGGAACTTTGCGCCAGAGGGCAGGAAAAGAGTCGTTTGCGCCCGCTTTAGGCGGGCGCAAAGCACATTTCCGCCCGAGGGCCGAAAAGATCTGTTTTGCGCCCGCTCAAGAGGTATGAAAAGTGGCATTTTGCGACCGGGTGTGAGAAAAGTAAATTGCCGGGGAAAAAAGTGGACTTTTTTGCCCGGCAATTTACTTTTCTGCCCGGTTAATCACTTCTCTTCCTTCTGGTCAAAAATTGACTACCTACTTTCCACTCGCGTTACAGCGACGGAATAAGGTCATTTTATCGAAGTCGGGTGAAAAATAGCATATGCCACAGGGGAGGAGCGCAATTTTCACCTCGTGTTCGTGCTGCCCTCGCTGCACTCGCTTCGCTCCGCAAACCTCGCACTCGGCGAAAATCGCGCTCTTTCCTCCCTTGTAGCATAATATACTATTTCCCGCAATTCCTCTTCCTTGATTTTGGTATTCTTTGGAAATGGGTGAAAGTAGTGACAATGCATTTTGATTCGAACGGCATCGAACGTTCTCAGTCAAAATCCGGAAAAAAATTGTTCGCCCTTTTGCCATTAGAAACGGCAAACAGTCGAATAATGGCGCTTACGACCTTTTGCAATTAGACACGCGATATGTTTTAGGACAGATTATAGGGATCAGGAGAGATTTATCAATTTTATTCTATTAGTATACGGATAGTATAGTACTGCGGATTTTATTTTTAATTCTAGAGCTACATAAGTAATTACATTTGTAACTTTTTAGTTATTAGATATCATCATTTATATAATAATTATAGTAATAATAGTACCCATATAGTCCTAATAGACACAGTTGTAAAAAAAAAAAAAAAACAATTTACCAGGTCCATGAATGAATTCATTTAAATGTTATGTGTATTTAAGATTTTGAGATTATCCATCGTTTTATTAAATTTGAAAATTATACTAATTGAATATCACCTTGATAATTTTTATGTTTAGTAGCTTTTATGTAAAAATTGCCAAAATTTCACTTTTTTGCAAAGAATATATAGTAAAAAAAATAGACATAAGTACAAAGATCGTTCCTATTATACATACCTATTCGAAAATAGTCAGTTTATGTATTTGATTGCACTGTGTAACCGCGATGTTTTACAGAAGTTGCCTCGAATTTTAAATTTGATGATTTTCATTAATAAACTATCATGATTCGTATACCATCAAAATATTAAAAATAAATTAGCTACTCACAATCTTCATATATATTATACTATATGAGCTCCAAAAAAAATACTTACCTTCATGTGCAAGCAGATATGAGGTGATGATTGCGATATCCACAGAATAATCTCGACATGTTGTCTGAAAAATATTGGCGATTGGAGCTGAAAACTTTCATCCGACCTCTTTCAGTGACCTGCAGTCAGAGGAAAGATTGCTAATAGTAATGATATACCTTAATTGATAAACTAGAATAATAGTTTTTATTTTTTTATTTGCGTAGAGAACATTTTTTCTTAATAGTTTGACCAACAGTTGAGGGAAAGTTCGCAGGTATAACGGTAATCGATTGAACAGCGGCTCGGCTACTTCGACCTGATCATGACTATTACATCAGTGAGATTTCGTCTTAACAATTTTTCCTAACTATACGCAAGAAAACAAAACAACTACATCATGATGTATTATCATTTATAAAGCATTATTGGGTAACGTTTTCCGTCAGATCCTGGAACATCTTGCTCAGGCAAGCGATCCTGACGCTCTGATCTGAGCATTCGCCGTGTTCTTCAAATATCGTGGGGGGTGAATCAAGATCAATAACGACGAGGAATTCTTGACGAAGAATCTTGACAGTGGTCTGATGTGGCAAATTTTTGTGGCCCAGAACGTCTAGAATATTGTCAAGTAACCCTTTCTCAACGGTTTTGAAAGTTCTGACGCTTCTACTGGCTGCCTGCAGCTGCGTCAACTTTTCGGTACGATCCACAGAGCTCGCTTCGCTCTCCGATTCCCTGTTGTGTAGACTGGAGGCTGTGGAAGAAATCCTTCGCTGGGAATTATATCCCAGAGCCCTTGGTCCTAAATTTGTCCCTGAATCCCTGTTGCGTAGACTGGGTGCGGTGGAGGAAATCGGCCCTTGCTGGGATTTATGTCCCAGAGCCCTTGGTCCTAAATTTGTCCCTGAATCCCTGTTGCGTAGACTGGGTGCGGTGGAGGAAATCGGCCCTTGCTGGGATTTATGTCCCAGAGCCCTTGGTCCTAAATTTGTCGCTGAACCACGGTGACCTTCTTCCATGTCTGTTGATCTGAGAAGATTCAACGATCTGAGCAAAGTCTCCGGTGGATCAGCATTTTCACAACCCTGTTAAAAATGTGGATAGAATTCCGTTAGAAACGGATAGAAGGTTCGATCCTATCCGTATCTTATGTGTTTTTGAACCTGCAATCGCAGATAGGGACGTATAGAAATCATTCTGTAATCTATCAGCATATGCCTGCACCAGCGGACAGAAATCGTATCCGCATCTGTGTGTTTCTATACGCAGCTCGTTGTGACATGAACAGAAATGCTATCTGTTTCTACCTGGTTCTATTTGCACTTGCTGTGATACGGGGAGAAAAGCTATCCGCATCTATGTGGTTCTACATGTAGGCATTCTTTATCCGTACCAATGAGCGGATCTGTATTGGTTCCTATACGTACTTATACGCGGGCATTCTTCATCTGACTTATGAGCGGATCTGTATGGGTTCCTATACGTACTTATGCGCGGGCATTCTTTATCCGTACTTCTGAGCGGATCCGTATGGGTTCCTATACGTACTTATACGCAGGCATTCTTCATTCATACTTATGAGCGGATCCGTAGGGATCCTATACGTACTTATATATACGCGGGCATTCTTTATCCGTACTTATGAGCGGATCCGTATGGGTTCCTATACGTAGGTAGACTGCACGCACTATGATTATATGTGTGTATAAAAAATCTTTCGGTTTCTTTATGATAGAGGAGAGGATTCATGGGTGTGACGATCGTTTTTTTACTAATATAGTTTATTAGAAAAATGACGTTTCGGCCGTGCATGGCCGGCCATTTTCAAATTCTGTAAGGTGTCTGTATGTAATGACGAACAAAACAGTTTATTACACAGGTCATATGCAATATTACACTGTGCTTCTATTTGGAATGATGGACGGAACGTCTAATCAGAATTTGAAGAAATTGAATTCCTATATGCGCACACACAGATAGAAACGCGTTTTGCATTTATGGAGTCACTACCCGAGTCGAAATTTAGACCCTCGTGTGGGCCTGCAGTTCCTACGTTTGGTAGGACATAGTAGGACCTATGGAGGACTAACTTTGTATTGAAAAAAGGACCTATTCTAGCCCTAAGCGTGGCCGATATTTCCGTTTCTTCCACGCTTAGGTTCAAAGTAGGACATCTTTAAAACCTCTACAGGCCCTCTATAGCCTCAAGACCTCTGCAGGTCCTTCACCATAAAATGTACATGGGATGCTACATCCACAAAAACTGATCCCCGGAATTTCAGTCATTGAATATTGAGATAAGTACTTGAATTTGAATTCGATATTTAGATTGATCGACACGTGAGTAGTGATACCAAATGCAAGTATTAATCATAATATCCAATGGCTGATAATGAGATTGGCCGAGTTACTCATATTTTCGTGAATGTGAGAGTCATCTCTAAATGAAAAGCGATGAATTATAGAAAGAATTCTTCATAATGAAAACTATACTGAAGATTTATTTGCGTACATTAACATCTAATTGCACATATCAATTTTATGAAGAAGTACGTGTTTACATGTTTTTATAATAATAGTTTTACATTCTCGTGTTGGACATACTATGTATCTGAATCATTTACCTATGAATATTACTGCAGCCATGGCTTTCATTACTGGTGTCATTGTATCCATTACTATGGCAAAAATTATTGCAATTTAAATCCTCATCACTTTTGTGATAAATACCCGGGAAAAATATTTATATTCGGTCATATAATATAATTATTATAACTGATCAGACATGCTTACATCCGAAAAATAACCCCACCTAACCATGTATGGTCATACATAGAATCAGATGTAGTCAGATATGATCAGACATGATCAAATACGATTTTTATGTGTAAATTTGTGTATAGAAATTATCATCGGATTTATTATTATCAAAGATCATGCAGCTTTTGAAATGAGTAGGTATCGGTAATAATTACAGGCAGAATTCCAACCATCGATTACACGTTTTTTCATTCTGTAAGACCGTAATGTTTTAGGACAGTATAATTATTATCAGTATAAAAAGATATAGGATAATGTGTTGGAACAAGTTATACTTGTACGAGCGGTAATGGTAAATAGCTATGAAACTGAAGCTAGCAACTATAATTAGCAGTCAAAAGTACTGATTTCAATTGGAATCAGACAATGAGGCTCAAGTATCAAAATTTTGTGAAATATTGTGCAAAGTGAATACTTTTACAAAAATAAATACATGAATCTTACTATATCCTTCTGTTCAGGAAAAGCTTGAAATGATTGGCTGCTAACTTATGGTTGCTAGCTTCAGGTTCATTGAATAGCTTTAAAGTCAAATTCAGCACAATGAACTTTCGACTACATAACACGGATAATACACCCGCACACTATAATGCACCTTTATTGAAATTACTGAAACTCCGTATTTTTCTTTCTTCCTATGTTCAAATACAACAAGAATTTCAGCCTCCTGCGATGAAAGTGTAAGCGCAAGGACCTTGCGAAGAAGATTTTGGTCACCTTGATATTGTCAGAATTTAAAAACCTATTTTTCCCCAAAATTTCACCGGAGTCTTCCCTTAAATTTCGTAGTTTTCTCAAATATGTTACAATGACTTGAAAAGTATCAAAATTAGTTTGAAGAATTTTTACTAGGTCTTAGAGACATCACGATATACTTTTGACTGATTCATGGTACGATTTGATCATATGTGAAGGAAATCTCCGTAGGAGTAATTGAGGGTAGGCCCTGGTCCAATAGTAAAAAGTAAAAACCCATGCAATGAAAATTGAGATGCAAGAACCTTTCGCTGAACCTCTCCGGAAAGCTTCGGAAGGGTTTAGCGGAAGGTTCCTTCGCGTCTCAACTTCGTCGTAGGGACTGGAAACTTATACCAGGCCCCACACTACCATAGTCTAGATAATGACGCGTGCTTTCGGATACCAGAGCTTCCCACTCTAACTTTATATACCATAAAAACTGACAAATTTTTCAAATTTTCTTAGGGTCTATCCTTAGAAAGGAATTATAGACTCTTTCTTAAGATCACAAAACAGAACAGCTCTATCTCTAGGGACAGAGAATATTGCTTTCTGATATGAAACAAAGTCGCGTGACAAGCAAACTACTAAAACTACGAAACATCACCCGACGCCGCTTCAGTAGTATCATGCATATTTTGCTTGGTATGCAAGTCAGCCGCTGGCCTATCCTCATGTTACCTTTTGCTTACACAAAAACCAAAAATTCGTGATAATGTTCGTACGAGTCGTGAAATTTTGAGTAAAACCGTACTCTTGCGAAGTCAGCTCGTCGCTGACAGACTCAGCGATCCTTTCATCGTCAGAAAATACATGTCGCAACGACGTATCACGCCTGTAAGCATTAAACATATCCTGTTGGAAGTATATTTCAAACTGAGTGTGCATTTCACTGAAGTGTAGACGGTGAAAATAATTACAGGGCAAGGTTATGTTTTGTGAATAATTACATGGCTATTCTATATTGGACCCGTATGTGGTAAAGATGCTCCTATACTCTCACATTGTAGAGCAATAGATAACTATAGACAACTAAGTTGTTTGATACTTGAAGAGTGAATTTCAGGCAGAGAGTCGGAAGTCACTCCGTGACAGTGGGAAAGATTAACGTTAGACCAAAGTTAGGTTATGTAGCGGGTTACGGGATGCCCGAACGTATAACTGTATTTCGTTTGACGATAATCCTTATATAAAATGTGTAGATGTTAGACTCACTCACCTGATACCGAGTTCAAGTTCAAATCTGTTGGAGAAGTGAATACAAGAAGCAAATTTTTCTAAACTATTGACCGAGCCGTACAACGCGTTCGTAGCCGTTGACATATCGAATCGAAACAATATGGCGGCGTCAGGCGAGTTCGTGCCGCTCGCCACGCGACAGCGCCAGTTAATAGTAGTCGTAGTAATATTTTAGCATTTATGATATAATATTTTCTAATAACTAAATTTTTTAAGTACTTATAGGAGCGAGGTCGCGGATAGGATCAGTGGCGTTTGATGGGGCGGCCGGCTGCAGGAAGACGCGGATAGGTGCTGGATTGTAAATTACGTATAGAAGCGGACACGTGTGGAGTGCATGTAAGATACGGATAGCGACCGGTAGATTTATTCGCGAGGTCGCGGGACGCGGATAGGATCGGGTGGCGTTCGATGCGGCGGTCGGCTGCAGGTAGACGCGGATAGGGACTGAACTGAAAATTACGTATAGAAACGGATACGTGTGGAGTGCGTGTAGGATGCGGATAGCTACCGGTAGAGTTATTCGCGAAGTCGCGGATAGGATCGGGTGGCGTTCGATGGGGCGGCCGGCTGCAGGTAGACGCGGATAGGGACCGAATTGAAAATTACGTATAGAAACGGATACGTGTGGAGTGCGTGTAGGATGCGGATAGCGACCGGTAGAGTTATTCGCGAGGCCACGGATAGGATCGGGTGGCGTTCGATGGGGCGGCCGGCTGCAGGTAGACGCGGATAGGTGCTGGATTGTAAATTACGTATAGAAACGGATACGTGTGGAGTGCGTGTAGGATGCGGATAGCGACCGGTAGAGTTATTCGCGAGGCCGCGGATAGGATCGGGTGGCGTTCGATGCGGCGGTCGGCTGCAGGTAGACGCGGATAGGGACTGAACTGAAAATTACGTATAGAAACAGATACGTGTGGAGTGCGTGTAGGATGCGGATAGCTACCGGTAGAGTTATTCGCGAAGTCGCGGATAGGATCGGGTGGCGTTCGATGGGGCGGCCGGCTGCAGGTAGACGCGGATAGGTGCTGGATTGTAAATTACGTATAGAAACGGATACGTGTGGAGTGCGTGTAGGATGCGGATAGCGACCGGTAGAGTTATTCGCGAGGCCGCGGATAGGATCGGGTGGCGTTCGATGCGGCGGTCGGCTGCAGGTAGACGCGGATAGGGACTGAACTGAAAATTACGTATAGAAACAGATACGTGTGGAGTGCGTGTAGGATGCGGATAGCTACCGGTAGAGTTATTCGCGAAGTCGCGGATAGGATCGGGTGGCGTTCGATGGGGCGGCCGGCTGCAGGTAGACGCGGATAGGTGCTGGATTGTAAATTACGTATAGAAACGGATACGTGTGGAGTGCGTGTAGGATGCGGATAGCGACCGGTAGAGTTATTCGCGAGGTCGCGGATAGGATCGGGTGGCGTTCGATGGGGCGGCCGGCTGCGGGTAGACGCGGATAGGTGCTGGATTGTAAATTACGTATAGAAACGGACACATTATGGTTGAGCCGATAGAAATACAACAGTAACGAATAGAAATTCAATCGTCACTTTGCCTTTTGCGGGTTAAGCGTATAGAATTCCATTAGGTACGGATAAGTTTGGACTATGTTTTCTATGGGTTTCAACCGGAACTCTATCCACATTTTTAACAGGGAAGCACTGCATTTCTCGGTGATGGAAACACCACTCGCTTCGTGTACAACAGGCGGAACAGATTCATATTTTCCATCATCGGACCCAAGCCCCCGTAGGTCATCGCTGGAAGAAACAATCTGATGGTTTTCCACAGCTGCGGCGGGTCCAGGAGACTCGGAACTCTGATAATTTGATTTCATCTCGGACAGCATCTCGATCATACTCGTAGTAGCCAGTCTCCTTGCGTCAACTTTGTTCTTTGCTCTGCCTCTGGTGACTAAATCCGAGACGTGACACTCCATCGTATAAATTTTACAGCCTTTGGAACTCACATCCAAGTACATAGGCGGGTCAACGCTGTTCTCCAAACAGATAGTCTGCAATAAAGACAATAAAATTCGTCAGAGAGTGAAAAGTATTATTTTTGTACATTTACCTCTAGCTCTTCGAGTTCCTGGTAGTAAATCCTGTCCTCCGGTCTGCGTTTCTGATCAATTAGTGACGTAGAGTAAAGCGGTAAGCGAGCCTTGTTGCGTAGGTATTTATTTATGTAAGCTAGGGCAGCGCTGTGTTTGGCGTCTTTTGTTGATCCACAGTAACGACTGTACGCCGTTAAGGGTTCGCCATGCGGTCTCAAGGGACAATTGACCAACATCATTGCTGTGACTTTGCCGTCCCTGTGACATTCGTGAAATACCAATTCGTACTTGGGTGTCAGTTGCGCTTTGCCCATTACATCATTCAGTACGGATGCTGGAGTTTTTCCATCGTGCCCAAACATCTTTCTTGTTTTGAACAGCTAATATCAAGTATCTGCAAAAGATGTACAGAAGTAAATGAAAATAGAGTGATTGACGCATCACTGATATCATTGATTCTACCTCACTGCAGTGAACTGTTTCATTACAGATTAAATTAATAAAATTGAGAAAATAGAATTATTTTCACTGTGTAGGTCTTCTTTATTGATATTTGTAAGAAATAGAGATCTCTGAAATTTGGTCAGATATTGATCTATATTTAGTTCATATAATTGTGTTAATTTCCCGATATTTCACAGCGGATTATTTGCATTAGACGTAATCCACATACGCGATAATTGAGGTCGTACTGATTATAAGATATTCATACCTGTGAGCCTCGCTCTGACCGTATGCAGCACCATGTGGCACTTTCAGTGGGATACTGCTAATATTTTGCTTGAAGCAGGATTCTGGTGTTTACAAAACGTGACTTTGGTCGACTGTATACAAGACGTCGTTAGGACTGACAATGAAAGGAATAGCCATCATCTACACACACAATCGAAGGTCGAAACAATATAGTTGTGTTGTGTGTTGTTTTGGAATGTATTCAAAAAGTAAGAACGGAAATATATTATAATATGATCAAAATACCGTTGCCTCTTTGTTGCCCACGATTCTTTATATAACAACTAACAAGAGTATACGGTCTGCAGGTTTTTAGTTTAGGTGGAACTCTCTATTAATCCGAAATTTGACTGAATGCGCATGCGCGGAGTACAATAATGACCACTTTGAGCTCCTAGTAGTTGAAAGTGCTCAATATTGCACGTTCGCAGACTCACTCCACCGTGACAGGAACAGCTACGTAATTGTGTGGCGAAAACAACGACGTTTGATGATAAAAACCGAGAGAAAATAAATCAGAGTGCTTTGGGTGAGGGTGAAAGAGAATCAATCAAGAGTTGACGTTGGATGCTTGAATTACTTCTTCATCTACTTTTCATATATTTGTATAACAGTAACAAAACAGGTAACAAACGGTGTTATATATCATACGACACCACTCGACTATCCTTTCATTAGGCGGTCCGTCAAATCAAGCAGGAGTCTAGTCAGGCAAGCGACTCGAATACTCTGATCGGAGCATTCGTAGTGCTCTTCGAATATCATTGGAGGTAAATCCTGCTTGATAAACACGACATATTCCTGACAAAGAATTCGTACAGTGGCCCTATACGGTAAATCCGTGTGGATTAAAGCGCTTAAAATCTTGTCATGTAACGCTCTCTCAGAGGTTCTCAAAATTCTGTTGATTCCGCTGACCGCCTGCAGCCGGGTCAACTGTCTCGGAGGATCTGGAGAGCTCGAACTTTCAACTCCATCGTCAATGCAGTCCCTTGCATCGGTATCAGGATGTGGACTATTACTTTTCATAGAAACAATCTCTTGCTGAGAATCTTTATTCAGATCTTTTGGCTTCAAGTCGGTTCCTGGGTCATAATGATCTTCTCTAGCTTCTGAATCTCTCTTCTGATCCTTCAACGATTTTAGTAGACTTTCTGCTGTATTAGGGCTTCTACAGGCTCCGGGTGCCTCAGCGAGAGGCAAACCACCCGCCTCTTGTTGGATGGAAGCTGATCTTATGCGGTCTGTGGATTTCGATCCAGATTTTTCTTTGGGCTGATATGCTTTCGGGTCTCCACGCGAAGAAACAATTTCATTGTCATATGTTTCCGTTTCCTTAGTCAACTTTTCCATCATTCTCCTCGCAGCCTCTACCGCAGCTTCCGATTTTCTTTTTCCTGCGCCTCTGGTGACAAAGTCAGCGACACGACACTCAATCGTCCAAGTTAAACTGTGTTCAGGACCCTCTGCACCTATAGTCCAGTAGGTAGGCTGCTCCAAATTGTTTTCGGAGCAAAAAGTCTAGAACAAAAATCATTAAATTTCACAACCATCTCAAAGGATTCATTTTTGATCTTTCAGAATACTTACCTCTAGGTTTCCTCGTCTGGAAGTTATCGGACTGAATTTCTCAGCTGCCCCTGTTTGCAGATGTTCGATGGGTGCGGTGGCGTGACCTCCACAGTTGTCAACAGACTTATTCCCTGCGTGAACTGAATTGGATTTCCCTCCGTCGAAGCTACAGTTTTGGTCGGCAGGCTGATATCCTTCCGGGTCATCGCTCAAAGAAATAATTTCATGATCGTGCGCCGTCCCTCCGGTCAGCAATTTGATCATTTTTCTAATAGCCTGCGTCCTTGCTTGAATCTTCCTTCGTCCTTTGCCTTCGGTGACATAGTCAGAAACATAACACTCAATCGTCCAAGTTAGATAGTGCTGAGGACCCTCGGCGCTCACGTCACAGAACGTAGGATAATCTAAATAGTTATCGTAGCAGAAGGTCTGAAAAAAAAAACGTTGTTGTATTCGAGGACTCAATTTCAATTCATTTCAGGCATTCACCTCCAGCTCTTCGAGTTTGTCGTTGTAAATATCCTCTTCATCTTCACGCGAGCGATAAACTCGCGGCGGCGAATACTCATCTACAGCATTTTCACGGCGGAAAAATTTATCCATAAAAGCCAAAGCTGCGCTGTGTTTTGCAGCCCTTTCTGTTGCACAATAACGACCGTAAGCTGTTACGGGGTTTCCAGAAAATCTCAAGGGGCAAGTTACCCGCATCATAAATGTTTCTCTTCCATATCTCGTATCTTGAAACATCAATTCGTACCTCGGTACGACCCGCTCTTTTGCCATCGTGTTGTTTAGTTCAGCTACTGGCGTTGGTTCGTACATCATTGATGTTTTCTTTATATTTGTGAGAGTATCTGGAAAAATATTCTAGCTCAATATAAAGTATCACATGATTGTGATGTTGTAAGCAATGTGAGTATCCGTTATAGCTAGTATTCTGATTGAGTGAAAATTGTAACGTTTTCACTCACCTTGCTCTAGCAAACTATGAGAACGATGAAATGAATGACTGAATGTATTATTTCTGCTTTCGATTTGTTTACCGCAGTTAAGGAGTCGACGCAGAGTGGAAAAAATTTGTTTGCAAAACCACTTTGAAGAAAATAAGTTTATATACCTGTTAGTACATTCAATATTTCCAGTGGATTGATTCTAATATTGCAGTCCGATCAGGATCGACGTGTTTACAGCACGTGACTCAGGTCGACTGAAGGGGGACAGCCGTGTACAATAGCACATTCGTACACACAATCAAACGATATACAGAATTGTGTTAGAATCTCGTAGATGTGTGTATTTATTCGAAAAGTCAGAAACAATAGCAATTCAAGAGAGGTATGAAAATCGTGAAGAAATATAATTGTAATTAAATACACCTTCATATGATTTTGAGAACTTTAAACTATTTTACGTGACTGTACATTATACAGGGTGAACCATTTCATGTTTCAAGAATGGAAGGGGCTTAAATTTAAGTTTCGCATCTTTGAAACGGTCAGATGTAAATTTGATCTAAAAAACACATTTCAATGTTGAAAATCCAATCTTAGACATCCTTTTTTGACATCAAATCTACGTCTGACCGTTTTAAGGTGAAATGAAAGTCACGTGACCTCGATATAATTTACACTTGGAATTTTCAAACGCTATTTTCTCAGCCAAAACACATTCGATTGATGTGAAATTGATATCAGTGACGTAGAAAAACTGAATGAAGGGCCTGCCAATCGTGGATTTTCGAATATCGAAAGACATAATCAGAATTTTGTGTAACAATATTGTTCTTTAACCCAAGGAGGTGCTGTCCCTCGTGGAGAGAGGCAGCACTTCCTTGGATTACGGAACAATATTGTTAAAAAACTGTTATTACGTGTCGATTTTCGAAAATCCACGATTGGCAGGCCCTTCATTCAGTTTTTCTACGTCACTGATATCAATTTCACATCAATCGAATGTGTTTTGGCTGAGAAAATAGCGTTTGAAAATTCCAAGTGTAAATCATATCGAGGTCACGTGACTTTCATTTCACCTTAAGCCCCTCCCATTTTCGACGGATCAAATGGGCCATCCTGTATAATAGTATATGATAATGTTCAACTATCCTTTCATCATGTGGTCCACTAAATCCAGAAGAAGTCTAGTCAGGCAAGCGACCCTGATACTCTGATCAGAGCATTCGTAGTGTTCTTCGAATATCATGGGAGCTAAATCCTGCTTGATAAGCACGTCGTATTCTTGATTGAGAATCCGGACAATGACTCTACGCGGTAAATCCGTGTGAACCAACGCGGCTAAAATATTCTGATACAGCTCTCTTTCAAGGGATCTCAACATTCTATTAATTCGACTGACTGCCTGCAGCCGGGTCAATTTTATGGGAGGATCAGGAGCGCGCGAACTTCCTACTCCGCTATCGACGCAGTCCGATGCATCGATATTAGGACTCGAGCTTCTACTTTCGGTAGAAGACATCTCGCGCAGATCTTTTGGTTCAAAATTCATTCCTGAATGATGTTGGCTTTCTTTTGTCTCTGAGGCTTTTCTCTGGACATCCAACCATCTGAGGAGAGTTTCTGCTGTATTATGATTCCTACAGGCTTTAGGCGCCTCAACGAGAGGCACTCCACTCGTTGGAATGGGATCGTCGCTAGAAGAACAGCGATCGCCTTCTCCATCGTTTAGTTGTTCTTCGCTGTTGTGCCAGAGCTTATTTTCCGCATGGATTGAATCGGTTTCTTGGACAGAAGCAGATCCCTGATCGCCGGGGGATTTTGATTCGAATCTTCCTGCATCAAACACATCGCTTGAGGAGACAATGTCTTCATCGTATGCCAGTGTGGTTGATTCAGGGGACCGAAAACTGTCAAGATTCGATCCGCTCTGAGACAGCATTTTTATCATCATCCCAGTAGCTTGTGCCTTGGTATCCGCTGCTTTTCTTCCTTTGCCAAAACTGACTAAATCGGAGACATGACACTCGATTATCCAAGTTAAACAATGTTCAGGACTCTCAGTGCCCATACCCCAGTAGATTGGTTGATTCAAATTCTTTTCGCAGCAAATATTCTGCAACAAAAATCAGTAAATTTGACAACGAATTCAATGAAATCACCTACAGATCTTGTGGGGTATTCACCTCTAGCTCTCCTCGTTGATTAATTGGCAGACTAGCTTGTAGTAGAGCTTTGAGGTCATCGGTGTTGTCGTTGGTATCTTCGGAGTGTTTTAATCCATGATCTTCGTCGATCGAATCGCGTCGTTGGACAGAATCTGTTTCCTGATCGTCAGGATCAACCAGAAGATTCAACGCCCTGAGTAGAGTTTTTTCCTCGTGTAAAACGCGATCTTGGTCTTCCGGCTGATCTCCGTTCGAGTCAATTTCATTGTCAGGGGCCAAAGAAGTTGATCGAGGCGAAAAACTCTGATAATACGATTCCATCTCCGCAGTCAGCATTTCGATCATTCTCTCAACAGCCTGCGTTCTTGCTTGCACTTTCCTTCGTCCCTTGCCTTCTGTGACATAGTCATTAACGTAACACTCGATCGTCCAAGTTGGATTACTCCAATACTCGAGACCCTCCACGCTCACATCATAGAACATGGGATGATCTAAATAGTTATCCCAGCAAAGGGTCTGCGAAAGAAGAGGAAAACTTTTGTAGAATTATTTTTGTGACATTTTTCAATATTCACCTCAAGCTCTTCGAATTTCTCGCAATAAATCCGGTCCTCATCTTCGCGTGAGTGATAATGTTGTGGCGGCGAATACTCTACTTCATTTTTATCGCGTAAAAATGTATTAATAAAAGCTAGAGCCGCGCTTTGTTTGGCCTCCTCTGGTGTGCGACAGTGTTCGCTGTACGCAATCATGGGTCTTGCGCAGGGTGTCGGAGAGCAAGTGACCTGCATTATGAACATTTCTATTCCATATCTCAAATCTGGAATCAATTTGTACCTCGGTACCACCTGTACTTTTGCCATTGCATCATCGAGTTCAGCTACGGGCGTTTGTTGGTACATCGTTATTTCGTTATCAATACCCAGGTTTCTGCTGAATGAGAGCTTCTCTTCTATGTTAGTTGATATGTTAGTCATATATTTCAAACTATGAGAACGACCAAATGTAAAAAAGATCGCGAATCGTGAGGATTGATTCTAGTGAGGAAAAATTTATTTGTACTCTCTGTTTCCTTACCTAGTAAGAAGTCGCAACGTTAGGTATGTAAGTGTGATATGTAAGTGTGTTCGAAATCGATGTGTTTACTAAACGTGACTGGTCAACCGAATGAGACAGCCGTATACAATGGGACCTTTATGCACAAAATTCGTCCAATCGTATAGTTCGTACTGTAATTTATCGTCAATGTCTGAATTCGAAAAAGGAGAATCGAAAGAAAGCGCCACAGAAAATTTACTGTAAATCAAATATACGTAATGATGATTAATTTTCTTTAGAACAAATAATTGAAGACACTTTTTCATCTAGTTTGGACAACTTTTGCGTGTATTTAATAATATAGGTATGCAGTAACAAAGGAAGTAGAAAATTATATCATGTAGCATGATATTACTTAAATCACTTAATATTCTAAGTTATTTACTTACACCTAATGTTTGTACCTATGTATTGATAAGCTTGTAATGCTCGAATAAAATTAAAACTAATATAAATCAAGAGTATTATTATCCATCATTAAAGTAGTAAAAATGAGTAGGAACAAGATTTCTGCAATAGAAAACCAAACAGCCTTATGATACCAGATCGCGATAAAATCTCGTTGTTCGAAAAAACAAGCACGTATTTTGAAACTAATCAAACACACAAAAACTAAAAAAAGCAACTTTTTCGCTTTATGCACTTGTAGTAACGTAAATCATAATCCCATCTTCGAATTAAGGTGAAATGAAAGTCACGTGACCTCGATATGATTTACACTTGGAATTTTCAAACACTATTTTCTCAGCCAAAACACATTCGATTGATGTGAAATTGGTATCAGTGCCGTAGAAAAACTCAATGAAGGGCCTGCCAATCGTGGATTTTCGAAAATCGAGACGTAATAACAGTTTTTTTTAACAATATTGTTCTGTAATCGAAGGAAGTGCTGCCTCTCTCCACGAGGGGCAGCACCTCCTTGGCTTACAGAACGATATTGTTACACAAAATTCTGATTATGTCTTTCGATATTCGAAAATCCACGATTGGCAGGCCCTTCATTGAGTTTTTCTACGTCACTGATATCAATTTCACATCAATCGAATGTGTTTTGGCTGAGAAAATAGCGTTTGAAAATTTCAAGTGTAAATCATATCGAGGTCACGTGACTTTCATTTCCCCTAAATATCACATCATGTAAAAGATCTATTTAAAGATACTTAAAAATAATAATAACAGTGGATAAAAGATATCGAGAATCAAAAAACAACAAAAAAGTAGGAACATGAGATATTTCTAAACTTTCGATTCATCCAGCTTTTCCCCCTAGTCTTTAAGCTTCACACATTCGCTAGGCTCTCATTCGACTCTGAATCATCGTTGTTGTTCTTCATTTTCTGAGCAACCTTGCGCCCGTTCACCATTCTAAGCAGTTCTCTAGCTATGTCTGGTTTCCTACGTGCTGAGCGTGTTTCAGTTTGGGCTTGAGTAAAATCGCTGGCGGGATATAAATCCCGACACTCCTGCGGGTCATTGCTGCAAGAAACAATTTTGGGGCTGATCACCGGTTTGGTGGAATTAGCGGAGCCCAAAATCTCCGAAACTGGTCCTTTCGTCGTCAAGATCAAAGACATTCTGGTAGCAGCCTCTTCCCTCGCCTCAGACTTCCTACTTCCTTGACCCTCGGTGCTGATGTAGGAAACTTTACACTCGACTACCCAGACAGGGTGCTGTTTAGAACCCCCGATGTACAAATCTATGTACTCTGGCTGCTCCAGCTTGTTCTTTGAGCAAATATCCTGCAACGACAATAATTTCAGAATCAAAATGGTACAACTCATTGTGGAAATTTTTGTTTGCTCGTAAATATTCACCAATAGCATTTCACATCCTTTGTAAATGACCTCGGTGTTGACTATTCTCTCGGTTGGATTTCCATAGCTGCAGAATCTCTGGAGAAAAGCCATAGCTGCGGTGTGTTTAGCTTCTTGTTTGCTTCTACCGAAGGAACCGCAGGCTGAGAACACATCTCCGTCAGGCACAATGGGGCAGGACACCTTCATCATGAACAAGTTCTCTCCTTGTCCTCCCTGCACCAATTCGTACTTAGGAACTATCCTCAGTTTCGTCATCATGCTGTTCAGCATGGCTACTGGTGTTTGATGGCTCATTCTGGATCGTGAGAGTCACCTATAACACGCCAGAAAGGTGTTCACATCAGAAGTACTCAGAAAATCAGATCACTGTCATTGATATGGCTCGAGCAAATTAGAGCTCCTTCAAACTATTTCAATTGTAGTGGCTGCAACAGGCTGCAAGCTCGTGCGATATTGATGTTACATGGAATCTAGTTATCCAGGTAGTTGGTATCCAAGGTCAAGTATGCCAATTGAAGAAGTTGACCTTTCGGCCACTGTGATAGTTCCTTTTCAAAGGGCTGGTAACGATAGAGGGGCCCTGGGAGAAATCAATTACAACTCAGTAACTACATCAACAGTCGTTGCAATGGGTTGTAATTCTAATTGGAGTAGAACACAAGAATAATTTGAAGCAATTTTGCACGATATCGAACAAATTTGAGAAAAAACTAAGATAATAAACCAGTTAAGCATCTTCACAAGCGGATTGCTAGTGTGTTCGTCGCCTTGCATGTACGCGCCTATACTAAGGGTGTTGGATTCGGTGAATTGACAACATTGGTAAAAAAAACTGCGTGTACTTTTGTACATTATCGCACGCTACCCAATCATGCATATTGCGTCCGTGAAGGTAGATACTTACCTGGCGCCTCATACGGATGACTCTAGTATTTCTAGAGACGGAGATTTGTTTTGCACGATACCGAACAGATTTGAGAAAAAAAAGATATTTAGGCAGTGCGAAACTGAATTGTGACCTTAAAAGCGACTCAAGTGATCAAATCTTGGAAAAAGTGACTTCGATTGAAAGAAATGACTAATAGTGAGAATAGTGACCCGCTACCAGCCCTGTCTTCATAATTTGAAAAAAATTGTATTATTCCATCACCGTATAAAGGGGCCATTCAACAACTACGTTCGCGTTTTTGGGGGATTTCAGACCCCCCCCCCCCTTCGTCGCGCTTTTTAGCACCCCTTAAGTACACGTTGTCAGAAAAGTCAGACCCCTCCCTGCCCCCCTCGAGCGAACGTATTTCTTGAATGATCCCAAACAAATGAAGTTCATGGTGCTTTTAGTTCATAAAAAATGTGCACTGAGTATGAATTTCCTATACGCCAACCGCATTGAGGAGAAAAAAGACACTAGTATGCGTGAGATCCTGTGATGCATGCGATATCAGCGCCACCATGAGTTGATAACTATAGTTATTGTTTTTATGTGACAACACAGGCTTGCCCACTGTGCTTGTGTAGGTACTACCATACGATAAGGTACGGAAGCCCGGTCCGGCCAACTCGTACAGACATACTCTGTCGATAAAAAATCAGGATTTAACGTCGTACTGTGTCACTATCGACTATTAGTTAATGAGTTTTGAATTCGAATTTGAAAATATAATGATACTCAAATGCTGATTTTGATGATTTGTGTTCAATCAGCTTGGGCACCGAGGAGATACGTACTAATCGTAGTGCAACGAAATTGAACATAAATCACAATCAAAGACGTTCGCAATCAATTTTTCTCTCATATCATCACTATCACAAAAGTTTCAATATTTTGGACCAATTTCAATTTTAGATACAAAAAAAGTTTCAGTACATCCCGATTTTGGCGACAGTGTGTGTCGTTAAATCCTGATTTTAAGGACATAGTTAAGGGCCTTGATAGTTAAAACGGCCTATTTTTTATCCCACGCAAAAACACTGACACGTGATTTTTTTAATTTGCAAAACTGATTCTTTCTTCTGAAATTCTGAACAGATCCGCTGAAATTATAGCCGAAATGACAGATATTTGAGTAAAAGAAATGTTCATGCGACGGCGACATGCGTGTTGCGTTATCTCTGTTTACACGCGTAAAATCGACGCACGTGATCAGACGGCGAGAAGCATGGTTAATTATATTACGTATTAATTGAAGATAATTGTACCTGTCTGCTACTAGTATCCTCCTCGAGTTGGCGAAGGTATGAGGAGATAACTGCCCCTTTTCGTAAATTTATTCGCCGACCAAGTACAGAAAAGTAGATATTTGTTTACAGAACGCGGCTTCGACAGTCGGAACACCTCGTGGTTGTGTTGTTGTGTCTAGTACTCTAGTGTCTATTCGAAACAGTGTTGCCAGGTGGTCAGAGTGATGCTCCTATCTAAACTATAATCTCAATTCCCCCTAAAAATCCCCTAGACAACCCCCACCAATCAAATAGCGGTCCGAGGGACCATGATTTAAAAAAAAAACGGCGGTAATTTCAAGACATGTCTTCGCTTTCCGAGATCTAAAAGATAAAATTTTATAAATTCCTACAGAATGACTAATTTGTTATGGTATATTCGAAATTGGTGTGTTTGAGGATGAGTTTTTCAGTTCAAAGGCGATGAAAAAGCACAATTCTCGGGATATTGAAATACCCCAAAAAATCCCCTGAATAATTCTTTCCCCTGTTTGTCCCCTAAACGTGATCAAATTCCCCTGAATCTAGGGGGAAATCCCCTAATCTGGCAACACTGATTCGAAAAGCAAGGACCGACGAAACGGTGAACCGGAACTCGCGCGTGAGTCAAAATACGTTTAATGCGAGGTACGGACGGATAATGGAATAAAATTTGTTGATGTGAAATCATCATCGACTGATATAATCTCTTTATATATAAAAAAATCCTTCGTCGTCGTTCGCCACGTAACTATGGGTAACTATGGACGGTTGTTGATTTTATCTGACACTGACACTTGTTGATCTGTCTGTGTGTGTGTGTGTATACATATATGTGCAGGACCATCGGCCATAGTTCTGGATGTCCAGGTCTCAGTTCCGGGTGTCCAGGTCTCAGTTCCGGGTGTCCAGGTCTATCGCTCCATAGTTCTGGATGTCCAGGTCTGTTCTGGATGTCCAGGTCTTAGTTCTGGATGTCCAGGTATACGGCGCCATAGTTCCTGGTGTCCAGGTCTATCGCGCCATAGTTCTGGGTGTCCAGGTCTACCGCGCCATAGTTTTTGGTCTCCAGGTCTATCGCGCCATAGTTCTGGATGTCCAGGTCTATCGCGCCATAGTTCTGGATGTCCAGGTCTACCGCGCCATAGTTCTGGATGTCCAGGTCTATCCCGCCATAGTCTGGGGTCCAGGTCTATCGCGCCATCGTTCTGGATGTCCAGGTCTACCGCGCCATAGTTTTTCCCCAGGTCTATCGCGCCCCCAGGTCTATCGCGCCATAGTTCTGGATGTCCAGGTCTATCCCGCCATAGTTCTGGTGTCCAGGTCTATCGCGCCATCGTTCTGGATGTCCAGGTCTACCGCGCCATAGTTTTTGGTCCCCAGGTCTATCGCGCCATAGTTCTGGATGTCCAGGTCTACCGCGCCATAGTTCTGGATGTCCAGGTCTCAGTACTGGGTGTCCAGGTCTATCCCGCCATAGTTCTGGGGTCCAGGTCTATCGCGCCATCGTTCTGGATGTCCAGGTCTACCGCGCCATAGTTTTTGGTCCCCAGGTCTATCGCGCCATAGTTCTGGATGTCCAGGTCTACCGCGCCATAGTTCTGGATGTCCAGGTCTCAGTTCTGGGTGTCCAGGTCTATCCCGCGTCTCAGTTCCGGGTGTCCAGGTCTATCGCGCCATAGTTCTGGATGTCCAGGTCTGTTCTGGATGTCCAGGTCTGTTCTGGATGTCCAGGTCTTAGTTCTGGATGTCCAGGTCTACCGCGCCATAGTTTTTGGTCCCCAGGTTTATCGCGCCATAGTTCTGGATGTCCAGGTCACAGTTCTGGGTGTCCGGTCTCAGTTCTGGGTGTCCAGGTCTATCCCGCCATAGTTCTGGGGTCCAGGTCTATCGCGCCATCGTTCTGGATGTCCAGGTCTCAGTTCTGGGTGTCCAGGTCTATCCCGCGTCTCAGTTCCGGGTGTCCAGGTCTATCGCGCCATAGTTCTGGATGTCCAGGTCTGTTCTGGATGTCCAGGTCTTAGTTCTGGATGTCCAGGTCTACCGCGCCATAGTTTTTGGTCCCCAGGTTTATCGCGCCATAGTTCTGGATGTCCAGGTCACAGTTCTGGGTGTCCGGTCTCAGTTCTGGGTGTCCAGGTCTATCCCGCCATAGTTCTGGGGTCCAGGTCTATCGCGCCATCGTTCTGGATGTCCAGGTCTACCGCGCCATAGTTTTTGGTCCCCAGGTCTATCGCGCCATAGTTCTGGATGTCCAGGTCTACCGCGCCATAGTTCTGGATGTCCAGGTCTCAGTACTGGGTGTCCAGGTCTATCCCGCCATAGTTCTGGGGTCCAGGTCTATCGCGCCATCGTTCTGGATGTCCAGGTCTACCGCGCCATAGTTTTTGGTCCCCAGGTCTATCGCGCCATAGTTCTGGATGTCCAGGTCTACCGCGCCATAGTTCTGGATGTCCAGGTCTCAGTACTGGGTGTCCAGGTCTATCCCGCCATAGTTCTGGGGTCCAGGTCTATCGCGCCATCGTTCTGGATGTCCAGGTCTACCGCGCCATAGTTTTTGGTCCCCAGGTCTATCGCGCCATAGTTCTGGATGTCCAGGTCTACCGCGCCATAGTTCTGGATGTTCAGGTCTCAGTTCTGGGTGTCCAGGTCTATCCCGCGTCTCAGTTCCGGGTGTCCAGGTCTATCGCGCCATAGTTCTGGATGTCCAGGTCTGTTCTGGATGTCCAGGTCTTAGTTCTGGATGTCCAGGTCTACCGCGCCATAGTTTTTGGTCCCCAGGTTTATCGCGCCATAGTTCTGGATGTCCAGGTCACAGTTCTGGGTGTCCGGTCTCAGTTCTGGGTGTCCAGGTCTATCCCGCCATAGTTCTGGGGTCCAGGTCTATCGCGCCATCGTTCTGGATGTCCAGGTCTACCGCGCCATAGTTTTTGGTCTCCAGGTCTATCGCGCGCGCCATAGTTCTGGATGTCCAGGTCTACCGCGCCAAGTTTTTGGTCTCCAGGTCTATCGCGCCATAGTTCTGGGTGTCCAGGTCTATCGCGCCATAGTTCTGGATGTCCAGGTCTATCGCGCCATAGTTCTGGGTGTCCAGGTCTACCGCGCCATAGTTTTTGGTCCCCAGGTCTATCGCGCCATAGTTTTTGGTCTCCAGGTCTATCGCGCCATAGTTCCGGACGTCCAGGTCTACCGCGCCATAGTTTTCGGTCTCCAGGTCTATCGCGCCATAGTTCCGGACGTCCAGGTCTACCGCGCCATAGTTTTCGGTCTCCAGGTTCATCGCGCCCTGGGTGTCCAGGTCTATCGCGCTATAGTTCTGGGTGTCCAGGCCAGGGCATACAGGTCTTTTAACAATAATTCGTCTGTTTTTGCAAGAAGGGTTAGAAATGGTTAGAATAGCCACTGACGGCTAGAAAAAGTTAGGCCAGTCATTCCTAGGAAAAATGAGTGTCCCAAGAAGGGTTAGAAATGGGTAGAACAGCCACTGACGGTTAGAAAAAGTTAGGCCAGCCATTCCTAGGAAAAGTGAGGCGCGGAGCGCCGAACAGCGAGGCGCGAAGCGCCGAGTGCCCGAGGCGCGTAGCGCCGAGCGGGGTTGCCGCGCGAAGCGCGGAGGGGCGGAGCCCCTAGTTATATAAGTTATTTTCGTGACAACGTATGAAAAGAAAGCCAAGTTTGATTTTTGCGAATGTTTCGTCATTGTTTTCATATCAAACTTTACTTCCAAAAGGTCCAAACGTGTTTTAAGAATTGTTATAAAAATAATTTAAGCTACTTTAATGGAATCCGATTTTGTTCGTACTTATTTCATCAATATACGAGATTATTCCAATTTACAGAAAATAATGTACATGCATGATTATTTTATGGGTTGATTTACTATTATGGTGGGAATTTGACTAATATTGACTTTACTCTTAGAATAACAAATTCATTTTTATTTCATTCGATTTTTGAATGTAGATCGATTCCAACTTCATTTTAATTTTTTATATTCCAATGTTTCTACGTTTTCAAAATTGTGATTTCATTCTTATTGTTATTTTGATAAATTTGACTTGACAATGGCATTCTCATGAGATTCTTATAAAAAATTGAGTCTTACATTGATTCATTGAATTTCTCTTTATAAATTAATATTTAAAAAATTGTAAATAATAATTTGAAGTTTAGGAACATTTGTTATGGTTTCAAGACCTGCACCATCAAAAAATCACAAAAAATAACTAATTTCACTATACACATGATAAAAATAATGTTTCACATGTTCAAATAAAATTTTATCAGTAACGTAGTTTTCGAAAATAGAAAATATCTTTCATTCTAAATAATATTCTACTGAGCTCTTGATACGGGAAAGCTATACATAGGTGTTTCCGATCAGCATATACCTACTCACAAAATACACGTACTTGATTATCATCTTTAACAGTCGAATCAGAGGTGATAAACTTACAGGGTATATTTGAAATATGGAATTGTTTAAATTCTCAAGTTCTGTAAATGTTTTCTAAGTTAGTTACATATTAGTAAACGTAATCTAATATACCTAATTAATATTAGAATTCATTGAGAAGCTTTGAAGTTCAATAAGAAAAAAAATGTTTCACCAAATATTGTGTACTTTGATTCGAATTTCTATTTATCCATAAAATGCCGCACACTGGACACAGATAACGCTAATCGAATAATAATTTCCGAAACTTCGGAAACCACGTCAGAAAAGACGTCATAAAATACGTGGGACCGACGACGTATTAGGTTTTCAATGCTATTCCAATTTCCGGTCTTAACGCGGACGTCCTTTCAGATGTGGGAGCTCATAGGCATTGTCTGAACCATTTTACGACGTCATATAAGACGTCTCTTTCAGCGTCTGTTCGGCGTCAGTTTCGGTGCCGGAATTTTCAATAGGTTTTAAATAATAACACTTTTTTTTTCACTCGATGAATACGAAAATTAATAAAAACTAAACATTAATATAAAACTATGCGCGTGTCCCAATTACGGTGCCTTCGAAAATATCTGTGAACCAAATACGGTGCCCCAATTACGGACAGTGTCCCAAATACGGAGCCCCGATTACGGGCGCAAGTTCTGCGGTAAATGAGCAGGTTAACTTCACTTCACGTGTTATATTCTTGCCCGGAAATATCATAGAAGACGTTTCCCGTATTTACGAACGATTTGTATCGAAAAGAGTGACGTACTTGGGAATTCTAAAACATTCGAATACACCTAACCTCCTGTTCTGTTCGAAATTGTTGTATACCGACTGTCCGTAATTGGGTCTAGAAGCCAAAATGCTGTCCCAATTACGGCACTCCGTAATAGGGACAAGTGTTCAAACTCGTGTACCAATTGCGGGCCCCACTATTATTATCAGAAAAAATGGTTAAATTGTACATTTTTCCGTTTAGGTGTTGAATATTATAGTCAAGATGTCATATCAGATAAGTTGTATTGAGTTATGAGTGATAATATTGTATTTGTCGCCATTTGAAAAAAGGTGATTTCTTAGCACTTTGGTTAAGGCAGCTAAGATAATTTCGATCGATGTGTGAGTCCGAAATCGAAATTAAATGTTCAATGGATTATTTGAAGCTTCAACATGCGAGGCTACTTGTTTCGTCAAGTTTATAAATCAAGCTTTACGATAAAAATTCACACATGCTGATATCTGGTAGTGCTATTTCTTAAATTAAAGAAAACACAGAGAGGGCACCGTAATTGGGACACCCTCCGTAATTGGGTCACCTACCCTACTTTTACCAATCACAGTCCGTGTAGGTACTGAAATTTATTTGTGGGAATAATTTAAGCATCATTAAGACAATTACCACTATCAAATAATCATACATTCATACCACTAAATACTACTATACTAAATAGCCATACCTACGATCAACTATCATAAGATTATCCTGTATACCTCTATCGAGCTTGATACGCTCTATTATCTCTTAACAAATCAAAGTTTTGTACTTTTTGAATAAATGACGCATCAAATTTGATTGATACCTACTTTATTATTAGCAGAATATACTGACATCTACATTGAATTTGACACACATTTGATCTAATAAGCAGTTGCTTCCCGACTTTCAATAAATATTTACAACAAATTTTGCTTATGCGCATTCAGATTACTTTTCTGTTTGACCAAAATTGAATGTTTCAATCATTTGCCACAAAAATATTGATTTAATGTATAAATTGAAGAAGTTCTCCTTTTATTCTTTTGAAGGTCCTTGGCTTTCACCATCTAGCCACTATCTTCTTTTTATACATAGTATGTAGTGTTTAGTTTCGCGGGTTAACGGAAGCGGAGTGGGGTAAACGATACTGAATATCGAAGACTGTCGGCAAAAGTTGGAACTATACTCATATCAACAATTGACATCGGTATTTCAAAGATTGTTGAGCATTGTTTCTTTTCCGGAAGCGAAAGCAGCGCCTCGGCGGCCGGACGCATCGAACGTAGGAAGGATGGGAGGACGGAGGACGCCGGTCTCTCGCGTCGCAGACTTCGTGGCGGTGGACGTTCGAGGATCGACTGGTCCACCGATCGATCGTTACATCGGACTATCGGAGTACGTATCTCTTTTTTAATATCTGAGGCGTATTCGCGTTGGGATCAAAGTGATTTTCATCATAATGATGTGCCAATCAGATGTCGAATAGCAACGCACTGAAGTTAGGCGCTATGATCTGATTGGCTAGATTGTCTCATCATTATGATGAAAATCACTTCTAGCCCCAACGCGAATGCGCCTCTGATCATCATGGGAATACCCTGTTTACTCGATTCGACGCGCGACGACAACAGATGATTTCTCACTTTTTATGAACGATCAAAGTAACGAATTATCAACGAGATCAGAATCATGTTTCGTAAAGCAAAATCGTGATACAAAATCTTGCACGTGTCGAGAAAAACTCGCGATCTTGTTTCGAATTCATGTGTCGCTTGACGCTGATTTTCTATTTTTTTTCCTGGCTATTCGAAATAAAAAATAATCATTGAACCGGTTTAGTTACGGTCTCGTCATCGTCTCTCTTTCTCTCTCTTACTTCGTGTTCATTGAACAGTGATGGAATCATCAATTTCGGCATTAATAAACGATCGTCATGTCAGTTATTCGTTTTATTCTTATTTATTTTATGTTCGAATTACCTAACCTAACCTAACCTAAACCGTAAACACCTGGTGGCACACACGTGGTTTGGAATAAAATTCTCCGAATCTCGTGCGTATCGTCGGCAATATATGGCAGTTAAATGTTCAACAAGAAATCATTTTTGATTTGCAATTGATTTAAATTTCGTTGAAAATAAAAATCGTTAAATTTTTTTTTTCACAATTTTCACAATTATTACAGAAAAAGCCGTTCTTCCGATCGACGCTGTTAATCGATATCGAAGCCTTTCGCCCGGAGATCTAAAGTCGTGTCCACTGCAGTCCGGTCGCCTGCCTCCGTCTTCTATCAACGTTGGCTACCGGCTCACCTGAGCAGCAATCAATAATTCATAATTGTAAGTTAATTTTTCGTACTTTTTTCTTTTTCTATTCATTCATATTTCTATTCATAGGGTATTCCCCTATTTTTGTTTGCTCCGAACATTGTTCAGCGTCGAATGAATAATATTTTCGTTTTTGATGATTCTTGAATTATTACAGGTGCTACGGTGTCTACCTTTCTCTTCATATCGACTCACCGGACGAACCGAAACAACCGAATTCGTCGAGGCAGCGTAGACTTTTTACAAGGAAACGACATAAAGTGACATCAATTGAAATAAATAGGTAAGAAAAAGTCTAAATACATATAGACACTGCATTTTATTATATATTGAATAAACATTCGATTATTAATTTCGTTATTGTGTTTGAATTCTCTGTTACGGACAATATTGAGACACCGGAGGATCATCGGACATCATCGGAGCTGAGATTGACGACGATGGAGACGATAACCTGTGCAAAAAAAGATTTTTCCAAAGGTAAGAGAAGAATAAAAAGAAAAATAAAGATGATCGAGTTATCATTCGATGACTAATCTTTTCTTTTTGCCAAATTTTAGGTTTCAGCGAGCAGAAACGCCGTCACTGGCATACGACCCGAACGTCTTCCAAGGGGGGAAACCCCTTGGTCGAGAAGACCCCTCACTCACTCTTCCCATCCCGAATGAGAAAATATATCGCATGAATGTTGGAAAATGAGTGACCAAAAATTGAAAATGTGATTCTTCATTTGCGATTGATTTGAATTTCGTCGAAAATAAAGATCGTTAAAAATTTTATTTTTTTTTCTTCTTCTATTCATTTGTTGTCACTTAGATTCGAAAGATGTAATGAAAATTATTCCTCGTCCCATCTTCATTCTTAATGTGTAACAAGAATTCAGTTGAAAACAATTAAGAATATCTAAGCGTTCACAATCTGTTTTTAAGTGGTACTCTGGTATTATTTCTTACCTTCTCCGATGTCACAGCGGCAAGGGCGGTGCGGGTGAAGGTGTGTGTGCGTCGGTGAGTCCAAGAGTCTTTAAACTTAAGTTAAATTCTAGTGGATTGGTTTTCAAATAAATCTCACAATTATTCATCTCACCGTCTAATTCAACAGAAACACATTTATTGTTTGTCAAATCAATGAATCTGAATACACTGAGTATACACAACCATCTGAACCATTAGCAAAAATTCACATGCATGCCTCTAGCGAAATCAACAACAACCATAATAATAATAATAATAATAATAATATTAATAATAATGATCAAAATAATGGACAATGACATAATAATAGCGTAACATCATGAACGAAACAAATAAAAAATTTGTTTTCCCAGAAAAAGGTTTCAATCAAGTGAAAATGAAATAAAATTGAATATCTTTCAATTATTGCTATAATTGTTGACTAAAGACCCGGATGATTCCTTCGGTCGAGGCTACAAAAATCACATTCATCGAGGTTCAAGAAGGTTATAAAAGGAGCGGCGTATTAAACTTTTTTTGTTTTATGTACTTTGCGCGAAACACTACCGAGTCTCTTGATTACATTGTTTGCTCATGGCATGATGCCAACATTAATAATATGCATTTTCTTGTTATCTGCGAATATATTGAGCAATATTTTTCGAAGCTAGATTAAATTTCTTATTCAAAGTCGCGCGGGTATTTCAGCGCACTACTTGGGATTCGATATTCGAGTGGCGCTAGGGTCGCTACAGTATCATGTAACGTCCCAACCGTTGTTCACAAAAGACCCCAGGAATTACTCCCTAGAGTTTTAATGTTACTAGTGGCTAGTCCTACAGATCAGTAGTTCAGGGTGCTCAAGTACCGATAAAGTATTGAAATACACTGAATTGGGGTTGATTTCTACGTTATCGTCCGTGGATATGTTACAGTCTGGGTAGTAGGGCAGTCTGTTGGATTATCGTCCGTAGGACAGGAAGGATTATTAAAGGATTAATTAATATGTGTGTTACCTTGTTCTCGTATGGATGGTCGGCGTTGACGGGGTGATACAGCGGTTGCGGCTGCTAGGCTCCGGATCTCAGCAAGGGTTTTAGAGGGTTCTCTCGAATTAAAGTTACTCGAAGTTGGTTTTGAGATTCAAATTGTATTTATTAAATAATTACTTGAACTGCTTACAATAATGAAAACTCGACTCGACGTATATGTGTTTACGCTGTATATAACAATACAAGATATTACGAGGTGTTATGAGAATAATGAGAGAGTTTATGAGAATATGAGATGCTATTCCTACTTTTCCAGGGCTTATATAGGCCCTTTTCAGGTGATACAAGTGGGAGTAGACAAACGTGGTTGGTCGCTATTCGTCAACAATGCAAGACGAGTTTGTCAAACTATGGGGTCACGATTTACTTATCGCTTTAGCTATTTCCAGCAGTTATGATGACTACAGGTGCCTTTTGAGTCGTCTTAATGTGCAACTCCATATACGTCGTGTATACTTGTCGTATGATTAATACCTATCTTAGATACATATATTCTGATGATTATTCAATTGTTCAGTATCATTTTAATATAGAGTTTTATATAATTGAATGAATATATATATGTATGTATCCATATATGTGTATATGTGCAGATTCTGAACAGTTGATTAATACTTGATTATACATAGGTTTACTAGTTCGTATGGTTAAATAGATCGTTATAATGATTTGGTATATACAGATACGTATATGCGTGTATATGCAATGTGGCCGATTGTATGTATTTATTAATTATTTCGTGTATATGTGGCTGGGTAGCATATTCATATATGTATTTGTATGTACCGTCGTTTATTCTTACTCAATGGTATGTATTGACGCTTAAGCGACGTATGTCGCGCGAATACCAGGTTGACATGTTTATGGCCCGCGCTGGATATTTGAACGCCCCTTTTTATCTTCGGGAAAGCGGCTAAGGCTTGTCTAGGAATGTCTTCCGAATAGTTGTGGTCTCCTGTTGATCAACGCGTAGCCATATACACGTTGTTCCGTGATTTGATTGTTGCTACATTAATTTATATTAACAAACCCAGGTAGCACACTTATCCAATGGACGACTGTTAGTGGACTTCATAAAGTCGACATTTAGTCTACTCTTGAGAATGTTGACTTTGGGTGGACAAATAATATACCAAAAGTCGACTATTTTCGCTGACTGGTAATCGTCTGTCACTGAGCCTTGAGTTGACTTATAGCATACTTTATGTCCGCGAATGTCCGCTGTTATGTCGAATACAAGACCATGTATTTAGTCGACATGTCGTCGACCCATAGTTATCTTCTCGGTCATCATGGAGCGGGGGTGAAACGTGAATAGCAAAGGAAACGTATAGTCAACGTATAGCCTGCACTAAACGTCGACTTTCAGCTATCTGAATGTTATGCGTAAAATCGACCCCTATTGAAAATGTAGACGTCGTCATGACGTCGTAAGTTACGTCAAAATCGCATTCCGAAACTACGCCAAGTCCCTGCACGTATAAAACGATGTCGTATACTAGATATGAATTTGGGACCGCAAATTACGTCCCATGCGACGTAAGTTTATTTGTTAGGTATGGTTATTATGTATAGTTCAATCAATTTATTGTTTTCAGGAATATATATTTAACATTGATAATTCATATGAGTGTCATAACTGGAACTAAATTTATTCCTGTTGACCTCCGTCCACTATGCGACTTTGAAGTGGAGAAGGATCCCGACTCTGTGGTAACACGTAAGTGTAGCCAACACGGTGCAAATTTACTCGCGAGAACCCGAAAGTCTGCCAACCATCTATCGGCGCGTTACGGTACCACACAACGGCTTACCGAACAGCTAGGGTATCCGCCATATTCCTATACCCGCTACATACATATCGGGTACCGTAACGCGCCGATAGATGGTTGGCAGACTTTCGGGTTCTCGCGAGTAAATTTGCACCGTGTTGGCTACACTTACGTGTTACCACAGAGTCGGGATCCTTCTCCACTTCAAAGTCGCATAGTGGACGGAGGTCAACGGGAACAAATTTAGTTCCAGTTATGACACTCATATGAATTATCAATGTTGAATATATATAGCTCTTGGTTAAAAAAAAAATGTCGAATATATATTCCTGAAAACAATAAATTGATTATAAATAATGAGCTGATGATTCGAGCTAAATAGCTGATTAAAATCGCATGCGTAAAATCGACCTATGTTTGACATGCTATGTCGTCATTTTGTCATTTGAATCACGACGCGCAGAAAGAAGTTTGTCTACGGTATGACATTTTGTTGACTGAAAGTTGACATGACGATGCATGAGTTCCATTGATTTCGGATAAAATGTCGAAACGATCTGTATAGACTATTTATTGGAATCTACAGTCCTACAAGGCGTCGACCCGCATGGCTGACTATTACGTGACAGTTTAGAGGACATTCGCGGACAATTAGTCAGCGTTTAGTCAACTCTTGGCTCAGAATATGCCTATTGACAGTTGTCTGAAAATAGTTGACTGAGATTTCTGACAACATTGAGTCAACCATCAGTCAACAGTGTGTTACCTGGGAAAGGTTTTTAATAAAGGTATAAGGATCATAATTATAGCTATGCTATGTTCCTTAATTAGGTATCCGTTTGAAGGGTATCGCTATTATTCCGTACCAGGGTTATAGTAGTAATTATAATTATGTTTTCCTGTATATACGTATATATATATAGTAATATATATGTATCTATGTGATTACCCATGTATATATTCCATTACCTTTATCATAAAGTATTAGTATTATAAAATAAGATTGATTATTATAATCGTGTCCATTTATCAGCAGAGGTAGGCGGGTTCGTCTCGTATATAGAGCCGGTTTAATCTAAGTTCCTTGTATAGGGGATTCTAGTTAGTCGTTAGAAGACTGGACAAGTTACTAGATTTCAAGTTTCTCATCATGGATTCTTGTAGTTCATGGTGATATAGTGACTTCTGGTAACTCTTCATGAGGATGTGGTTTGTGGTCCGGTTAGATGTTACAATCACGTGACGCGTTCCGAAAACTGTCGACACCACGGCCACCACGGGTCGACACAAAGAAAATGTGACTAAGCACGCTTAAACAAAAAAAAATAAAATAAAATAAACTTCAAGCAACGGAATTATTGTCTTTTCAGAAGCAACACTGATTCGGAAACAATTAACAAGACAATAAGCCCCCGGAAACCGTAAAATATACCAACCGACGTTGATGAATGACAGCGTACAGGTATTGTCAGAGTAGGCATTCATTTTACGGTTAAGATTGCCTTGAACTTGTAGCATCACAGTTTGATCACAGTGGAACCTCATTTTTTTTATTCGCATTTATACGTTTTTCCCGTTTATACGTAACGTATCTTTGGTCCCGGCAAAAAATTTGCAGTACTTGGGTTTCAATTTGACGTACCCCGCACTTGTACGTAATTTTCGTTACGTCCTCTGAAAAAGCTTCAAATGAGGTTTCACTGCAGGTGGACTTCCACGCTTTTTATTGTTTGACAGTTGTGTTTTATTTTCAGATGGAACGATTTTGAGCGAGTGTGAGGATTCATGTATTTGTAAGAAAATGGATCGACACGAACGTTTCATGGAACAAAAGACAGTAGAAGTCGAGCATTTGCTTAAGAGAAATGCAGAAAATTTGGATTTATCGACCAACTTGTTTCGCTCCTTCTACAACCTTATAAAGGAATCTTATAGGTTTTCAGATTCTTTGGAGATTTTAGAAACTCTGCGTGCTAGTTTCTGTTTGTTTTACCAGTTTACCATAGACTCCTTGAACAAAGACAACAAAACGATGGCGCGTATTAAGCAGGTAATGATTCAGTTTGGCAAGCTGGATGTCGCTAAAACAGAGAGTATGTTGGATAAACAGTTGAAGGAAACCAAAGAATCACTTTGGACGAAAGTGTCTGTGGTACTTGACATCCTAGTTCTACACATGACGCTTTATTGCCAAGTGCCTGAAATTTTGCAGAATCTGGAAAACTTACAGAATCAGATACGTCAGCATCTTGAAGAACATAAGGAGTTGACAATTTTCCACAAAGAGCTGATGCAGTGTTACATAGATAGTCTTTTACTGCATAGAAAGAGAGCTCTCATCGCTCTCGAATCGGAAGGTGAAAAAGTGAAGGCAATGTATCTACAGAATGTAGAACTTTGCTTGAAACTGAATACTCGCAAAGAATGCGATCTACTTACAGTGATTCTTCCAAAACTCATCGAGGTTGTCACTGCTGGTGAAATGCTAGCAAAAATATGGACAATGCTTTTTACACTGATGAAAGACCCTGCCAAAACACTCGCGATACTTCACTCGACAGCGGATGTATGGTTCCCAATTACGTCTAAAACGGTCAAAAAGCTACTTGATCAAAGTCTAGAAGAGCGTCTTTGGCTGTTACTGCAGGAAGGCTTGTCCAGCCCAATAGACAATGAACGTATGCAAGCATTACAAGTTGTTAAACGAGTTGTTGATTTTGTTGATGGACGGAGAACGCAAGATTTACAATTCTGCGATTATTCAGAACTCAGACCACTCGTATGTATTGGAGATTCTTCTCAGCAGGAACTTTTCAAAGAAAATCTTAACATCTGGTTTTTGGTATTTGAAGAATTGGAGGAAGATGGAGAGCATTTCGTGACACAGGGTTTTTCCCTGCTGAGAAATCTGTTCAAAGGAACATCTGAAGTACATCGTTTCCACATCGCATGGATACGTTGTATCCTTGCACGAATTCTACAGGATGCTTCGAATGCCGTAGTCAAATGGGGACTGCTGGAAGTATTCACTCTTGATCTGAAACTGTACAACGATGAGTTCCTGAGTCTCGTGATTGATGCGTTGAACAACACTTCATTCTACGAAAATGATGTGAGCGAAGAGGAAACAACTGTCGTAAAAAAGTTTAGTATATTTCTAAACCACGCTGAAGCAAACAACACTGACTTGGTGACGCGATTCATAATGAAAGCATCAAAGATCACTTGGAAACCTGTACCTCTGTTTTACTTCATCCACGCGCTGTTCACGGTGACAAAAGTAAAGAGCGTTTGGAAAGAAGCTGAGCTAGATGCTGTGAAATCATTAGCAGAGAAAAAAATGGATTGCCCAATGCTCAGACTCGGATCCCATATTGAGCTTCTGGAGGCTATGACTCATTTTGCGACAGAATCTTTGGACTTGATTGCTGTAGCCAAAACGCTGTCCGCATTCTCCACAAATGAAGCGTTGATCCGTGGTCAGTTATCTTGGAAACGAACATCTGCTTGGCTTTCAAAACTGCTGAAAAAAGATGAAGCTCTAAGTTTTCTTGAAAATATCTGTGGTCAGGTAGAGGGTGAAAATTCTCAAAAGGATGTTAGTATGAAATCACTTTCACTAATAATCATGCTCCTTCACGATGGAGATCTTCTCTTTCATTCTGAATCATGTCCAGGACTCACGATATTACGTAATTCGTTGGATTGCTTAATCAACGCAAATCCTGGCCCCTACGACAATTCAGAGCTGGAAAACAGATCTATAGAACTTGTACACCATTTGCTGAACTTAGCGTCATCGAAAGATCGCATCCTCTATGAATTCATCTCGAACTATGCTGACGCAACTTTGCGATTCACATTCAGGATTCTCAGACACGTATTTGAGGAAGCTGTAATCCAAAATATCGATACATATGTTCAGGTAACACAGAAATTTTTTGGACCTGAGAGTCTGGCTATGACCAAACCAGTGACATTGAATCGCATGGAGAGATTTGAAATTGAATGTTGGAACATAATCGACGACAAACAATGGAGCAATAATCTGCGAAGATTTTTCGGGATCAAGATATTACATGGTTGCCTGAAATCGACAAGCGCCAAGCTCAAGAATTACAAATTTATTGGGCCTCTATGTGAGGCGTATAGGATTCCAATGACACAGGGAGCAGCAAGTAACTCTCAGAATGAGGATGGCAACTTGGAAGATAAGATTGCCTCAGGGTACTACAAGTTCGTAGCACAGCTATTCTGCGACTACCTCGAAGACGAACCATCCAACGAATGGCTGCCAGGTATCAATTGGATCGAAGAAGTTTCCTACCTCATCCAAGTTGGTGGAAAAGATATATACGCTCCTCTCGTCGGAATATTGTCTCAAATATTTTTCAAAGAAGTTCTTAGATCAACGGATATCGCTGATTTCAAGTCGGTTGTAAGATTATGTTGGGATGGCGTTAAAGAATGTGGGTCAACGACAGAGGAAATGATGAACTTAATCTTCAGTTCACCATTCGTTGAGTGTGAGGAAACTCGAGAGCTGACAATCGAGGTAAATTTTACCGAGTATTTTTTTGAAATTCACATGTAACATCAAGATATAGTCTCAATAATGTTGAGATCATGAATTGGTCTAGTAAGCAAATATTTTCGCATTTTGGAAACTCTAATATTTTATCTCTTCTAGTGCACTCGCGAGATCATAGAAAAAGGAGAAGAAAAACCTGAACTACTTGTAATTTTATTGAGAGGATTGGAACGTCTGAAGGGAGAATACCTGGGTAATTTTTACGACGTAGTACTAGCTTGCTTGCTGCATGGACGTGTGCCTGCTCTTGATGAAAAAATCGAACAGCAGGCGTGTTCACATGTTCTCGAATGTTACCAGGAAGTTTATCCAAACTACCTATCAGCCATGTGAGTTATAACGTAATAATATTTGTCTAACTCGTCTTCGATACTTAAAACAGCACCCAGACGAATAAAAGAGATACCTTGATTGAAACCCATGCTGAAACCAAATGCATTTTTGTTAATACCTTGTGAATGGTGAAATTGGATTTTCAACAGGCACGCTAGCACTGATGTAGCAGTTAGAGCGCATGCTGTTACACTGCTCTATAAGATAATCACCGACGACCCTATGCATGGAACCAAATTGTTACCATTGATTGTTGGTAAACTAAATGAAGTCCAAACGATGCTAGACTTGGATGATTCCCAGGTGCAAGACTTGAATATCTCCCAGGAGCAACGTCGAAAGTATAGGATTTTCCAAGCTTTGCTAGTACTGCAACCAATATTGGAAATGGTTTGTTGATTCTTCAGATTTAGAAATCCTTCCGTTGAAATTTGCTTGCCAGCTCACAAGCTTTTATCAGTCTCATATTGTCTATTGTATTTTAAAGGTATTCATACTGATTGATGAGTTGAAATTCGTACAGTAAATATAGTCGATGACAATGGTTAAAATACTCACTTAATATCTGCATAAATCTGCTATCAATTTTTTCAGGATGACATCGAGTCAGTATACACACTGCTGTGCAACGACATATTTTCAGAAAACAGTCAGCCCAGTGTCAGATTGATGCAAGAATGGCTACTGATTCGAATTTATCTAGACAATGAATCTTTGCGTGCCAAAATCTGGGATTTACTCGATCAGGTGAGTTGATTTGTAGATCAGTATTATAGAAAATTTAGTGCAAAAAATTAATAAAAGTAATTTGCATTGACATTAATTGTCATTGAAATTCTTGCTAAACAGGGTCTAGAGAAGCGAGTGGATGGTGTCTGTAGTGCATTAACAATTGTGTACTACGTGGCTCGACTTCTGTCCACTGACTTACAACTGGATTTCATAAATGCCGCGTTCCAGCACATCATGCCATGCTGCATGTCACATGAGTTGAATGTGCGCTTGAATGCTCAGGTGAGTCTATTTTTTATTATCTGCATATTCTAATTCAACTACAAAAGAAAATAACTTGTGAATGAGTTTAATACTATTCCGTCATACTTTTTCTTCAATGTCGGTAATCAATCAATGTGTTCAATGCAGGCTGTAATGTCAAAGTTGTACGAATTGGCATCGGAAAAATCTTACTCAACGGTGGCAGAAAAGTACAAAGAGCTCTACACTGCCTTAACGAAGAGTTTAAAACGTGGGGAACCGACAAACAGCTCAATCAGATTGGAGAACGATTTCAATTTCACGATCTTTGATCCAATCAATGATTACAGCTTGGAGGTATTCAGTCTTCAGAGTATAGAAATAGCGTCAAAACACACTAGTACTATGATTACGGAGTATGAATTGATATGTAATCACTATTAATTTGTAGACCATGTTCTACGAGCTACCGAGATTATCGAAAGTCTCCTCGGATGAATACATTCCACCGCAGTTATTGGAGAAATTCGGCTTTAAAGAAGCTAATAGCCATCCTCTGAAGCTCTTGAATTTGAGAAACGATACGAGTGAATTAGAGATTGTGGTTCCTGCGGCGTGTTATTCAAGAAGTAAGTTGCGGAACTTTGAGCCTCGAACAGCTGTAGACGCTTCCAATGAGAATAAAACTTGCACTCACTCTGGAATAACCCTTCGATTTACATTTGCTAATTTCACAGATGAAGAACTAGTACTCATTGACAGCGATGGTAGCGAAGATTGCGCCAATGAAACACAAGGAAAATCCATCCCGGATGAAGTGACAACAACCACAGAGGATAAACTCGTTGAAGTGCCTGAGACCTTGGCTCCTAATTAGAAAACTGAGCTCATTCTCCATGATCAAGATACTCCGGTCATTGGTTATTTATGGAAATATTTTGAGCACTACTACTCTCGCTATAAGTTCATTTATCTTCATTAATTATACTACATACTCTGTTAGCTGTAAAGAGCCGAAACAGCATTTCACACAATAAATATCAGTCTGCTTTTATAATCAATTCTGGCTGCATTAAAACCCGATAATCGAAAATTTATCTCCAACTCATAGCCAATTAATATACTATTTTGAAATTTGAATTATGAATCAATAAGAACATAACTGATACAATACTTACAACGAATCTATGCAACTGGATATCAACAACAGCATTATTGAGAAGTTTCGTGAAATCATCAAGCATGGGAAGTATTGGAAAAACAGTACAAAATGAATACTCTCCATTACTATTCGAATATCATTTCAAATTCCGCGCACCAAACCGTGAGCGAATTCGTAACTTAATCACCCGACCATTGTAGTTACATTCGCTTGATGAGAGAGAAACACGAGGGCGAATAGATACGCCAGTAAGAAAGCTCCCAGTTATAGTCAGATTGTTTATAATTTATTATTAGAAATGTGCATCAATTGAAACGAGATATATAATTTTCGTGGCATGAAGTATCTTCCAAGTGACGAGGAAAAGATAAAACCAAACGGTCTCCAACTATGGCTTCAGATTAGGTAGAAAAAGTAAGTGTTTACATACTCAGACCACAACATTGACTGTACAGCTCAAACAATTTGGAATGATGTATCATAATTTGAGTCGCAGCTGGCACTCATAGGCCCCGTAATTGAACCGGCTTTGGCAAACTTTCTACTAAGTGCAATAATTTTGTTCCCTGTTGGCACCATAACTACAGAAACGGTGATTAAATGATTAACAATACATTATTGGTTTATATTTACTAAGATATCTCAGATTCATGCAGCAATACGGTATAATATTGACACATAAAACGTTTGTTATTTCAGATTTTGTGATACTTTGGGAGTGGAAGACAGTGCAGTTCCATCGCTGATCGGTGTACTACAACTTTTCCACAGGATTCATGAAATCTGGATAAGATGGATGCACATGAACGGTTTTTGGCGCATCGACCAGACAAAATATGGTATGAGTTGCAAGGCAGTAGTCAAATCATTCCCACTTTATCAGAACTGGTCGATAATTTTCACGCCTATGTGTCCAAGGCCAATGAAGATCACTCTGCCCGATTAAACCTTGAAAAACTGCGCAATGTACTCTGTGCATTCTACCAGGCAGAGATATTATCGAAAACCGTGAAATTATTAGGCCTTCAATTCGACTCCATGTCGTTCACGGATCTGGATGTTGGTCGTGCTCGGGAGGATCTAGATGCTCACCAATTGCATCCTGAAAATTTGTCTTTGGTACTCGACATCCTAGTCCTACAAATGACGCTTCATAGCAGCCTGTCTGAAATCATGAGTCATTTGAAAGAATTGCTGAACTTGATACACCAGCATCTTGAAAAAGAAAACGAACTAAATATGTTGGACGTGAGGTTGATGGACTGTTACATGGATAGTTATCTTTTGAATCGAAAGATCTATTCCACTTGTTTGCTGGATGGCAAAGAGGTAACAGCGTTATTTCTGAAGAATGCACAACTTTGGATGAAACGATCGAACCACCAGGATTGCCAACTACTGACGCTGCTTCTTCCAAAATTTATTCACATCGTCAAAAGCGGTATGCAGCCATCTCGACTTGAAGGTGAAATTCTCACACAAGTGTGGGAGATGTTTTTCACACCGGAAAACGATCCAGGCAAGACACTTTCGATGCTATGCCTGACGGCTGGAACGTGGTTCCCGACGGATGTAATTTTGCGTTGTGATCTATTGATTGAGCAATCGCTCCAAGAACCGCTCTGGCTCTTATTATTGAAAGGATTATCAAGTCCGACACCCCAGCAGCGGAAAAACGCCTTAACTCTCATGAGAAGGATCGTCGATTTCATTGAGAAGTGGAAGGGCGGAGGCTTTGATATCAAGAACTATCGAGAAATCAGGCCACTTGTATGTGCCGGAGACGACTTAGAAAAGGATGCATTCAAGAAGAATCTGAATAATTACTTTTTGATATTCGAAGCTTTAGAAGAGAATCAGCAGCATTTGGTTGCTCCCTTATTTTCCCTTCAAACTTTGGTGGGTGAGACATTTGGTCAACAAAATCACGAGACTGGCTTACACCTTGCATGGGTACGTTGTGCTTTCTTGCGGATTCTACAGCATGATAATGATCATATCATAAAGCAGGGATTGCTGCATGTTCTCTCTCTTGACCCAGAGCTGTACAACGATGAGTTTTTACACACAGTTGTCAAAAGCTTGAACTCCTGTAATCTATACAGAGATTACCCAAACAAAGAGAAACCAATCGTTATGAAGGCACTTGTTGAATTTCTTAACGATGCTGAAACTAAAAATACAAACTTGCTCGCAAGATTTGTGAGAACAGTATCGAAAATAAGGTGGTACGCCTTCGCCCTGTTCTTCGTTATCCGTGCATTGTCCATGGTCAGCAAAGTCGGAACTACTTGGAGAGAAGTTGAGCTAGAGGCTGTGAAATCATTGGCAACTTTCATTTCAACTACGAAGCGTGGAATGTTCAGGCTTCGATCTCAGATCGAACTTCTGGAAGCAATGTCCCACTTTGCAACAGAATCCTTGGACTTGGTCACAGTAGCAGACACACTGGCGGCATTTCCCACGGATGAAGCTCTTCTCCGTGGAAAACTCGCTTGGAAACGAACAGTTGCTTGGCTGGTAAAAACAGTGACGAAAGATGAAGCGATTAGTTTTCTTGAGAGGGCCTGTAAAGAAACTACGAATGAAGATTCTGAAATGAAGCTGAGCATGAAATCACTCTCACTGATGATTATGCTCTTCTTCGACGGCCACCTTGTGTTTAATTCTAGTCAGTGTCCTGGTATTACAGCATTACACAACTTGCTGAGTTGTCTGATTAGTACAAATCTCAGATCCAACGTGAACGCAAAATTGAAGAATAAATGCATAGAACTTATTCAGAATTTGCTTGACTTTACGTCTGTTGAGGATCAGATTATTTGTGGAATCATCTCCCACTATTCAGATGCAAGTTTACGATTTACATTCAAGAATCTGCGAAACGTATCCGATGAGTCGAAGATTGAAAATATTGACACACATTTCCTGGCAGCTAAACGATTTTTCAGAGCTGATAGTTCGATAATCGCCAAACAAGAAATCATCAATCACATCGAGCAGTTTGAACTCGAATCCTGTAATATAATTGGCGATGAAGAAGCAAGCAACGATTTGAAAAGATTCTTCGGTATCAAAATATTACATGCTTGTCTCATGACAAAAAGCAAGGAAGCTAGAAATTACAAATTCGTTGGTCCTTTACAAAAGGCATATAAGATCCCAATGGTGCGTTCATGTGTGTACGCTGAAGCAACAGATAAAACTCGACATAATAATGAGAACAAGAAAGACAAGATTGCCTCAGAGTACTACAAGTTCGTTGCGGAGCTGTTTCATGAGTATCTTAAAGATCAGCCAGTCGACGAATGGCTACCAGACATTAACTGGATCGAAGAAGTTTCCTACCTCATCCAAGTTGGTGGAAAAGACATATTTGCACCGGTAGTCGGAGTATTGTCAAAAGTATTCTACAAGGGAATTCTGAAACCAATAGACATTGATAAATTCGTAATAGCTACACGAATGTGCTGGTCATATATATCCGAAATAGAGTATCGAATAACGATGAAGAAAATGGTAGATTTGATATTCAGTTCGCCGTTTCTGAAGTGTGGGAAAACTCGAAAGCTGGCTACCGAGGTAAATCTGACTGATTATTCGCTTCACATACAGTTATAATATCAAGAAATAGTCAATGATTCTAATCATTTTATTCGGTGAAAAGTTCTCACACTCTCACAAACTTCAATGATTTTCAGTGCGCATATGATATGGGTGAAGCTATATCCGGTCCTGTCGAGCGTGTGATATTGCTGAATGGATTAAAACAAGTAAAAGGAAAATATATGTGTCATTTTTACGATGCATTGCTAACATGTTTGTTTGACACAACTATAGTTTATCGCGATGACGCAATCGAGCTGCAAGCCTGTTCCTATATCCTTGATTGCTACCAAGACGTATATCCAAACTACATATCTTGCATGTAAGCCACGTAAAAAACATTATCTATAGTTATCTAATATTTCACTGAATAGATTGTGGTCACGATCGTCGAACTGTGAAATAGAACCAGACATGTTAGTCGTACAATCTGCTATTTCAACATGTACTGATGTCTTGAAATTATGTATGACATTACATTATTACATACGGACTTGTATATTCGTTATTTACAGTATTGGTGAAAAATCCAAATCTTCACTGAATTTTTTCGCTTCACATTCTCGTGAAAATTATTTTTCACCAATATATCTTTTCACTAATGCGATATAATTTTGATAGCAAACTTAACAACGATGCGGCAGCAGACGCAGTCGCAGTGACGTTTTTACACAAATTGGTCACTGACGATCGTTCACATGCAGAGCGATTATTGCCACTGATTTACGAAAGAATAGCTAAAAGTCAAACGCAAAAAGATGACTCGCAAGATCGGATGATGCAAGTTTTGCTAATACTACAGCCAGTATTAAACATAGTTAGTAGATTTATTCAGAGTGGTGGTACTTTTTTTTGTTCAAATTTTCCGTCATTATACTAGCTTGTCTCAATCTATCGTATTTTTTCTTTCAGCCGAAGGATACCAAATCACTACGCGAGCTTCTGTGTGACAAGCTACTATCACAAAGCTCTCCGCTGAGTGTCAGAATCATGCAAGAATGGCTACTCATTCGCATCTATGTTGAGAATCAAACTTTGCTTCCTAAAATATGGGATTTATTTAAACAGGTCAGATACGTGTCCCAATATCCTGACAACAACTTTGTCTTTTAAATTGATTACTGACTGAATTGTCATTCAACAGGGTGAAGAACTGCAACTGGACAGCTTATGTTCTGTTTTCAGTGTTGTCTACCATGTCGCTCGACAACTGCGTTTCTACTCGCAATCCAACTTCATAAACTCAGCATTCCGGCACATATTACCATATTGCATGTCAGATGATTCAGATGTGCGTTTGCGTGCTCAGGTCAGCCTACATCAAAATATGAATACATAATATAATATTCTACTCTGTTAGTAAGACATCACTGGGGAGTGAGTGAATTTGTAGTCTGGCATAATTGTCAAAACGATATCTGTTAATGTTGAACACAGGTCATAACGTCGATGTTATACGAAATGGCGGTAGATAAAGTTTGCTCTGAAGTAACAAAGAAGTACAAAGATTTCTACACTGCTTCAAAGAAGAGCTCAAAACAAAGGGACTCAGTAAAATTAGAGGGAGTTTCGATTTTTACCACAGTCGATCCAATTTGTGATTACAGCTTACAGGTAAACCTTCACAGCTCCAGCATCACATAATGAAATCATGATTATCTAGTACAAATTGATATGTCGTTACTTGAAATTTTCAGACCCTATTCTACGAGGTACCAAAATTATCAAACGCATGTCCAGATGAATACATCCAATCGGAGATGTTTGAAAAAGCTGGTTTCAAAAAGTCTTATATCCATCCGCTGACACTTTTGGATTCAAAACATGCTGCCGTCGAAACTGAGATCAACTCCTCTTTGTCGGATTCTGCAAGAAGTAAGTAGTTGACGATGAAACGTTTACCAATTTATGATCCGGACTCCGTATCTGCATTCCAGGAATTTTTACCTGAAGTGTAGTCACAAAGTCCACTAGTTCCTAAATTAGCTCCCATTACATTTGGCATGTCTACAGGTGCAGAACAGCTACGTGATGTCAGTTACAGTAGCGAAGATTTGTTCCATGAAGAACAAAATAAAAGCATGGACAAATCAACGACAGCCTCCGAAGATGAATTTGACGAAGTTCCTCAGGCATCATCAACTCCTTAGGATAACGACCCTCTTTATAATCATTGTCGTTGCAGTATCGAGATCTATTCCTGAAAATAAAAATTTCAAATCAAACTACTGTAAGTGATGTAAGTTACTTGTGTATATCGGTATATAAGAATAACAACAAGTTCGTTTTGAAAGTATTAGAAATTAAAACTTATATAATACATTTGAAATAATCAGTTTTAAATGAATCGTGATATATTCTCCTATTGTGATATGTAATTTATCTATATTCAGTTTGTTGTATGTATGCGTAGGCCTGCACATGGAAGCCTTGCTTCTCGGCGGGGATATCAAATTTCTCTTTGTATCCGTAAAATTCTACTTTATTGAATATTATTGTTATTGTTATAAATATTATTCTCATTATCATAATAAAGAGTCAGTTTTTATCATGCGAGCGTTCAATTTTTTCTGTATTTTAGCCTGGTGTTCAGCTTTTTATACTTTTGGACTACACATTTCGAACGAATTCTCACTAACTAGAATAGATATTATAAATCCTGTAAATCCATCAAATTTTAATGTCAAATGCAAGTGATATTAATCGAACGAAATAACACAAGCAGAAAAAAATCATGGCGTACCAAGCGTAAAAGATCCTAAGCGATTTAATCACGATTTTTTCAAACTTTTGATTCTTTCACCTTCATCGTAACGCTGTGTCCAGACCTGTTAGATAAAAATTAGTAATAACAAATCAAATACGTGAAAATTAACAATAATTAAACTATAGAAAAATACTCCTGCGTTTCATATTCAAAGTTTCGCGGGGACGTAAGTATACTACCCACAATGGCTTGTGCGGTAGATTCCCCAAATACGCCACTGCAGTACCACGTGATACGTTTCCAAAACACTGCTGTCAACGCCGTGAGCCGTGAACGCAACACACGAGTCGATCAACAAGTAAACAAAGGTCTCGTTCTACGCTGAGACTACTAACAAGTACATCTTTGACGCAGAAACACGAGATTGTCATCAATTCTTCTCAGGAGCACGTTGATTGAAGAAGAAATCGCGAAGAAGTTGCAGAAATGGTGAAACACACGATCCAACGTTGAATCACGACAGAGCGGTGTACAGGTATTATATTAGAGATAACCCACATTGATCTTTGCTTCAACTCAGTTTGATTATACTACTTCTTAACCTTACCGCAATCAAACCGCACAGCATCGTATTTTTTCGGCAACTAAACTTCCACGCGTTCGATTGACTCGCAATCACGTGTATCACACTTGTCATTATTCTTCAATGCCATAATTATTATATCGTAGTCTGTCATCCCCTCGTGAATTTATTCAAAACTCTCAAATATTACCCATATTTCATTCGACAGCGTTTTCGGTTAGCATATTTCACACCGGTGACGAGCAATAGCATTGTCCATAAATCGCCTCTCAACGTGGCCAAGAGAATGGCTCAGTCGGCTCATTGTCAATGTAGGAATCGGCGTGTGGAGAGAGGCGACTTTTGGACAATTCAACGATGTTGAAATCAGCACCAGTGCTGCTGGTGAACATCAGTGAACGCAATCTCATCGATTGACACTGATTAGCCATTGATCTATACGTAAACTATAGTGAAAATGTGATTTGTTCTCAGATGCTCCGGTCCCCGATGAGAGTAGTAGTGTTCAACAAATTGATAAAATCTTCAGGAATGGATCGACACGAGCAGTTTATGGATCGGAATACAGCGGACATCCGGCATTTGCTAAAAAGGACTACGAATACTCTTGGTGAAATCGCGAGGGAGTTATTGCACGCCTTTGATGACGTTGTGGAGCATTCTTATGCGTATTCGGATTCCTTGGAGATTCTGGAAATGATCCGTAATGTCTTCTGTTTGTTTTACCAGTACACCTTTTTTCCTGACCAGATGAAAAGAGAGAATAATTGTATCGAGGAGACGATAACTGAATTCGACAAGTTTGATGTCGAGAGAACACAGATTACTTTGGATAGTCAGATGAGGAAAACGAAATTTCAACATTGGACGGAACTGTCTGTGGTACTGGACATCCTAGTATTACACATGACCCTTTATTACAAGGACTCTGAGATCTTTGAGAATTTGGAAAAACTACAGAAATCGATATATCAGCATCTCAAAGAGGAAAATGAGATAAGGGTCTTGGACATGAAGTTGATCGACTGTTGTATGGACAGTCTCCTTCTACACATTGAGAAGTCGTCTTGCATCGACCGGGTGGATTCGAGCAAACTCAAACCCTTATTTCTGACAAATTTGAAACTCGAGTTTGAACTGAAAGATCGCAAAGCATCGCAGTTGATCACCCTGTTTCTTCCAAAGCTGATCAAAGTTATGAATGTTGGGGAAACGCTCGCAGCAGTGTGGGAACTGATGTTCACGTCGAACAGTGACTCTGGTAAAATGCTTTCAACGCTGAAATTGACTGTTGATATATGGTTTCCGATAGATTCTCAGTCTAAAGATCCTGACAGAACGATGATTGACCAAGCGATGGAAGAGCGACTTTGGTTGTTACTATTGAAAGGACTCTCGAGCCATAAACTTAAGCTTCGAAAACGGGCTTTACAGCTTCTTAAAAGGGTCGTGAATTTCATTGGGAAGTATCGGACTCAGACTTCAGAGTGCTGCGACTATAAAGAACTCAGACCACTGGTATGTCTTGGAAATGACACCCAGCAGGGTTTGTTCATGAAGAATCTGAACACCTGGTTTCTGGTACTAGAAGAATTGGAAGAAGATGGAGAACACGTCGTCACACCAGTTTTTTCACTGCTGAGAAATATGCTCAAAGAAGCATTTGAACGTCACGGCATTCACATCGGGTGGATACGATGTGTCTTTTTAAGAATTCTACAGGATGACAATATTGCCATGGTCAAATGGGGTTTGCTGGAAGTACTCACTCTACATCTGGAGCTATTCGACGATAAGTTTCTGGTTGCGGTGCTTGGTGCATTGAACCACACTTCTTTCTACGAAATTGACGCCAACGAAGAGAAACCGACTCTCGTGAAAGAGCTGACCATATTTCTCAACCATGCGGAATCACAAAACACTGACTTAGTGACGAGATTCATGGTACAAGCGTCAAAGATGATCTGGGATCCCGTTCCGCTGTTCCAAATCATTCATGCACTGTCCATGGTAGGAAAAGTACGAACTGTTTGGAAAGCAGCTGAGCTAGAGGCGGTAAAATCATTAGCCGAAGCCATTCTCACAATGCACTCTCCAATTCTTAGAATTGGGTCTCAGGCCGAGCTTTTGGACGCAATGACTCACTTTGCTACGGAATCTTTGGACTTGCTCGCGGTAGCATACACACTTTCAGCATTTCCGACGAGCGAGGTTCTGATCCGTGATCAGTTGGGGTGGAAAAAAATATGTTTTTGGCTGAAAAAAACAGTAACAAAAACCGAAGCCGCTAGTTTTCTGGAATATATCTGTGGACTATTGGCTAATGGCAACTCTGAAACGAACCTGAGCCTGAAATCTCTTTCAGTGATAGTCTTGCTCTTGTATGACGGGCACCTTGCGCTCAATTCTACAGTGTGTCCTGGATTTTTGGCAATACGCAGTTTTCTGAATTGCTTGATCGAAGGTGATTCCAGACCATATGCCAACGCAGAGTTGAAAATCAGAGCGATTGAACTAATTGGTTATCTGTTGGAAGGTACGATGTCAAAAGACTGCATCCTCAATGAACTCATCTCCAGTTATGCTAACGTAACACTGCGATTGAGCTTCAAGAATTTGCGAAAAACGTTCGATGAAGCCTTCTTCGACGATATGAGTTCGTACGTACAGATAACGCAGCAACTTTTCATGGCCAAGAGTTCGATTATCCACAAGAGGGACGTCCTCGATCATATAGAAAAATTTCAAATCGAATCTTGGAATATAATCGAAGATGGAGAACTAAGCAATAACGTGCAAAGATTCTTCGGCATGAAAGTATTGCACGCTTGTGTAGTAGCGACCAGTTCCAGACTGAGAAAGTATAAATTCATCAGCTCGCTACAAAAGATGTACAAGAATCCATTGACTCAACCATCCAGGGATACGGAAGCAGCGAATCAAACTTGCCAAGCAAATGGCGAGCCAAAAGCCAAATTTGAATCGGAGTACTTCAAGATTGTAGCACAGCTATTCCACAAGTACGTGGAAGACGAACCAGTCGACGATTGGTTACCAGACATTGATTGGATCGAGGAGGTTTCACACCTCATTCGTGTTGGCGGAACAGATATATACGCACCTCTCGTCGGAATACTGTCTCAAATATTCTTCAAAAAGGTTGTCAAGGCAACTGATATGGATGACTTCAAGTCAGCTGTAGAAATATGTTGGAATTCCACACTGGAACTTGCTGAGTGTCGACCAGCAACAGAGGATCTGATGGATTTCATTTTTAGTTCTTCATGCCTGGAGTGTGAGGAAACTAGAGGACTCGCAATTGAGGTGAATCTAGATCACTGTCGTTAGTCTTGAGACCATTTCATAAATAATGTGTTCAATTTTTCATTTTACACGGTTTTGAAGAAGAAATGATTCATGTTTTTCAGTGCGCTCGCCAAATTCTGGAAAAAGTGAATAACATTCCTGACCTAGGAATAATTCTGCTCAAGAGATTGGAACGAGTGAAAGGAGAACACCTTTGCAATTTCTACGAAGTGATACTAGCTTGTCTATTACGCGGAACTGTGCAACAAGGGGACAAGCAAATCGGGCTACAGGCCTGTTCTTATATTTTGGATTATTACCAGGAAGCTTTTCCAATCCTATCCACCGTGTGAGTGACAATATTGATACTGATGCGCTTTTGAACTTGCTTTAGAAGCCGAAACTCTGTGTTATCCAAAACTGAACGTCATTTATCATTCAAGTTTTGTAGCTTGGATTCATTTTTTTCTTCACTCATATTTAGGACCGATAATGCTTACGATGAATAGTATAGAAATATATTTTAGTTGATTTGTTCATAATGTAGTTTGAGCTTGAAAAATACTTGAGAAAACCAGCTAATTAAAAACGTGATGAACTGATTTTTATCAGGAACATCAATACTGATGTGGCAGTAAGAGCTCATGCTGTCACGTTGCTGCACAAGATTATTACCGACGATCCAACACACGCAGTTAAATTGTTACCGATAGTTTATGCAAAACTCATTGAAAGCCAAGCTAATCAAGACTTGGAAGACTCTCAGTTGCATCGTCTACAGAATCGCATTATGCAAGTTTTGCTAATTTTACAACCGATGTTAGAAAAGGTAGTAGACATATTTAGATTGATGCAAGTTATTATTCTCATATTTTGTGCTTCTATTGTATAAGCTTTTGTGATTCTATTTTATTGTACATGTAATTCAATATGAGAGTAACCATATCAATTTCGGCAGGATGATATTGAGTCATTGCATACGCTGCTGTGCAACAACGTATTATCCAGAAGAGGCCAGCCCGGTGTGAGGATGATGCAACAATGGCTCCTGATTAGAATTTATCTCCAGGATGAGAACTTGCGTGCTGAAATCTGGAATTTATTCGAGCAGGTTAATGTCTTAGTAAACTTCGGATGCTAAAATTAGAGGCTTAAAGACACATGATTCATATAAATTACTGCAAACTAGAAATCAATCTTCCATTCTATTACAGTATTGAAATCAATGTTTCTTTTCAAAATTGACCGTTAATAAAATGATTCATCAACAGGGTGAAAGAGGTCACGTCGACGGCTTATGTTCTGTAGTAAGTGTCGTTTATCATGTGGCTCGATTTCTGTCCTCCGACTGGCAACCAGACTTCATAAATACAGCATTCAACCACATCATGCCATGTTGCATGTCCGACGAGTCGAATATTCGCTTCCATGCTCAGGTGAGTGTCCTTTGAAACGTGATTTCACTCTTGAGATGAGGGACATCGCCACTTTCCAGTCCATTACAATTTTATCGTAATAATTCATTCATTCCCTATAATTTCATAATACATTCACTCCTGACATTATTAAAATAATGTTTCGCATACAGGTTGTAGCGTCAAAGTTATTCGATCTGGCCACTGAAAAAGCTTACTCTACGGTAACGGAGAAGTACAAAGAGTTCTACGTTTCTTTGAGAAAAAAATTAGAACGGGGGAAGCTGAGAAACTCAACAGAATTCCGCGATAATTTTCAATTCGCGGATTTCAATCCACTTGATGATTACAGCTTGGAGGTATATCTCTGATTTCCACCCTTGATAACGGAAAAATGCTCATCCGATGATCATCAATCAGAATATGGATTGGTGCGTAACCGTTATTCATTTTCAGAATCTCTTCCACAAGGTGCCAAAGTTATCCGAGGTCCCTTCAGATGAGTATATTCTGCCGCAGATGTTTGATAAATTTGGCTTCAAAGAATCAAATGCTCATCCGCTGAATCTTTTAAATCGGACGAAACATCCGATTAAAATTGAACCACCTTTCTCGTCAACGTCGTCTCCAGCAAGTAAGTTGATTTCAATCAATGAGATCCAAATCTAATTAAGTTTAAAGTTTCAATCTATTGAATTTGTCTCGTAATGTTCATTTGTCATTTACACAGGTGACTCATCGGTGACGGTTGACAATGGCAGTAGAGAAGATTGGATGAATGGTATGCAAGAAATAATTGTGCCTGATGTGCCATCGGCATATATCAAAGATGAGCTGGAAAGTATAGATGCCTCGATGACGATAGTCAAAGAGGAATGTAGCTGATCGTGAGTCTGTTCACGATCATGAAACTGCTCCCCACCTATTTAGAGAAATAATTTGGACGGGTACTAATTAGCTATAAGTTTATTTTATGTATCTGATGAAGCATAATGATATGCTTGTTCGTAATCCTTATCAAAATTTCGACTATCATACTGTAATACTCTCTATTCAATAATGGAACCTTTTATGTTTAAAGAATAAACAATATATGACATCAGTTCTTACTCAATCATTACCAAAATACAAATATCATCATTCCATTTCGATATAGTTTCAATCTGGTGATCATCGCCTTCATTCGCTATACCTGTAAATAGTAAAGAACAAACATAGATTTTAGCTATAAATCAGTATGAAGGTCAGAAATATGTAAAAATTGATTATTATCGTACAGTGTAAAAGCAAAGGTAATTATATTTCATTGTATCCAAGTACATTACTGCGCAAACTGAATAGTCCACACCAAACTTGAATTTCGGATTCAAATTTTCGCGGGATCGATCGACGCGCCACTTGGACGTCACGGCTTCTGAAAACCGTGAAAACCCGACGCTGCTCAGCGTGCAAATGGAGAAGAAACAAACAAAAGGAGTTTGTCGTAACCACGGATCCTGTTGCGTTGATAGGATCCATCAACAAAAATTGTGATTTGGGAATAATCAACACGACAGTCCTGAGTCCAACGCGCCAGCACGCCTGCGTATCCACAGGTATGATAAGTTGAAAACAAGAAAACTGAATTTTATGGCAATGACATCGGTTCGAGTCACGGCGTTACAAAAGCAGCAATTCTGTTTTGCGACTATATCTTTGCATCTGTGTGTCACAATCACGGTTTTGTAACGAACCGTTTCAATAAATTGTCACGCTACAGTCTTTAAAGAAAAAAAATACATTTACATACAGGCTCATAGCGTACCTACACAACCACAGAGGGTAACAAAGAGAGCCTGTGTTGTCGTATAGGTATACAAACTAGTCAACTACGAAGTGCCTTGGATTCGGCGCATGGTGGCGCTGACGTCGTATACGTACACAGGGTCTCATGCATACTTGTGTCGTGCATGCAAATGTGTCGCAATGGGCCTATCCCATACCTAGGCAACTCCGTTTTTGTATGAAATTCTCCCGGATCACACACTGCAATTCTATAGTCGCGTGTAATTAGTTTATAATAACAATTGTAGATGTATATTGCATTACATGACTTTGTACAGAGGTTACTATTAAGCCGTAGTACTACATCGGTTTCCTCAACATGATTTGATTTCAAAGTATCATCAATCAATGATTGGTTTCACAGATTCGGACAATGGAACGACACGAACAGTTCATGAAACATCACATAGCCGAAGTCTGGCCTTTGCTTCAAAGGACCTTGGAATATGACCCAGGCATACTACACGACTTGATAACCAGTTTCAATGATGCTCTCAAGGAATTCTATGACTTGAAAGATTATTCAGATACTTTAAAAGAACTGCGCAGGATTCTTTGTTTACTTTACCAGAAAAAGTGTTCAAACAAAACATCTTTTGAACACATTGTAACGATGAAAAATATCAACGTCTCGTTAATTCAGAGTCAGTTATATAATACTGAGTTGGTTGACGAAGATATCCAATGTTCGGATGAAATATCTCTGGTACTAGACATTCTAGTTTTACACATGGTGCTTACTTATGAAGACCATGATATTGCGCCAGTTTTCAAAGAATTGCAAGATTTGATACATCAACATCTTGAAGATGACCTTAAGCTGCACATTCTGGACGTCAAATTAATGGACTGTTACGTAGATAATATTTTTCTGCGTAAAAAGATCACCTCTTTAGAAAGCAAGTGGTATGATGAACAAGTGGAGGAGGGTCTCTTGGAAAATATAGAACTCGAGTTAAACGTGAAGGATAATAAGTCCCAATTGCTCACCCAGTATCTTCCCAAACTTGTCGAGGTCATCGATGTTCGTAAGATACTTCCAAAAGTATGGGACATCATTTTTACATCAGGAAATGGTGCTGGCGAAACTCTTTCGACGCTATGGTCAACAGCTGATGTATGGTTTCCCACAGAATCTGAAGACGAAAAGCTCATTGACCGCTCTATGGAAGAGCGACTTTGGCTGTTGCTCCTGAAAGGTCTGTCGAGTCCGAACCCTGAGCAGCGAAAACAAGCTTTGCAACTTGTCAGAAGGATTGTAGATTTCGTTGACAAGCATAAGCCTCAGACTATACAATTCTGTAACTATCAAGAAATCAGACCACTCGTGTGCTTCGGAAATGATTCTCAACGGAACTTGTTCAAGAAGAATTTGAACAACTTCTTTTCGGTATTAGAAACGTTGGAGAAGGACGAAGCGCATTTGGCTACACCAGGTTTTCTTCTATTGAAAAATCTACTCAATGAAACTTCCCATATCCATGGGTTTCACATCGGGTGGATACGTTGCGCCTATTCACGAATTCTACAAGATGATAATCATGCCATAGTCAAATGGGGATTGCAGGAGGTACTCACGCTGGATCTCGAACTCTACAATGAAGAGTTTTTGAGTATGGTTCTTGATGTGTTGAACAGCCCTCATCTATATAAAAACGATGATAACAAAGAGATACCAACCGTTGTGACTGCGATTACCACATTTCTTGAATATGCCGAATCGAAAAATACTGGATTGGTTACAAGGTTTGTAGTACAGGCCTCAAAAATGATTTGGACTCCTGTTGCACTGTTCTATGTTACTCGCGCCCTGTCCATGGTCACAAAAGTAGAAGGTGTTTGGAAAGAAGTTGAACTAGAGGCTGTGAGATCATTAGCAGTCATCGGTTCAACCACGCGCTGTCAGATCCTCAGGATTGGGACTCAAATTCAGCTACTGGAAGCTATGACTCAGTTTGCTAAGGAACCTTTGGACTTGGTTACTGTAGCAAATACACTGTCAGTATTTCCCACAAGCGAAGCTCTGGTCCGCGGAGGATTATCATGGACACGAACATCTGCTTGGTTGGCAAAGGCAGTAAAAGAAGACGAAGCTGTTAGATTTCTTGAAATGATCTGTGGACAATTGACCGATGGAAATGACCCAAAGGACCTTAGCATGAAATCGCTTTCATTATTAATCATGCTCTTGCATGATGGACGACTTTTACTAAAATCTCAGACGTGTCCTGGGCGTGCGGTCATACGTAACTTATTAGATCGTTCGATTGGAGCTAATTGCAAATCGTATTCTAATGCAGAATTGAAAATCAGATCGATTGAACTACTCAGTTATCTGCTGGAGCTCGCGACACCCAAAGATTGCACTCTTCTGGATCTCATCTGGAAGTATGCTGATGCAATACTGCGACTGGCGTTTAAGAATCTGCGGAAGACCTTTGACGAAGCTTCTTTCGATAACATGAGCACTTACGTACGGATAACAAAGCAGCTTTTCGCAGCAGAGAATGTGGCGCCTGCTGAAACAGATAAACTGAAAGAGAAACTTCAACACGTTGAAAAATTCAGAGAAGAATCATGTAATATCATTGAAGATGGAGAATTGAGTAACAGTGTGCAAAGATTTTTTGGTATCGAAATATTATTCGCTTGCCTGAAAGTAACTACTATCACTGAACACAGAAGTTACGCATTCATTCGCTCTCTACATGAGACTTACAAAAATTTGGGGATTCAATCAGCGGAGCATCTGGCAGAAGCGAATGAAACTCTCGAGGAAGGTGGAAACCTAAAAGACAAAATTGTATCAGGGTATCACAACACCGTGGCACAGCTGTTCCACCAGTATCTGAAAGATCAGCCAGTCGATGAATGGCTACCAAATGTCGATTGGATCAAGGAGGTCTTATACCTCATTCAAGTCGGTGGACAAGGTATCGTTGTACCACTTGTCGGGATGCTGTCGCAAATATTCTACAAAGAACCGAGCAATGACTTCACGTTCGTCGTAAGATCATGCTGGAAGTCTGCGCTTGAATCTAACGAAATTCAGTTAGCCACAGAGAAAATGGTCGATTTGATCTTCAGCTCTCAATTCCTTGAGCGTGAGGAAATGAAAGAGCTGACACTTGAGGTAAAATAATTGACCTTTGTCTTGAAATTATTTTTCAAACTATGCCGTTATAAATGCTAAAACTTTCAAGAGATTTAGATTGTAATGATTTAATGATTATGCTTTTCAGTGCACACATGAAATGCTGGTCAAAGCAGATGAAATTCCTGGCTTGAGTATAATTCTGTTGAAGGGATTGGAGAAAGTCGAACGAAAATACCGCTTTCATTTTTACGAAATTATACTTACTTGTTTACTCGGGAGAGCTGCGCCATGTCTCGGTGAAAAAATCGAAACACAGGCTCGTGCTTGGGCTCTGAGTTGGCACCGAGAAGGCGGATATCCAGACTACCTTTCCAACATGTGAGCTCAAATATACTACACAAGTTGATATCCAAAGTAATTGGACGTCGGATAGATTCTAAAATCGACTTTTTTCAACATTCTTCACTTTTGTACCCACCGTTTCCATGCTTTATACTCCCGTCGTCCTGAATAATGCTGTGTTGTAGATTTCAGGATTGTTTGATTCATTGGACGTAGTACTAACATTGAATGTAGTTCAAACTCGTTCATTTTGTATGTTTGCCGAAAATTACATGAACAAATATGAATATTTTCATCAGGACTGAAAATAGTCATAATGCTGCGAGAGCACGAGCTGTTGTATTGCTGTGTAGGATGATTGATGACGATCCCGTACATGCAGCTAAACTATTACCACTAATTGTTGCAAAACTGCTCGTCAATGAACAGCAACCGAATCAGGAATTGGAGGACTTTGATGTGAACCGTGTCAAGAATCGGATTATGCAAGTTTTGCTGGTGCTACAACCGATTTTAGAAACAGTTAGTATAGTTCAATTCAAGACTTTTTCCAGCTTCCAAATTTTTGTAATTTTGTTCTATGCTATATTCGAAGAATGCAATACTGATTGATGAGCGAGAGTGATTTATTCCAACACCGAATATCAGAAAAACCGAATCAATTTTTGCAGGACGATAGTGACGCGTTACACGCATTGCTGTGCAATAACTTACTGTCAGCAAACAGCCCGGCTAGTGTTCGAATGATGCAAGAATGGTCGCTCATTCTGATGTACCTTGAAAACAAAGCAGACGTTCGTGACAAAATATGGGATGTATTTGATGAGGTCAGTCGATACATTGATAATAATCTGCAAAAAAATGTCTCAGGTTTTTGTATTTTTAACAGCAGTCTTTTCTTCAAATGAGATTTTTAAAAATTTCCTATTCAATCTAACTCTGCGCCACTGCTAATGAAATTGTTCCTCAACAGGTCCCGGAAAAGTACATGGATGGCTTATGTTCTGTGACAAGTATTGTGTACCACCTGGCACGATCACTCCCCTCTAACTTGCAACAGGATTTCATAAATTCAGCCTTTCAATACATCATGCCATGTTGCATGTCCCACAAGGCGAATTTGCGCTCTTATTCTCAGGTGAGTTTGTTTCAAACTTGGAACGTACATTTTACTTCTGAATTAAGATACTTGATTACTCATGAACGAGTTGATTCTTATTCCACCTAATGAACGCAGGTCACATTAGTGAAGTTGTATGAATTGGCGTCGGCAAATTCTCACTCAACAGTAACGGAGAAGTACGAAGAGTTCTATAATGCGTTAACAAAAATCTTGGGAGATGGGCAATCAATAAAGAGTTCGAGCGATACCGAGGCCGATTTTTATTTCGAAGTTTTCGACCCAAATGATGATTACAGCTTGGAGGTACTTTTCCTCATACCTGTAACATCAAAGCAATACTCACAAAATAATCATAAGAAACGAATTGATGTGAGACACCTTCACATTTTTAGACCATATTCTACGAGTTGCCAAGGTTATCGAAGGTTCCCTCGAGTGAATATATTGCACCGCAGATGTTTAAAAACTTTGGCTTCAAAGAATCCAATGACCATCCTCTGAAGCTCATGAATGTAACAACTGATTTGAGCGAAGTCGAAGTTTCTGTCCCAGGTGAAATTGTGCGTAAAGTAAATCTGTATTTGATTGATCCTTAAATTTGAAAGAACATGACATTGTCTTTGTATTCTTCTTCCAGTAATTCCAGCTGATTCTTGATGGTCGTCACGGAATCGATGTCATCTGTTCGCAGAAATATTTCGAGCAGCTTCAGTAGCCGTTAGTTGATTTCAAGTATACATATATGTTTTCGGTTTATGTTCGTTTATTAGTGTATGGAAAACCAAACACTAATTTGTATCAAGAATAAATATAATAAATATTTTAGTATTTTTATAATAAATTCTTGCTGCATTACCATCAAAATACTAGGAATATTCTATTTTCGATATGCATAGAAAATTTCAAAATCTTTACTGGTTAGTAGTTACCAAGTTCTGTGCGTATAAACTCAAGTCAATGAAAATAAGATTGGCATAATTTTGTCGTACTCGTCAACGTTAGCTTTGAAAGTTGTTCAAACGTAGATTTGTATAATTTCAAAAATCCCGCGCTTCGTGTAACTTGCCCAGTGCCTCTATGGAATCTGTGCCGTCACATCCGGCTTATCTATGTTGCACGGGTAGTACAGAATTGTGGGAATTACCAGTGGCTTTACTTTAATCTGACATATTACGATTTAACATTGTTGGCAACAATTGCATAAAACAAATAAGCGAAATACATATTTCGCACGGAAGGAGGCATCGTCTCAAGTATAGAGGAAAATATGGAACCGAGGCGTTGAAATCTGCAGCACATAGTTGAGGTTAGGTCATAATTATTGCCGACAGCATATCGTCCATGTCACAGAATTCATGAAACTTGAACAAAATGGATGCCCACGATCGGTATATGGGGCATCGCCCAGCAGATATGTGGCTGATGTTGCGAGAGATGAGGCAGAAGTCTCCTACAATGTCTGATTTGGTCAACACTTTCAATACCTTTGTATCGAACGTCACCGAAGGCGGTGAAGGCTCTCGAATGAACCTTGATACATTGCGCACTATTCTTTGCACCATATATCAGGCGAAACTGTTGTGTAAAGCCGTTGATACATTAGATTATCAGTTCAATTGTGCGCCGTTGAAGAAATTGAGCGTCAATAATGCACAGACTGCTCTGTACACTCAGCAATGGAACGCCAAAGATTTGTCTCTAGTCCTCGACGTCCTAGTCCTACGAATGACGCTCTACAGCAGCCTGGCTGATATCATGAGTCATTTGAAAGAATTGCTGAACTTGATACACCAGCATCTTGAAAAAGAAAACGAACTAAAGATGTTGGATGTGAGGTTGATGGACTGTTACATGGATAGTTATCTTTTGAATCGAAAGATCTATTTCACCTGTTCATTGGACGGCGAAGAGGTAACTGCGTTATTTCTGAAGAATGTACAACTTTGGATGAAACGATCGAACCACCAGGATTGCCAACTACTGACGCTGCTGCTTCCAAAATTTATTCACGTCGTCAAAAGCGGTATGCAGCCATCTCGACTTGAAGGTGAAATTCTCACACAAGTGTGGGAAATGTTTTTCACACCGGAAAACGATCCAGGCAAGACACTTTCGATGCTATGCCTGACGGCTGGAACGTGGTTCCCAACGGATGTAATTTTGCGTTGTGACCTATTGATTCAGCAATTGCTCCAAGAACCGCTCTGGCTCTTATTATTGAAGGGATTATCAAGTCCGACACCCCAGCAGCGGAAGGAAGCCTTAACTCTCCTCAGAAGGATCGTTGATTTCATTGAGAAGTGGAAGGGCGGAGGCTTTGATATCAAGAACTATGGAGAAATCAGGCCACTTGTATGTGCCGGAGACGACTTAGAAAAGGATGCATTCAAGAAGAATCTGAATAATTACTTTTTGATATTCGAAGCTTTAGAAGAGAATCAGCAGCATTTGGTTGCTCCCTTATTTTCCCTTCAAACTTTGGTGGGTGAGACATTCTGTCAACAAAATCATGAGACTGGCTTACACCCTGCATGGGTACGTTGTGCTTTCTTGCGGATTCTACAGCATGATAATAATGGTGTAGTCAAGCAAGGATTGCTGAATGTCTTCTCTCTTGGATCAGAGCTGTACAACGATGAGTTCTTGAGCAAAGTCCTTGCCGCATTGAACAACACTTTTCGGTACGAAAAATATGCTCACGATGAAGAACCTATTGTCGTGAGAGAGCTTATCAGATTTCTAAGCGATAATGAGACTGACTTACTTACAAGCTTCGTAGTCAGAGCATCCAAAATGGCTTGGAATCCCGTAGCCTTGTTTTATTTTATTCATGCACTGTCCATGGTGAAAAAAGGACAGAGTATTTGGAAGAAACCTGAGCTAGAGGCTGTGAGATCATTAGCAGAAATTATTTCAACAATGGACTGTCCGATGCTACGAATTGGATCGCAGATCGAGCTGCTGGAAACTGTAACTCATTTTACCACCGAATCTTTGGACTTGATCGCAGTAGCAGAGACACTTTCAGTATTTCCAGTCAGCGAAGCTCTGATCCGCGGTCAGTTAGTTTGGAAACGAACCTCTGCTTGGCTATCAAAACTGGTGAAAGTAGACGAAGCTATAAGTTTTCTTGAAAAGACCTGTATCGAAATGACTGATGAAAATTCGCAAAAACGTCTCAGCACCAAATCACTCGCACTGATGATCATGCTCTTCTACGATGGACACCTCATTTTCGATTCTAAGCAATGTCCGGGAATTACGGCGTTGCGTAACTCACTGAATTGTTTGATTGGTACGAATTTGAGATCGAATGCGAATGCAGAATCAAAGAACAGATCGATAGAACTCATTCATCATCTACTGGACTTGACATCTCTGGAAGATTCCATTGTTTGCGAACTCATCTCCAACTATTCGGATGCATGTCTACGATATACATTCAAAAATCTACGACATGTACCCGATAATGCTGTGATCGAAAATATTGACACTTACATCTCGGTGACGCAGCAATTTTTCACAGCTGAGAGTTCGATCATTGCCAAACATGATGTGCTCAACTACATTGAGAGATTTGAAATTGAAACAAGGAATGTAATCGAGGATGAAGAATGGAGTAATCATGTGCGAAGATTTTTTGGCATCAAAGTACTACATGCTTGCCTGAATGCAACCAGTGCCAAACTGAAGAATTACAAATTTATCGGACCTTTATGTAACACATATAGGACCCTGACCCAGCGATCATCTGACGAGACAGAAAAAGCCAATAGGTCTCCTAGTGGAAATGAAAACCCTCAAGACAAGATTGCATCAGAGTATTACAAATTTGTAGCAAAGCTGTTGTATGACTACGTTGTAGACGAACCAGTGGATGAATGGTTTCCAGACATTAACTGGATTGAAGAAGTTCTGTACCTTATCCAAGTTGGTGGAGCAGATGTATTTGCACCACTCGTCGGTATACTGTCGCAGATATTCTTTAAAGAAGTCCTCAAACCAACGGATATTGATGATTTCAAGTCGGTTGTTAGATTATGTTGGAACGCGCTTGAATCCAACGAGTGTCGTTCAACGACAGAGGAAATGATGAACTTAATCTTAAGTTCACCATTCCTTGAGTGTGTTGAAACTCGAGAGTTGACTATCGAGGTAAATTTGACTTACTACTTATTCGAAATTTGCTACTAATGATGGCATATAGTTACAGTCGGTACGAAATGTTGTTACATTTCTAATACATCAATGATTCATCTTTTCCAGTGCACTCGTGACATGGTGGACAGAGGAGAAACGAATCCTGAACTGCGTATAATCTTGTTGAAGGGATTAACGAAAGTCAAAGGACCATATTTGTGTCACTTTTATGATGCGATATTGACCTGTTTGCTTTACGGAAGTGTTCCTGATCACGAAAGAAAAATCGAGCTTCAGGCCTGTTCCTACGTTCTTGAATGTTACCAGGACTTCTATCCAAGCTATTTATCCAGCATGTAAGTTGCCTGCAATTTTTCACACGATACAACACTAATTTACACATGAGCAATGATAACTTCTGATTTGACGGAATATGTTTTTTTTTTTACCAGGAACATCAATGATGATGCAGCAATAAGAGCTCATGCTGTCACGTTGCTGCACAGGATGATTACCGACGATCCAACACACGCAGTTAAATTGTTACCGATAGTTTATGCAAAACTCATTGAAAGCCAAGCTAATCAAGACTTGGAAGACTCTCAGGTCCATCACCGACAGAATCGGATCATGCAAATCTTGCTGGTTCTACAACCGGTATTAGAAACGGTTAGTAGAGAAATCTGGATTGTTAAAAGTTACTGTGCTAAACTTTCTTCAGTCTGCAAGCAGTGTATGCGAACACTGTCAGCTGCACCAACGGTAAACTCTAACTTGCAAAACAAATGGAGCACATGCTAATTACGATTGTGGATGAATATAATATAACACTAAAAATACTTGAGATCACGAAACAATATGAAAATAAGCATATTCATTTTTGCAGGATGATATCGATTCGCTGCTGTGCGACAACGTATTATGCAGAAGCAGCCAGCCTGGTGTGAGGATGATGCAACAATGGCTCCTCATTAGAATTTATCTTGATGAAGAAACCTTCCTGCACAAGATATGGGATTTATTTAATCAGGTCAGTCGATATGTAAATCAATTTTTCAAATACTTCAGAGCAGGCTTACAGTGGTCAAACGCTGAAAGTTGAGACACCTTTTACTGGGAGTTAGCTTTGACACAGGTGACATCAAACAACAGTTTCCTGATTGACTCCGATTGATCATTAAATACCTTTTAAACAGGGTCCTGACAGCTTATGTTCAGTTATGACCATCGTCTACCATGTGGCTCGTCTACTCTCCTCCGAGCTCCAACTCGACTTCATAAATTCAGCATTCCAGCATATCTCGCCTTACTGCATGTCACATGAGTTGAATATACGCTTGTCCGCTCAGGTGAGTCTACTACCAGAAATGATTGCGATTGTATCGAAGGAATAGACGAGAGTGAGAAAATATCTTTATTTATTCTAATTTACACTTGCAATATATAATTACTTGTAGCTGAATTGAACAATATTCGAGCATAATTTGTGCTGTGATACAGTTAATAATTGGAGTATTTAATACAGGTGACGATAGCAAAGCTGTACGATCTAGCATCAGAAAAGTCCTTGTCAATCGTAACAGGGAAGTACAAAGAACTGTACATTGCTGTAATGAGAAGCTCAAGACAGTATATTCTCGGAGAAAGCACAATGCTTTTCATGGGTTTTAATCCAATTGACGATTACAGTTTGGAGGTATACCACGTTCTGTAGCATTGAATTAATGCATGATTATTTCATATTAGCAGTCGAAACTAATCGTGGTCGCTTTTTATTTTCAGACCCTATTTAACGAGTTGCCAAGATTAGCACATCTTCTTTCAGACGAATATATTCCACCGCAGATGTTTGAAAAATTTGGCTTCAAGGAATCGAATAGCCATCCACTGAAGCTATTGAATCTGAGAAGTGATGCTAGTGAAGTTAGGGCCTCTGATCCCGTGACGAATCCGTCAGAAAGTGAGTTAATGTTTGAAAATTTCATTCAATTTGCAAACCTGTGTCAATATCCACGCCAATTTACACAGGTACAGATCCAGTTCCCGATGACAGTGATGGCAGCGAAGATTGCTGCAATGAAATACAGGAAAAATGAACCTCGGATTAAATGGTGACCCTGAAGATGAATCACAAGTACCTGCAAAGGTGCTGTTTTGTTCGAAGACTGTCCTCGATCTTCATGTTTTTGAAGGAATTCTTTTAATTAGCACCATTAGCTATAAGTTTTTTTCCTACGTCCGTGTGAAGTACAATTAACCAGAAAAGAACTAGTTTTATTTTTTCAAACAAATGTTTCGATGCTATTGAGGTCTGACAATGAATCAATTACGATCGGAATACAAACGTTTTACTTTACTTTAATATTGTCCATACCTTATTTAGTTATAACTTACATATCTACTCTTTGAATAAATGCAGACATTTTTTTGATAATGAGTGTGAAAATAATAAATTCGTTGATGTTGCTATTTCGAATAAACCTGTAAGATTATAGATATTAATAATTTCCGAAGTATGTACATAACAACTATGTTGCGATATTATTTTCCGTAGATTCAAATTTCGTACATTTTTCGACTTAGATTTCGTGTTCAAAGTTCCGCGGTAACGTATAATGTGCAAATTTGTGTAGCAGTCTTAAGGAGAAATGCAAGGCGCGTGAGTGCAAGAGAGATAGCGACATTTTACACTTGGAATTTTCAAACCCTACTCAAGCAGCCAAAACAGATTCGATTGATGTGAAATTGATATCAGTGACGTAAAAAGAGTGAACGAAGGGCAAGACGAATTTTTTTTTCCGAAAATCTAGACGTAATTAACGTTTTTTAACAATATTGTTCTGCAATCCAAGGAAGTGCTGCCCATCTCCATGAGAGGCAGCACCTCCTGGGGTCACAGAACAATATTGTTAGACAAAATTCTCATTACTTGTTCCGATTTTCGGAAAAAAAATTCGTCTTGCCCTTCGTTGACTCTTTTTACGTCACTGATATCAATTTCACATCAATCGAATGTGTTTTGGCAGCTTGAGTAGGGTTTGAAAATTCCAAGTGGAAATGATCAGCTAGCGTTTCACCTTAAAAGATCGATAGAAATGTGAGAAGAAAAACCTAAGTAGACACAATTTCAAATCCCGCGGGTGATTCCGGCTGCGAAATTGTCCAGCACGTTCATGGTTAACTTCACACAGTTCGGTCCCATCCGGCCGATAAAGCATTCAGCACGTGTAAAGAACTGTGGGAACTCCCAACGACGGCAGAGCGTCTTCGTTTACTTCATCATCGCGTCTTAGCGAATAATCAAGAACAAGCGTCAATCAATCGATAAATCAATAGGATTGTGTAACCGGCATGAACAGAAGGATAACTCCGAGTGGCGTGGTAAATATACGAGGCCGAGTTAGGTTAAGAAAAAGCACAGGTGTTTACACGTTCTCACTGACTGTGAGGCCTAACCAATTTCATATTGATATTGAATCATGTCTCTCTCGCATGATTTTCACTACCGCAGAATTTTCCATTTATTATTGATAGTGAAAAACCTCGTTCGAATTTTGTCATATTGAACATAACCTCTGTTCAAACGAGTTTCAAAGCAAGTACTATTACTTACGTACGAAATAGCGAATAGTCGTTTCCGTGGAATTTTTGAAGAAACTGTTCATTCCCTCATGTATAGTGTACTCGAATAATTACGATATATTTTTTGTTTGACATTTTTTGGACTACCTGAAATGCATTTCAGGTCGGTGGGAGCTCAGAGAGTGGAAGTTAGCGTTATATGGCTGTATGGAAACTATATCATAGGACCTATAGGATTTAGATAAAATGGATACACATAAACGGTTAATGGTGACTCTCCATTATGACGTTTGGTGTTTGTGGCAAATGATCGACTCTTCTGGTACTTCATCCCATTCTTACATGGTATCTCGCCTTATTAGAGAATTAGACGATGAGGTACCACAATTCAATCGCAACATTGAACGATGCAGAATGTACTTCAAAACACTACACACTCTTCTCTGTGCATTCTATCGAGCAAAGGTTGATGCAGCAAACATTCCTGCATTAAGTTACGAAAAGTACTGTGATGAGTTTAGTATGCTACGTGTTTGGATTCTACAGAATGTCTTATACGACCAGCAGCTGGATACTGAAATTTCATCACTGGTACAGGATATCTTGGTTTTACACACGTTTTTTTATCGCCGGATACCCGTAATTTTGCAAAATCTGGAAGAAGTACAGCACTCAATTCACCAACATCTCCAGAGCGAGGGTGAGCTGAAAGCAATGGACGTTAAGGTATTGGAGTGTTATATGGATGGTCTTTTCCTGCATAAAAGAAACTCTTCATTCGTTGTTGAGGCTGATGGTGAAAAAGTAAAAGAATCGTTTCTGAAAAACGTCCAACTCTGGTTAACACTGAAAAATCACAAGGATTGTCGGCTACTGACATCCATCCTTCCAAAATTGGTTCAAGTTGTTACTCCAGGTGATATTCTCGAAAGAATATGGGAAATGATCTTCAGATTAGAGAATGATCCAGGTGAAACCCTTCCACTGCTGTGCCTGACAGCTAAGATATGGTTCCCAATGAAATCTACCTACGACAAGCAGCAGACTAAACGAACAACCCAAGAGTCCTTTTGGCTACTATTATTGAAAGGACTGTCAAGCCCGACCCCTCAGCATCGAAAACAGGCTTTATACCTCATCAAGAGGGTAGTCGACTTTGCTGACAAGTGGAAAGATCAAGGTTTAGACTCTGGCGACTACAAAGAAGTTAAACCACTCTTATGCAGCGGAAACGATGCCCAACGGGAGTCCTTCAACAAAAGTTTGACAAACTACTTTTTGGTACTGGAAGCTTTGGAGGAAAAGCAAAAGCATTTGGTTACTCCGGTCTTTCCACTTCTCCAAACTCTTCTCAGGGAAACATTTGATCGAGAGAATCAAGGAACTGGTTTACACATAGCTTGGATACGTTGTGCCTTTTTGCGAATCCTACAACACGACAATAACGCCATAGTCAAGTGGGGATTGCTCAATGTCTTCACACTCGAGCCAGAATTATTCAACGACGAATTGCTGAACGCAGTTCTTCACGTATTGAACACTACTTTCCTGTACGAAAATGATCTGAACAAAGAAGAACCAATGGTTGTGAAAGAGCTCACCAGACTCTTGAACCATGCTGAAAAAGAAAACACTGACTTAGTCACCAGATTCATGGTAGAAGCCTCAAAACTAACTTGGGGCCCTGTGGCCCTGTTTTGGGTCATCCATGCGCTTTCAATGGTCGAGAAAGTGAGCAGCACCTGGAAAGAAGCCGAGCTCGAGGCTTTGAAATCATTAGCTGAGATTAATTTAACAATGCACTGTCGAATGCTGAGAATCGGATCTCAGATCGAACTTTTGGAAACTGTAACTCACTTTGCTACGGAATCTTTGGACTTGGTTACAGTAGCAAACGTACTGTCCGTCTTTTCCACAAACGAGGCTCTGATCCGTGGTCAACTATCCTGGAAACGAATATCTGCCTGGCTGTGTAAATTAGTAAAAAAAGATGAAGCTCTCGGTTTTCTTGATAAAATCTGTGGACAGATGACAAACGAAGAATCTCAAGAAAACATCAGCGTGAAATCATTTTCGTTGATGATAATGCTTTTCCACGATGGGTTTCTCATATTAGATTCTAAATTATGTTCCGGGCTCACAACACTACGTAACTTGCTACAGTGCTTGGTCGGAGCAGATTCGAGACCTTACGCCAACGCAGAGTTGAGAAACAGGTCGATAGAACTTATCCACCATTTGCTAGACTTTACGACGACAAAAGATTGCATCCTTCGTCAACTCATCTCCGAATATGCCGATACGACGCTGCGGATGACATTTAAAAACCTGCGAGTAACGGTCGATGAAGCTTCCTTCGATAATATCAACACAAATGTGTGGATAATACAAAAACTTTTCACCGACGAGAGTTTGATTGTCTCCAAAAGAGAAATACTCAATCATGCGGAAAGATTTCAAGCAGAATCATGGAACATAATCGAGGACGGAGCATTCAGCAATAATGTGAAGAGATTCTTCAGCATCAAGACATTGTATGCTTGTCTGAAAGCAACAGACACCAAACACCGAAATTACAATTCCATTCGGCTTCTGTACGATACGTATAAAATTCCAATGACTCAATCGTCCGGGGATGCGGAAGAAGCAGGTATAACTTCTAATCAGAACAGAAATCTCAGAGGCAAAATTGCATCGGAGTATTACAAGTTTGTAGCAAAGGTATTTTACGAGTACGTACAAGATAAATCAGCTGACGAATGGCTACCGGACATTAATTGGATCGAAGAAGTTTCCTACCTCGTCCAAGTCGGCGGTAAAGACATATTTGCACCGGTAGTCGGAATATTGTCGCTAATATTCTACAAGGAAGCCGTCGGAGCAGCCGATATTGATGATTTCAAATCAGCTGTGAGACTATGCTGGAAATCAACGCTTGAATCCAACGAGTGTCGCCTAGCAACTGAGGCATTGATAGATTTGATGTTCAGCTCTCCATTCCTAGAGTGTCAGGAAACGAAAGAACTGACGATTGAGGTAAACATAAATTCCTGCTCTCTTTCAAAATATTTGTTTACACAATTTTGTTACAGTCGATGAAGATATATTTTTATGGGTCTACAGAAGTAATGATTTATGGTTTCTAGTGCACATGCGAAATGCTAGATAAGGGTGAAAAAATTCCCGGATTGGGAATCATTTTACTGAAGGGACTGAAACAAGTCAAAGGAAAATACCTCTCCAATTTCTACGACGCGATATTGGCTTGTTTGGTATGTGGGACGGTCCCACGTCGCGATCAAAAAATTGAACTCCAAGCCCGTTCGTATGTTCTCGATTGTTACCAGGCAGTTTATCCAAACTACTTGTCTGACATGTGAGTTATATGTATAAAACTTTCTTTCATGGGTGAAGAAATGAATCCTTCGCTCTAAACTTTCGTTCTGTGGATTTGATTCAAAGTTGGAAATTCAATTCCATCTACTAGATACAAAAACTAATATCGTGACCATTTTTGCCAGGAACGAGAATGCCAGTGTGGCAACAAGGGCACATGCCATCACATTGTTGCATAAGATGGTTACCGACGATCCTGCACATGCAACCAATTTGTTACCACTGATCGTGTCGAAACTCGACAGCAGCCAGAACAAGCGATACTTTGGGGACTCTCAGATTCATCGATTGAAAACTCGACTTATGCAAGTTTTGCTTGTACTGCAACCGGCGTTAGATCAAGTCAGTGCACATACTAAATCTCGAACTAACACAAAACAAAATATCACGTTAAATTCGCTAATTAAACTAGTGTATTGGAATATCATTTGTACTTGAAAGGAATGTTAATAACGTGTTTCAGAGCGATATGGAATCTTTGAATACATCAATGTGCAGAAGCATATTGTCAGAAAGCAGTCAACCGAGTGTGAGGATGATGCAGGAATGGTTGCTCATCAGAATTTACCTCGAGAGTGAAACCCTGCGCAGCAAAATATGGGATTTGTTCAATCAGGTCCGACGATGACTACAATAATATTCTATTTCTTAACGATTCACCGTTGGCTGAAGCTACAAAGGCCAACAGACTGTTCCAATTTATTACTCATATTGAATTTCAACGAAATTCTTCATTTACAGGGTCAAGAAACGCGAGTGGCCAGCCTATGTTCGATAATAAGTGTAGTATACCACGTGGCTCGAGCACTGTCCGCTGACTTGCAGCCAAACTTTATAGACCTTGCGCTGGAGTACATAATGCCATGTTGCATGTCTCAACAGTTTAACGTGCGTTTATACGCCCAGGTCAGTCTTCTTCGTAAATATATCGGATATTCTTTACGCGATGAGTGCTCTAAGCTCAGAAAATAATCCAAGTATTTATTCACAGGTAATCGCATCAAAGTTATACGACCTGGCAACAGAACTGTCCTACACAACAATCACGGAGGGATACAGAAAACTGTACATCTCGCTAACTAAGAGTCTCAAACTAGGGAATTTGATGAAGAACTCGATAAAATTACAGGACGATTTTTACTTCACAGTTTTCAATCCTATCGATGATTACAGTTTACAGGTACATCTATGTCAAAATAATAGTGACACCGTAAAAATTCGATCATAACTGTTATCAACATTCAATTTCAGACCCTGTTCTACGAACTGCCGAGACTGTCGAACGTCTCTTCGGATGAATTCGTTCTACCCCAGATGTTCGAGAAATTTGGTTTCAAAGAATCCAATAGTCATCCTCTGAAGCTTCTGAATGTAAAAAGCGATATGACCGAAGCTCAGATTTCTGCACATGTCTTAAAATCTTTAGGAAGTAAGTTCGATATGAAAGTACGAAGTTATATGCGCATCTCTATGATACCAAAGTCAATCTGCGTTCCCTCGAAGCTGAAAATTGTCTTTCAATCTCAGTCTATAATTTCTACAGGTGCTGGACCAGCGGCGGATGACATTGATATTAGCGGCGACTGTTCTTTTGACATACAAAAGAAATTCATCCCGTGGAAATCGATGACACCCACCGAAGACGAGCTCAGCGAAGTATCTGAGACACTGGCATCGCGTCGAAAGGCTCTGACCGAAGGCGATAACGTGATACTCGTTGCCTCGCTCGTTGATAAACTCCCAAATCTCGGGGGCCTCAGCAGAACCTGTGAGATACTCGGAGTAAAGGAATTCGTTGTAGCATCCATCAAACACACAGAAGACAAAGAATTCCAGAGCCTCAGTGTTTCAGCAGAGAAACTCATTAATCTTGTAGAAGTACGGCTTCATAGATATTCATAAATGTTCTGAATAATATTACTTAACGTTGATACAATGAGTATAAATCAATATCCGAATATTGATGGAATTAATGGTTTTCGTTCCAGGTGAAACCACACCAGTTACAACAATATTTGTTGGAAAAAAAGGAGACGGGCTATCAATTGGTCGGTGCTGAGCAAACCGTGAACAGCACGAATCTCATGGATATGAAGTTTGACAAGAAGACCGTGCTTCTACTAGGGTAAGACAATAAAAAATGAAGTATTTCTGTTAATTTTCTCGTGCTGGAGGTAAATTTCTCCTACTATTAACCAATTGTTATCTAATATCTGTTTCCAGAAACGAGAAAGCAGGAGTTCCGGCCAATTTGATACCCCTGCTAGACCGGTGTGTGGAAATTCCTCAGGTCGGTGTAGTCCGATCACTCAACGTCCACGTCACCGGAGCAATCTGTTTGTGGGAATATTTCAAGCAACATTACTCGCCATAAAATTAGTTTTATCTACATTTACCTCTACTGAGCATAAAAAAAGCTCATGTGTTAACTTTAAAACGTTTCGAATTTTATATTTTGTATTTAATCTAAGGAAAATGATAGTATATCATGTAACATTACGATAATGATGACATTCAGTTCAAATTCGATTCTATCGTCTGGAGACTGATATCTAAAAACTGTGATATAGTTTCGATTTGAATATCAGCACTTTTCAAACTGTTTTAATAAAGATTTTGAGAAAAGCCACTCTACTCATAGGCAATAAATAAATAAATGATTAATTTCAGACATTCCTTATAGAAATTAATGTAGCAAAATCAATTTAAAGAATTGACTGAAGATGCATTTCTATCGCAGAGAGACAATCTACTTCTATTTCATTGCAAATATTGAACATCTTTTCAGAATTATTATTGTTAAGACGCTATGACGACTAGATTCTTGGATAATCTGAAGAAAAGGTAACAGTTACCTAGATCGAATAAAACTACGACTAGGGGTACTGCGTTTACTTCTATAGATTTTTATTTGCGAATGTCTTGCTTTTCCGAAAACATTTATAAATATACATAATAATTATCTAGCAACATTTGACGGCTGATGTGTGTGGATTAAATTACACATCGTATCCGACGATGTTACGTTTTCCGATACATTCACCGACGTAGAACCAGCAGAGTACTTCGACAGCGACCAAGGTGTTTAGCCACGCTTCCTTAACGGTCAGGTTGCGGTAGCCGCCGCTCTTCGCACTGCTCAAAATGTTCTTAATTCCGGTGCGAATGGCAGGGAGGTCGGAAATCTTGGGTGGAGTCAACTCTACCATGGCATACTGCTTGAAGACCTGCAGTTTTGGCTTTGCCAGGACGAGGCCGGCTATAAAGTGACAAACGACACGATATAAGTTAGTCAATTCTCCATCGATATCAATGAAATAATGGAGAAGAAAATAAAAAAAAAAGAAAAGGAAAATGTTTGTCATTAGGAATCCTGAGTTTTTTAATAGTTTTCTTCAATTTCAGCGAATTTGAAGTATAGGTTAGGACGACCAGAGTCAAGTTCATGTTTGGTTTCTAGGAATAATAATCGCGAGATTGTGGCTTGACGATAAATAATCATCGTAAAATATGAATTAGAGATTAACAATCAGCGACGAAGAAAAGAATTGGAATAATCGTAGGGTTTTTTTTGACACCCTTTTGATGGATTTTATAATTCTATGTTTCTGACGTAAGAAGAGGTTAATCTTTTCTTTTCAAACGAATTTAAAGCAAAAGAAGTTTAAAAGATTGATTAATCATTACAAATATTGATAAAAAGGCTCATCAATTGTCAATAATAAGTCTCTAATGAGATAGAACGAAGCTCTGTATGTGGTTGCTGGATCAATGTTATGTAAGGTTGGTAGAGGACCGCTCACGCATATCAATTCTCACTCGATCATGCTTTGGAATGTAATTTTTAGTACGAAATAAATTATTAGCGATTCAATGAAGGGTTTGATAACGTACTTTTGAGGAGACCTTGCGCCTTCGCTGATAGGGCTGCCATTTTTCGTGCTTCTAAAGTTCGGCTGCTGAAAAATTTCACGAGAAGAACACGGGATGTTCCAAATCCGCCGTTCCTAGGCTCAGTAATGGACGATAACCGCAGGACCGGGAAACGGATGTGATCAGCACGAGCGGTAATAATTCAAACTTTGCACATAATCGTTCGTAATGTTTATTCATTGATTCAATTCTCAAATTTCAATTGAGACTTCGAGCACGATGAATGTGAATACAATCTCTGAATTTTGATAACAAATCTGCATCATATCTTTCAGTTTTCAACCTAATTGATATATATTCTGCTGCGAATTTGTAAGTTTGAATAAAATACGAGTGAAAAATATATGAATTACTAGTTCTTCATGAATTCTCGAATTTTACGCGTAAAAATGTATTCAATTATTAGACAGTTTTTGAAAAGCACTTTAAAGAATAACAGAGAGGCAAAAATTGACTTGTTCAATAGATTTGTAAAATTGGAGGGTTGAAATAAAAAGAGGGAATAATTAGCGACGAGGTGTATTGTATTTTCGTGAAAAAGCCAAGTACACGTGTAAATAATTTATTGAGGTAATATTAAATCGATTGCTAATGTAAAAGGAATTCAAATATCTACGATCTAATAACTAATTAATTTAACATTCATTCGAGCCTGCAAAAACTAGTCCCATTTCTTAACTCTCAATTCAGGTTCAAGAACTGACCAGTTGGGCGAATGTTTTTCATTGGAAAGCCAATTGAAATCATCGACCAACTGCCAGTTATTAATCTTCTGATCAAGTCCAGCGAGATTAAAGTGAATCGCTAAATCGTCGTAAAACCAGTTGTAAGGTGCGAAACGTATCTTCGAACAGTCTTCGATTATAGCTCTACTGGTAACGTGACAATAAACGTCGCAATTCGTTGAAGTATGCAGTCTGAGTTGTTGGCAAGCAAAAGCAAGGGAACAGGCGTTGCATCGGTCCGCGAATACGGAGGAGGAAACCGGTCCCACCAAGACGGTACAATTCTGCAAATTGACCATATGCAGCGTGCTCGGTGCCCCGTATATCCTGACTGTACATCCGACGAGGTCCGACAGCAGGATATCATTCTTATTAACGTTCTCCGAGTCCAGTATTATCTTCTCGTCGGTCTTTCCCATCACCATACAAGCGCTGTCTCCGTATTTGCTAGAAAGTTTGTTGTTCTGTTTGATCGAACTGTTGACGATGCTGTCCGTTATCTTGAGGTCTTTCAGCCCGTCCGTAACGTCGTTGCATTTATCCGAGGGTTTTTTCAGCACCCTACGATTCTTGAAGCCAAACTTTTTCTTGGGCAACAGCTTCAGCTCCAACTCGTCGGCCTCGATTTCTAGCAGCTGGAGGTTTTCCTGAGCCCTTCTGATGTCGTAGACCTTGAGGAACATCTTGGATTGCGAGAGGAAGTTCTTCAGGGACTGAATCTCCTTGTTGGCCTTGTCGAAGATCGCGGGTAGAGCCGACGGAGACGCCGTACAAGCATCCTCGAGGAGTTCTTTGATGGTTTTACACGTCGCGTAGAAAGCCTCCTTGAAGAAACTGGACTGCTCAGATTCAACGGCCAGCTGCTGTCTCTCCTCCCTGCGTTTCTCTATCACATTCTTGCGCTCTCGATCCCTTTTGGTTATCCGATCGGGCAGACTACCCTCTATGAGAGTCAAAGGGTCCATTTTCCACTTTTACGTTGCTAAGTTTTGGGCGTCGCAGCTTTTCTCAGTACCTCGACGATTCTAGCATGCTGATTGGCGTCGCTACTGTGGTGCAATTGGCCCTCCGGCAGTACCTGCGATTGAAAATTATCATTTCTAAAGATTACCAAATATCTGTCGGACTGAGTGTCAGTTTTAATCCGTCGCCATGGATACCGTCCGATAATGAAACTCTGATTCATCCAGTGTTCCGGAAGTAAGAAGATATTAATTTTCACCTTCTTCAAGTCCGAGTCGTTGGGAGTGATAGCTTGGAACAGGATGTAAGAGAATCCGCTGCAACCTAAGAGCCAACCTAAGCCTTTCGCAAACGCCATGGAAAACGATTGATCATTGAGGAACTTTTCCTTCCTTCTTCCAGACCTGGAGGTCTAGGGTTCTCTCCTGATTCTGAGGGGACAGGAATTCCTCGAAAGTGTAATATTTGTCCAACACGTACGGGTACTGGTTCAGACAATAGAGCCTGCTATCTGAGAAACAAAGAAACGATCAGAAAACCCGAAGTTGTCACAATACGCGGCGGATTTCACGTCAATCGAGAGCGTTGCCTTTATTTGGGCAAAGGGCGTGTTACAGTAGGTGTTGATTGGTATGCAGGAATTTTTCGAGATCCTCGTGATTGAGACACTCGCCACGGAGTCAATAATTCGGAAGAATCGTTTTCGGGGGGGGGATAGAGACCGTCGCGTGTCTGAATGATCGGGGACGGGTCGAAAATCAATGTGGAATCGAGATGTAATTTTATAACCTATAAATGGTGGGTGAGATACTCACTTCTTGATGATCTCAGCCTTTGCCACGTTATGAAACTTCCGAAGAATAGCAGAGTCTCGAATACGAGGACAGACCTTATTCCACCTTTGAGCCAACTGCGATCTCGTGTTTTTGGAATCTTTTGTAGCATACTATCAACTAAAAGAAGGACGGTTGACTTCCTAAAATGGAAATCATTCGTCGGTTCGGAGCAGAATGCAGTGAAAATCTCGAATGATCTATTCGAGATCGAGGCACGGGGTGAGGGGACTCGACTTCGTCACTCGTCACAACACAACCGGCTCCCCCACGTGCGAGAAACGGCGTATCATTCGATACTTGAGACGCGGGAAATTCAAAAAGCCCGTGTGATCCGAGTTTCAAATAGAAAAAATTCGATTTCGCATGCATTTCATATTTTATTAGTCATCGGAAAACTAATCAGGGCAAACATTTTTCTTGTTATAATTGAACCAAAATTAAAGCCATTAACCGCATTATAAAAATGTGGTGATTAAGAATTTCGCTAAATTAGGTTTTTTCTGAAAATTTTGAAAATCGTATTTGATATTTTGGTTGAATAAAAGTAGATGAAGATGTAATAAATGTTGCATCAGAATTAGAAAAACTTCAAATTAAACTAGTAAATTCAATGAAATCGAAGATTCACTATCGCCCCCAAGTATTTTGCTGTAAAAGTGAAAAATTTCCATGCATAAGGGAAAAAAAAAGATTGAGGATAATATTTATTTCGTGGACATTGTTTGAAACGATTGGGCTATAGATAAATAAAATATATCGTAAATGGTAGTATGATACAAGAAATGAACAAATCATTTGGAATCGAAATCATATTCATTAAAAATATATATAAAAATATAATTATATATATAAATAATAAATATTAAGATTACAGTCTTAAAATTTGTTATCTAATAATTAAGTTTAAACAAAATTAGAGATCTTTTTCTTTCTTTCATCATTTATATATATATATATATATATATATATATCATTTCTTATAATCGTACACAGTTTTTTTTTGTTTTTCTTTTTTTTATTTCACTTCGATTCGTCCCAGTATATTAATATTATTATTATTATTCTGTTTAAAAAATTAGATATTTTATACATTATAACAAGAAATAATAGACATCAAAGTCTTACACTTTGATATTCGATCAGACCCTGTTACATGGTACATAATATTATCATTTTTTATTTCTATTCTTTTTCCTCTTCATATGACTGGACATCATTGATATTCACGACGTTATTTCGCATAAAATAGAAAAATAATATATCAAATTATTATTATTATTAAATATTAGACGTAGATACATAATAGGCACTAATCAAATCGAATTTTAAAAATAATAATATCTTACGATTAAAGATGGAAGTGATAATTAGTATGGATTTGTCATTTGCTCAATAATAATAATAATTGTTGTGTCAGGTTTTTTTTTAATCTTTTTTTGAAGTTAGTAAACTAAAAAACATGATGTAAGCATTGTGTTAGTGTTACAAATTACAATTATTCTTAGATAATAAATTACAATATAATATTATTAACTCTATTGCTATGTCATAATTAATACACGAAGCATGAAACAGACATAACTTAATTGCTAGCCTTGCACAATCAAAGGCACTACAGCACAGAATCTTCAATTTATTTACAACTGCCACTAGTGTCCCTTATTTCACAATACATTAAGTGCATTTCTTTTTTTGCATAGCTGGTGTCACACGAGCCTATTGCCATTAGATATTCAATTGAAACATTTCATAAAGGCGATAATTCTGTGATTTGTGTACCAGAAACGTCCTAAAATTATACAAATTCCATTACGGTGTATATAAAAGTAATAATTTCACCTGCTCAGAGGATCTTCAACTACTGAAAATAAATATCAACAACATTAAATGATTAGATAATAAACAATAAAAGGAAGAAAAACAAAACTGCTCAGATAGACAACTGCAGCTAACTGCCCCTACACACCTCAAGAGTACTCCATATAGATATTAAAATGTAATTTCATTCTTATTCTTTAGAACGTTTATATATGTTTAGATAAGTCGCCTAATACTGCGAATTCAATTTATTAATTTCATTGTGAATAATCGTTGCTTATTCTTTATTTTTCCAATTTCAAGGTGCACTGAGCACTTTTGATTTTATTGTTCAGTGACACTGGCTAGATTGTTGAGACACGTATATGATGCCACTAAAACATTATTGTTCTGAGGAAACAGGCTTGGTCTGATTATAGTTTCTGTCTTATTGAAGTCAATTACTCTTTTTTTTTCAAGTTTCGACTCGTCCCAGCTGTTCTAACGGAAGATATACATTTATCCTAGATTACAACTTACAAGATCTACTTCCATTACCACAATCTGATATCATTTTGGGTGTTCGATATAAGTATAGTATTACATTACACAATCATACATTCACACGGGTGTAGAACAATTATGAATTACAGCAGTAATTTTCGTTTTTTCAACGTCCCAATTTATATCCACCAAGATTTTACCAGACTTTAATAATTCGCGAGCAAAGTAACTTATGAGCAATAATTACTGCGGTAAGAATGAACGTGAAACAAGTAAAATGCTCTTTCCTATGAATAATGAACACACGTAAACCCACAAAAGCCGTAAGGCGGATTAGTTCTTCATGTAAGACTTGATGCTCGATTTTGACCTTCGAATTGCGGGCGAGAAAGAATTGCTGGATTTTGATACAACGATGTAGGTTGTTTAACGAGGTGATGTCTCATGTTTATACGAGAAACGCTCCAGTTTCCAGTTGTGTAATTATTAATGTTAGTTATTACGTCGGAATATGTACGAGTATACAATCTGAAACTCCAGATATTCGATCTTCGATAAAAAGTATAATCTATAATTCATTTTCTTTTCTTTTTTTTTTACAGTTCATTTACAATATATCATTTCCGTATTTTCTAAACAAAAGCATAATAATATTATTGATAATAAATTGGTGTTGATAACAATAGTGTAAATTAAAATAATGTCAGGCTCGTTGATATCTATATACCGAGTCAATGCGATGGCTTGGATACAGATGAGACTGATCATTAATTCAAATATTGTATTACTCCGATTGTGATTCGGTGTTAAAAATAATAATTCATCAACTTTTTTGTATACGCTCTAAATTAATTACAGCAGGAAATATGTGCTGACCCTAAAACTTTATTTTTGACATATCCCAACATGTTAGAGATTAAATATTCATCTTATAATGTTTTCTAAAATCATTTAAAACGTACTAAAAATATTAACGTAACGTTAGAATCTCATGCTTTAATTGAATGTTCACATTGTATATTTTTACCAATTCTAACAAGAGACAGCATTAGATTTTCATACAACACTTCAGCTCACAACATTTTAGTAGGTAATTTGATTTCGGTAAAGAGTTGTACTCGAACCTTTCAGCGGTAGAAAGATATCGTTTTGGTCTTAACATACAATCAAGTCTAGATTATTATTACGGATATTGTTATTGGACTAAAATTTATCCTTGTTAATCCGTTCGATATTATAATATGTATACATCAATTATTCTCTTCTCACTCGTTGATCCGAGCACTTCCTTCATTTCCAATGTTTACAGTAGATAATAAACACCAAGCCAATACCGACGTCGCATAGTACAGCGAAGATACATGGATGGTTGAATTATTTCAATAATTGGATTAGGCCATAGACAATAATGGGTCGTAGTCTAACGTGTACAGCCACGTTGTCCAGGGATATATTCATGGCGCAAAGTTGACGTGATACCAGCGCTTTAACATTATTTTCTTTTCTTTCAAACAAAACAGAATATGTTATTAAAGAATTAAAAATCTTGGTCTTAATGTATTTTTTGCTTTTTTTTTTTATTATTATTATTATTGTATATTAACACACCTATGTATCATGTATAATTCTGTTCTGAATTATCACATCACTCCAAAAGATAACTCGCTTTAAAAATTTTATCACGTATACAAGTCTCATCAACTGCCACCACGTCTGTATCGTATTTATCGCGTTAGAAATAATGATAGTTAATTTTTAACATATGCGTATAGCGCACGATTTTCTAAACGTAAACTAAAATACTAAATTTAATCACCAAAATCTTCTCTACTTCTTTAAAATCAGACATAATTTCAATCCCCAATCCCCGTTTGATTTTCAGACATCCGTCGCTTGTCGTCGCAAGGACAGATAAGTAAAATATTCATTAAAAACGAATGTAATATTTAAAGTAAAAAAAAAAATAAAAATGGAAAAAAAATTTGCTTAATAATAAAAGAAAATAAAAAATTTGTAAGAAAAAAAAAATTAGTATTCTTAACTAAAAACAAGATCTAAGAACTTGTTGATTGAATGTGATGGTGGCATTTAATGAGATCATTATCACGTTGAGGAAATCCTCCTCAACTATTGAAGATAGAGATTATAATCGTAATATAAAATAAACACTATCAAATATAAATAAAACATACATCTTCAAGGTCTGTGGGCACAATGTTTTTCTTTAAATTTATATTCAGTACGATCGGTTGGGTACAGTTAACGATTTTTACATTAAATTTTCAAGTAATGCAATTCCATACATATTGAAAAAATAAAATAAAATAAAATTATCGTCTAATCAAATTAATTTGGCACAGCATTATCATAGAATTGTCTTTATTAGTACGATTCGAATAGATAATAATGCTTCTTTTTTTTCTAATTTAATTTTAGTCAGACTAATATTCTCCGGTTTCTAAGAATCCGGGAAATTCATTTAGAATCCGAATATTCGGTGTTCAGATTCATAATGTATTGCAAGTTGATTGTCAACTTTATAAAGAAAAATTATATTATAAAGTGAAAAAATACAAATGAACAAGTTGCCGATTTTTCGGATATTGATTTAATGGAAGTAATTATTTATTAATCCCATTGAGTCGATCGATATCCGTGATACGAATATAAAAATTTGTACCCACTAACCAATACGTAGAGTAAATACGTTCGGGCAAGCGGAAACACACTTGTGAGTTTTCCCAATTTACAATTTGAGAAGAGCTAATCGTCGCTTCTTATCTCGATGGAATTTTTATAATACATTTAGTGTAACGAATCCTTGCCAAATACGGGCTATACTACAAAGTGCATTTTAGTTTGATACAGTAATCACGCGTAACGTCGCATGATCGTACTCTCAAAAATGGCTTAGTGTATGCGAATTAGTTTTCCTGCGCAAAGCGCTTCTCGATATAGGCGACAGTCCCTCGGTTATCCCCAGAGCAGTTTACAGATCGGGGTATTTATAGTAGAGCAGATTATGGGATAATTTATTTTTAAGAAAGAGGGTCAACAGGGCAGTCTTTTGAACACCATAGGGTCATGGGAATCACAGTCTACATTGAGCCGCTACGATACCATCTCGTGCCATCCGCTGCCATTTGACGAACTACTTTCCGGAGTCGCTGGAAAATCGTTAAATCATCAAAATTACTAATCTTTCTCTCCCCACGGTGATGTAATATTTATCGTTACCAAGTTCTTTGCTTCTCTAACTTTTATACAAACAAACAAATTAACACAGGCAATGAATAGTAATTCAAAATAGAATCACTCCATGTTCTTTCTCCGCTGGTACGAATTCCGGATCACTTGCAAGAATTTGTGGATTAAATGTGCTAATTATCACTTATCTAATCAATGAGGGGTAAAATTTCCTCAAGTTCATCTGGACTCACCAGTCTTGGCACTATCTGACCTTTCTGGGTTAGAGGGTCTGGGCCCCCATATCCGTATTGTGCAGTCGTCAGACACGGAAGCCATCATCTGATGATAGACGGGATTCCATGACACGCAGTTAACGGTTCTGCTGTGGCCAGTCAGTGTGGCTAAAGGCGTTTCTCTCTTTATGTGCCAAACGTAAACTTTGTTATCTGCAATTTGAATTGCGAAAACAATTCATACGGATTGTCAGAAGTGAGCGAAACCAAAATCCAAAAAAATTTCGGTTTTACCTTCACTTCCGGAGGCTATAAAATCTTGGTTTATGCCACCGAAGCAACTGTGGATTGTGAAATGTCCCTGGGTAACACCTTGGAATCTTCTGACGAGACAACGGTCTTGTAGATCCCATAGGTGGACGCCTTGGTTGGCCACGTTCAGGAGAGCGAGTCGGTCCGACTTGTTCACACTGAATGACATTACCGGATGGTCTTCTTGTAGCCTAGAATCGTTTTTTGAACCTTGTTAAATCGACATTGAAAATACAGTCAGAAGCATGAAATTTTGGTGTACACAATGAAAGGAGAAGATCTGAAGTCACAAAAAAATCGTTTTTTCCACTCACACTGTGAAATCGCACAGTTCGTCAAAGTTGTATCCACGTATGCGGTGATGGGAGTCAGCGGCTAGTACAGTTTTTCCGTCACTTCTGCACCATAAACACTTGACCCTCACGCCTTCCCAGGAGTCGATCACATTACCTTCCATATCCTGTGAAACAGAATAATTAAAAGTTAGTCAGAAAAAAAATTAATAATAATCTCAATTCCATTTTACCAGAAAATCAATCTTTTTTGAACAATCAGTTACCCATAAACTAAATTGTTCTTTGAGACTATAAAAGTATAGAAACTCACACATTGATAAAATTGACCTCGCACTCCGCCCGTGACGAATTTGTTTGCATCGCGATGCCACGCGCACGCAGTCAGGGAATCCTCTGGACTCTGAGTTAATTTTACTCGAAGTTCACAGTCGGGAGTGTCGACGCTCCAGAGCCAAAGTTCGGGGCAATCTTCCGGTCCGCAAGCAATTAAATGACTGCTGTCTGGGCTCCAGGCGATTAATGCAACCCCGTACGAGTGGCCTTCCAGAGTCTTTCTATGCGTCACAGTCAACGTGTCCTGCGATATAAATCACATTTTACATGAGGGAAAGGGTCGAATCTCAAGATGAAGGAAAAAAATTCATTGAGTTGATTGTTGTTCACTTACGGGACAAACATCCCATATGATAACGGTAGTGTCTTTGGAGCCAGTAGCCAGCTTAAGACCATCTGGAGAAAATTTGCAATACCACACCTCGTCGCAATGGTCGTTAAGTACCTGAGTCGTGTGGCATGGAAATTGTTCCTTACTACAGTTGTGGTCAACCAGCAGGGAGACGTTCTCCAAGTTTGTCTGTGAACAAAGAGTCACATCAGTCCCGATCTCCACGTTTCCCGAATACCTCGATTATCGAAAAGCCTGGCCTCGTTACCTGTGAATTAGTAATGTGGTATGTACATTGCTGGTTCTGCATTTCCACGGCTTGGCAGAGGAGCGAGTGCAGGCGTCGCGGTGGCAGCATAACGGAGGGTGGTAGGTACCTCTGGAGTCGGTCCATCAGGGCGGCTCGAGAGGCTGGGCCTTTGCCGTCCCATCCGGCTCTTGTCTGCGAGGGAATGTTATTAATAAATTATGTTAATTCAATAACAGTTGCGTCTCGATTTTACCTGCAGCTCGTCGCGTCCGCTGCACATCATGAAAGCGGATAGCTGATGTACCCGAGCAGTGTTGTGTCCTAGGGGAGTAAGTTCGTTGCGTAGAACGTGTAAGGCCTCAAGAACCAAGCCTTCCTCCAAAAATTCGAGGTACTTTTGTTCGAGTAGTAAGAATTTCATCTCCTGGAGGATAATTAAGAAATGGAAAAGAGTTAGAGGACAATGAGATCACAAATTAACTCCGGTTTCATTCTCACCACGAGACTTTGACTTGAACCGTGCAGAAAGGACTTTAGCTCGTTCAGATCATGGTCCGCCTTGTTCCAATCCCCGTCCATAACGTGCTGCCTAAATTTCGCTGCCGACGGATGGTCCAGGCGACATCCGGACTCTTGCATCAACAGGTCAGCCGTCCGGCTGAAAATTCAGTCCGATCGGTAATGAATGAGACTCGAAGGAGGCGGGCAACGAAAAACCACTGGGGATAAATTACTCCGACGATTCTTCGTCTAATTGAAATTGAAATCCTATGTCTTCCAGACAATCGATTAATGATTTTGTCAAGGAAGCGAATCATTGCGACGGTGAAGAAAAGAAAAGAAAAATCGATCGTTTAATTTGCAACGAGAATGGGGTTCTCTTTGGAATTGTTTTATGCTCTGAAATCTTGCCGATGTTGTAGAACGTATGAATACAGCGGGTAGATACTAGTCTTGTGGATACTATAATTAGCTCACTCCCACCTAGTTGCAGCTTACGATGCAGATATGGTGCAAGAGACACAAGCTTCTTGATCAACACGCATGCTGACAAGAAACAAAGAAGTCTGGGGAAACGCTTGCCCTTGAATAATTGTAGGAAGTAAAGTAGCGAGAGTAATCGAAGGAAGAAATCTTAGGCAAGGAGTAAACGTGCTTTGTTTTCATCAACAATGACGATCGAGAAATCATCCGACCACGCGAGGCGCATAACGCATAATCATTCATGCATACAAATTCGTCCAGACGTTGAACAAGAACAGGACGAAATTGTGACGCAGTAGAAACAAAAAATTGAGCACAAGAATTCTAAATAAATCGTTAAAATCGTTGTGGGCTAATAGAAAACTTGTTCCCTAGGTCAGGGAACGGAATGGAAGTGGTAATCTAACCCGTTGCCACGTCAATTATTATCTCACAGTGATTCGAATGCATTACGCATCTTTCAGCAGTTACATAATTGTCTGTGAGGATAAGCGATGGATCCGTCGCACCGAATAGATGGTAGAAATCAATCTCTGTCCTCATTTTTTTTCTTTCGCAGATATTATCGCGTTGCAAAGTCCAAGACGCAGTTTAGGATTGAAAAAACTGTATCAAAATTAAAATCGATCGAAACGGAAGCTTGTTTGTTCCAATCCGCTTATCGGAGACAATGACTGCTCCTCATGCGTGTCGAAAAATTGATTAAGAGCGCGTTCTGACATTCATGTGAACATACTCAAGTCCAACAGTCTTCAAGTGCTGTCCGATGAGTCGAACAATGTCTTGATTAGTCTTATCCATAACTTTGGGAGGGTCCGAAGCTCCGTTGGCTTCTCCGTTGACTCCGTTAAGGTCGCCGTCCGGACCTGGAACTACGTTGCCGTTAGTATGAGGTCCTCCAGAGTCTGCCGAGGCTCCGTTTTGCTGAGAACCAGGCGGCGCGGTGACTCCGTTCGAAGCTTGCTGCATAGTGCTGCAACGACACACCGAAATAATGTTTTCAACGACTTTTGACTCCAAAAAAGGGTCCATTTCTTTGTCTTTTAAAGACCAGAAAGCGAATTTTTGCACTGATAAAATCTTCTTTGGGAGAGACAAAGAGATTTCTTTGTCTCCGTGGAGAAGCTACGTCAATAGTTTGAAAAAATTCTTTCATCTATTGATATCTAGATTAAAAAAACTGTTCGGAAAAATGACAAATAAATTTCATTGGAAATCGAAATAGAAGAAAAAAATAAATAAATAAAATAGAAAATAAAAAATCGCCAAGTCACAGAATCGTCGGTTACTTGTCAAAAGTTTCAAGTTTTGTATCAAATATTTGTGTGTAATCGTTGAATAAGCGAAAAGGGATTATATTTAGTTGGGAATGCGCATCGGGATTGAATAATAAAAATAAAAATAAAAATAGAAATGAGAAATTGAAATAAATGTATTGAAACGGGTCGTTGTGGCGTTTGATAGCGATGAGCGTGTTAATTACCGAAAATTGTCCATCTCTAGAGTGGAGTGGAGCTCGTCCGCTGGTCTTACGGTAGCCGAGAGAGAACTACGGGACCTTTTGCGCGGTGGCGGAGCGAGTCCACCGTCGTCCGACTCGCCGCTCGAGGCCAGGCTTGTTCGCGTACCACCCCGTTTTTCACACAATTATTATCGCTTGGTTTTAGGTTTGGTGGGGCACACAGAGATCAGCCACGGTTGTATATGTGTTTAAAAATCGCACGAATCCTTTCCCCCCTTTTTTCAACGCGATATTTGAGCGATTTTAAGTCCGCGTTTTATACACGGAGGCCTAGTTTGAAAAAAAAGAAGAAACAAGATTCTTGTACGTCTGCCAAAACGGACACGAACAATGACTGCCACCAGCTGATACTTGTTTAGATCGTCGTTTACGTCACTCTCTGCGACTCGACCAGTCTTTATGGGAGGCAGGAGGTAGGAGGTAGGCTCGCTTGCGGGCTCGATTCTATCGCTTTACAACGTCACGCTAGAGCGAGCCTCCTGCGAACTACTCGACGACCACAGATGACGCTGCAATCGCCGTTTCGACAACGGAACAACCGAGAGAACATTGAATTTAAACTTTCAAATTTAATTATTTATAATGAAACGAACTCAATTTTTCTTTCTTTTATTCACGTCTTAATTACTATCTACCTGTTTCTGAAAGATGAATAAACGAAAGCCTCTATCAATATTCAGAATTCAAATATTTATTTGATTATATAAGAAAATTTATTTACAGTCTTTATAGAAAAATGTCAATTTTCATCTAGGTAATTCTAATTTTCTTAAGATATTATCGTAGAATAAAGATGCGAATAATCATAATCGATCTCTTTCTACTATATCAAAGTGAAAGATTAATTACCGCTTTGGGAATGTTCTTGTACCGCAAGTGCGGGAGAGAAATGGAAGGCGAAGAGGTATACAATTAATCTCAGGATATTGTATGTCTTTGGGATAATAGATGATCCATGGAACGATTAATAAACCCCGAGGGGTACAAAATAAATTCTTGTTCGCACGGACGGCGGTTCTTGTGTTTCTTGACTTCCGCCAGTGTTCGGTAGGGTCAGCCGATATTTGAACCCACTTTGTCGCTATATCTCTTTAACATTCTTTAAAAACGAATGGCTCGATCTGAATACAGCAGAGATATAAATCGATCTGTATTGATACCACATATTGCGAATTAAGATCAAAAGATCAAAGGCCGATAGGATATTCTAGAAACTCATTATAATTAATGATAACGAGGAAGAAACTCTCACGCGCTTAAATGGAGCATCTAATATAGCCTTCGATCGCATTTAACATGTTTGAAGAAAAACAAAGTTAGTAGAATGAAGAATATAACGTTTTTTATCCTCTTGATATTCCTCGAAGTCGTAATTTCCCAATTAGACAATTTTATACACGTAAATTCGAATTGTCTTTTTAATTAGCTCAACGATTTCCTCGCTGACAAGTGTCGAAGATTCTCCTGAAAAGTTTCGAAAGTATGAAGTGCATTAACGCCTGAAGACACGTCAACCCGCAGTACACGAGTGCATCGCTCGATGCATACGACTGCGACGATGCTGCGGGCCGACTCTCACAATCAAGCAAGAATTCCACCACACATCAATCCGTAGAGGCGCTCCTTGCAGGGGAGAGAAAATAGACGATTATTCGATCAAACATTACAATATTTATTCTCCGTTTTATCCGCATCGTACACTCAATCACGAACCGATACCCGTTCATAATTCCCCACTCTCTGGATCGATTGTTTGATACTTCTGGCTGTATGAAGCGCCGATCTTTTGTAGATCGCAATTTAAAAATGGGCTATGTTTTCTGAGTAATCGAATACGTCGATCTTCAGAGGTCAATATTGACGAGAATCGACTTGGAACTCCTCGAAACGAACCAATAGAAGTTTTTTTGCTGTTAAAAATGAACAATTTATGTAATAAAAGTTTTCGTGATTATCGTGTTTTTGATTTCTACTTTATCGACTGTAACCGATATTGTCCGCTTTGTTATTCGCTTCCGATAGATCGACTGAATTGAAAGAAAAGAATAATGATCGATGCTTCGCTGAAAGTCGCGTGAGTGTATGATTTTTCAAATTCAAATTTCGAAGGTCCTCGTCGAGATCGGTACACCTGAGACTCGGGAACCTGTCGCTAGGCGGCGCCAGCTGCGGAGGCGCTTGACCGCTACGGGTTGGCGCGCACCTCATCACGACTGGCGAGACTCGAACCTGGAGGAATCGGCGTGTGCCAACAGTCACCCGCCGACTGCCGGTACCGCTGGTCGGTGTTTGTCGTTATTTGAATACGATGACCTCGGCGCACGCCTGAAAAATAATATACGCACGTTTACCCCCATCGCTATACGCGTCCACACGAGTGCAGTGGTGTCGTCGAATATCGGAGGAAAATTAGTCCTATGATCGAAAACCGAAAACAATAACGATGATCGCGTCAGTGAGTGATAAAAATAGGTAGAAAACAGAAATATGTCATATCACCTCGATGTGTGTGTAAAAAATTGTTTTTAATTATAAATAATTCTAGTGTTATTGGTTTTTTTTTCTCAAGTAAAAGCGTATATGTGTCAGTTGTGGATTACTTAAAAAAGTTTCGCTATAGATCAATCAGGATGTTGTCTCTGGCTGGATAAACGCGTCTCGGCCACCGCTAGAGGTTAGTTTTATTACTCTTTTGCTTGTTTCTTTTTCTTCGACACTTGTACGTACATGCATACATACGCACGGAGATACACGAGATTCTCGCATCTTTTGTTTCTACGCTACGTGGAGGCGAACGGCGCGTCAGCACAATAGTTTAGATTATCAGATTCCATAGAGAGGAGTGTAACCGGCTCGCCGCGCTCCGATGTTCGACCGATAACATCGATACTCACTCTCTTTCTTCATATTTCAATAAACGCATTCGGCACAAAGTTGCCGCTGTGTAAAAGATGCGCCTTGAATAACGAAACATTTCCGACGTCGATACAACTCAGTTTCTGATGGCGGATGAATGTCAAAGCAACGGAAAATCCTTCTCAATTTTTCTTGCTGCTTCTATTTAGACCAAAGATACGCTTTTTCTTAAATTCTTTGAGTACCGAATAGAAGATTTTTCAATAATTTGTCCGAAAATGAGTCGAATGCAATTTGTGATCCTCGTTTATTGATTTCCACATTCGAGTATCTGACGATTCTGCCTCGAATGTTCGTCGACGTTAACTTTCGAGTCTCGTTTGGCTTCTGAGGTCTCGTGACTAAGTACATACTGGAGTAATCACGTGTTCCCGCTCCGGCTGACAATATCTTCGATGACAATGCTTGTCGTCAACGAGACGTGAAAGCGTCTGGGTCGAGGCCCCGGGCCTGTTGATGAGCGAGCATTAGTTTCGAGAGCGGGAGTATTGTAATTCTAATCGGGCATTGGCGTCGTATCTGGGACGTCGGTACGTTCGTAACATACCAAAGAGAGAATTTGATAACAAAGTACGAGCGCGGTTATAGAGAGCGCGGCCACCGTCTATTAATTCGTCCAATCGACTTCTTCACGTCGCTCCGCGCTCAATAAAAATTGGGATTTTGCATCAAATGTTTATTTTTCGATTCTTATATGCGTATCATGTAGAGTAGTTTGAAATAATTAGGTCGTGTTCTTTTTTTTTATTTTTCGTTAAAAATTATGATCACTGAAGTTACAATCAATCAAATTCCAGCGTTTTTTCCTTTCATGGGTGACGTCACAACGTAGTAATTTTCGACCCGTCGTAATATACTTCAATTTTGTTTCAATAGAGAAAAGAAAAAATATGACCCAATCATTTTTTTTATATAGAAATATTTCTAATAATTATCAAGGAGGAAAATTAAACTCAATCATTTAATGAACGCCATAGTCCAAGAATCAAATATAACGACGCGTTATTGATGACTAAAAGTGACCACGAAGTTTCTCATGCGGCAACAAATGGTTAAAATACCGGGTCCGGGTTTTTCGGTTTTCTGTTTATTTCAGCGTTGAGCTAGTTTCTGACCCCCAGATTCACGAGAGACATAAGCTCAATAGTTTTTTTTTTTTGGTTTTTTGTAAAGACGTTCAGTTCCTTGAAACAGACACATTCGCCTTAGTCAACATTAATATTTGTAGCATTTATAGGAACTATGAGATCTCATCATCTGATAATTATCGGAATGAACCGACTCCAAATACTAAACTAGCTGTAGCGAGCCGAGTGTCGGAAACTGATGTACAGCAATTATTGAGTGTTAGAAACCATCAGCTGCACTAGGCTCGAATAAAATATTAATATCAAATTATTCATTGAATCGTAGATTGAAAAGATGATCGTTCCTTGCCTGACAAGTATCAATTCATCCATCATTGCCGATTACACGTTATTTTACCTGATTTAAAAGATAATAACCTTAGGTGAAATCTTTCTAATATCAGAAACCGGGGCGTGTTTACCTCACCTGATTTCAAATTCTCTCTTCAATCGCGGGTTTCCCCTCACATTCTTTCCGCCAATAGCTACTACTTATACCTAGCGGGCAAACGCGTTACATAGCTATTGTGCGTATTTAATTGTGACGAGTACGTTGTACGGCGACGTAACGTCTCGCAGAGCGTGAATGATGGTGACCGACTATCGAACACGGTTTTAAATTATTATCATCATCATTTTTTTTTTTTTTTACCATCAAAGTGAATGAAATGCCGCACACCGTTTTCGTATGGCTTTGTCCCTTGATTGGAATGAGTAGTGGCATATTTTGTTTATCGTGAACCATGACTCAATAATTCACTCAAATGGGATGCAAATTTTGGGCTTAATTTTGTTACGGGATTCTTGAGTTTTTTTCTGAAGGAAATTGTCGCGCTGATTCTGAATTTGTAAAGTAGAAATATTCTATCACGTCACGTTTTCGAGAAAATCGTGTTTCAATATAAAAAAAAAATCGGTTATTTTGGTGCACATCCCTACTAAAGTTCGTAACTTTAACGTAAAAACGGGAAAAATTGATCGACAAATTAAATTCCGAGCTTTCAGACGCCTAGCTATCGATAAAAATTCGAGAAATCATATATTTTGGGGCCATACGCGGTGGCTTGTAGTCGTGATCCCAGAATTTTATTACACCTTTCCGTGAGAAATTTTTGTGCTGATTCCGAAACCGTAAACGGAAGTATTCGAACTCGTTACCTTTCCGAGAAAATCGCTCTCGAATTTTTAACATAATACACAAAATATTACGTAATATTCTAATTTTGAGATTCATTTTCTAAAAAAATCTGGTGAAATGGAATATTTTACCACAGATTTGTGATAAGCAGGAAAATTGTTTTCCCTACAAATACAAAAAAAAAATTAAAGAAGCGTTTTTCTTCAATTTGAACTACGATATTCTCGAAAATTGTCTTTCGCTCTTCTGCAGATTCGTAATCAGCGCGAAAATCGCCTCCGGAAGTGTAAATTCAAATCGTAGAACCTAAATTATACTCTGAATTGAGGGCTGCCTACTTTCGAAAACGTGAGGTGATAGAATATTTCTGTTTGCCTAATCCGATTCAGCAGCGTGAAATTTGTCGGACAGTGTGATAATTTATCGTTTTTATTATTTGTTTATTTTATTGCAAATTGATTGCGCGTGTCACGGATACGGTTCCTGGTGGTCGTGTGTTTCGGCTACCTGTAGCGCCACGAGGGGTCATCATCTCCGTTCTCACATCCGCACCACGCGATTACGTGGCGCAGGCGTCAGCACGGTCTATAAAAATACCAATAAAATTGCAATCAATCAAGCTGCAGTTCCATACGTGACGTATCGCAATTCACAGCGTGCGAGATTTTATTCACCGTGATTCCTATCCGCCAGTATGGAATGTTTATTCATTTTACAGTAACTATATTGAATAAAAAAACATCTTGTGGCAATTTACGATCTATAATTATTATTATTTCTACTTCTCAATTTGACCCGCGAAATATTTATCTTGCATGATCGATGGGTGAACGATTCGTATATAGGTAAATTACTATTCTACACTCGATATAAGGTCAGGTTCAGGGTCAAGGTGTGTATTATTATTTTTATTTTCTCTCATAGATAATATGTACAGGTTACATCATTTCATACTATACTATATACAGAGATTATTATATCTGCACGTGGTGGAATTCTTCGAGCGTGTCCAATTCGTTAATATACACGTGGTTTTTTTTTTTTTGGTGTTCTTTTATGAGATTCTTTGTGTAGATACCCACATATATTTTTCAGATTTTAGCCACACTGCATCGACATGAATATACATAATGCAGGTGTGAAATTTGTACTTTATTATACATGTGCTGTACTTGAATATAGCCGAAGTTATAACAGTACAGAGATGCCTGATTGTAGACGCAGAACCGTTTCGCGCGGTCTTCACTCTTCGGAGTTTAAATGCCGCGTTGAATGTTAATCGTGAGTTTAAGCAGCGTGGTTCTCCTCGATACACAAATCGTAGGCGCGACAGTCGACAGGAACGACTGTGAAAATAACGAAACGAGAAAAAAGAAAAAAAAGATGTCAATCAGAGAGCTGGCTATTTTTTTTCTGAATGCTGTTTTCTGTTTCAAAAAACATGCTGTATAGCCCAAGGCGGGAAAACTAGATTTGAAGTGGGATATGAAAAATCTGACACGATTGATTGTTCAGGATGGTGAACCGAGCGTGAACCCCAAATTTGATCGAACAAATATTCAAAATTGTAAGTTATTCTACTTTACAGCTGGAGGTGTAAAAATCAATAACTCCTGCAATCTTCAATATGTATTTGTCAATGAAAATCGGTGTTTACGCTCGAGTGTACAAAAACTCATTCAGAATAAAAAAAAAAGAAAAACCGACAACTATTCGTGAATAGAGAGGTGAGTTATAGACTGACATCGATCGGGCGAAATAACGTCTGTCAAAAAATTTCTTGGATCCCATGAGTTTGAGTATGTGTATATATTTATGGGCATATAACGGATTTGGCTATGTTATAGACATCGTCGCGGGTTTATGAATATTTATCACCGTATAGGATATCGGCTTAGATTCGTTCGTTGTTTGTTCGTTAATTTATTTACTCAAATATTTGTTCCCGTTCAGAAAGATAATATTTTTTTGGCATAAAGTATTTTTCTGTAGGTACATAATATCATGTTCATGTCTAGTCAGTTAGTGATACTGTATTACACCAGTTATCGAACAATCTCGCACATATAGGTACACATGTGTATTTGACGATGCATTACTTTAATATCATGACTGGAAAAAAAAATTCAGTTTTTTTTTTATGTCAACTATTTTTTATAGTGCATTGAAAAAATTTGACTTGGAATAATCATTTATACTAAATATTTATTTGATGCAATTGAATGTCTGGTGTTTTTATGAAATACATCTTCGAGTCAATAATCAGGTGTTTGCATCAAGTAAATTAGTTATTTCCATTTCTTCATCAAGGCGGGAGTTTGACTTTTAGTAAGCCTCGCGACTTTTGGGTTCTCGGTATAACTCGGTGAACCAACGTCCTCCGGGGCAGCCTCGAAAGGTATTTCGCAGCGTTGAGTATTTACAAACTTGAACGGGTCGAGGAGACTGGGAGGAAGGGGGGTGAAGGCCCACTGCATCGCGGTACGACGGAGCGTACGTAAGAGGCGGCCTAGCTAGGAGAAAACACACGCGGTGCAGTTTGCGGCAGTAGGGAAGCCGGTAATAACCGCGCGTATCGCCTGCATTTGGTCACGTACGATGCGTCCCCCCCCCCTTCGGGGCCCCGACTCTCTGACTCTCTGACTCTCTTGTGGGCCCTACGGACTTCTTTTACCTCTCTCCAGTCTCCACTACGGTAGTAGGTAACTATATGCTACATGGCACCGGAGCGTTCTGCTTCCAGCTCCCGAAGGCACGCGGGGGAATCCCCCTTGTTTCCTTACTTTATACCAACCTTCTCAAAGGCTACGTGAGACTGCGTCGTTCGTCCTCGAAAGTGGGTATAGAGAACCGCGAGGGACGAGGATCAGTACGAGGATGAGGAGGCTAGGATAGCGATCAACGAATATACGTGACTTCTTTCAAAGTTTTATGTTTACAGCGTTAGATTGTGAAAAAGATTTGTCGACGACGTTACGGTTTTAGGGGACTGTACAGTATACCACAAGATTCATCTCTCGCTCGGAATGGTTTCTTTTTTATTTTGTATGGAGTTGGACGATTCTTTTTTTTTTTGGTCTTCTAGTAATCCATTAGAGACGATGATAATTGTGTCTTGTTAATGGCTGTGGGAGTATAATAAGTGATATTTGAAATCGACTTCGAACAGTGTAGTCGACGATAATGGGTATTTTTCTTTACGTCTCTCCTGGTATACCAATTTATCGGTATTTATTGTGTTCTAAGAATCATCATCTTTTCCATTATGAACACGAATAAAGAAGAAGAAGAAGAAGAAGAATAATGGAAACTTTGATATGCGTTTCTTTTTTTTCTACGAAATTCACGTCTTTATATTATTCTAAAATTTATAAAAGCCAAAGGGGAACGAAATACTGCACATTATAGTCAACAATATCAATAAACTCGTGTGAATTTTCAGAAACCATTTATTCCGGGATTCATGATTCGATTGAATAATATATTTCGACGATTTGTGCTTTTTGTTGATTTATTATTCTTCCATTACGCTATGTTATGCATAATTCGATATAATTGTTTTAATATCTGGTAATCAACGAGAAGCTGACGTAAAACGTCGCTTCATGCATAATAATATCTATCGCGTGATATTGAAGAACGAAGAAGAGTTTTATCAATAAATGTGATTGCAATCTCTCAAAATTTATTGCGAATGTAGAATAGACTTAATGTATCTATAATCTATAGATAGATCTATAGACTGGATGTCATAAAACAGTTTAAAATTTCATCTAGGTCACTGTTATTTTCAAAAGAGATGATTTTGTGTCTATTGTGTGCGCATTTGTAAACCTGTTCAAGATTCGTGAAATAAAAGCAAAAAAAAGAAAGAAGAGATTCATCGTTCGTAGTTACATACCTACCTGTACGTAAACATGATTTGCGGCCAACTTCAGCTAGCTTTTACAGTCGTTAGGAATTTACTCTGTATATACAGCTGTATTTCCTCTACGAGTATAAGAAATTCCAGTTAGTAGCATCCACATGGTGGTCGTTCTACTGTGTATCAATTTTAATACGTATCTGGAGCAATTACAAGTTTTCATCTACACGATATCATAAAATTCGTTGTTTTTTTTTTATTGGGAGCAGTACAGCGTGATTCAACAAATTCTACATACTCCAAAAATCATTAATATCTTATCCAAAGTTCGTTACACATCGAGAAATAGACTTTTTAAAAAATCACTTGTCTCAGGGTTTCAGACACACGGTTGATTCGATTATGTCTTGCGACGTCTCATTTTCTTCGGTGGGCAATTCTTCATCGAGCGAATGAGGGAAATTGAGAGAAAAAAAATCCTTTGATAAGTTATGGTCAGTTATCGAAGTTTAGCGACAATCTAGTCACTCTTTTGCTAATAACTTGGTCTAAAAATGTTGTTTTTCAATTACCCTCATTCACACGATGAAGGATAGCTTTCCTGAATCTTACGACAAGTGATTCTTAAAAAAAGTCCATTTCTCGATGTGTATTAAACTTTGGATGATATATTAATGATTTTTGAAGTATGGAGAATTTGTTGAATCACGCTGTACTGGTCCCCTTAAATCCTGTAAAAATAAAAATCTGATTTCATATAGTAAAGAGGCATGTTAATTTTTTTTCTCACATGTACAGAGGATCGCTCTGCACCGTCATTGTTGAAACGACCGTTTGTCAAATCAGTAGGATTGTACCCAGAGTACAGTATGAGTCTCGGGTTTAGAATGACGTTGACATTTCTTTGACAGGATCGCATGTCGTTACGTGGCTCGTGTTGTACTGGGGCAGTTCAGATCTCTTGAATCGGGGTCACGTACCGGACTCCGATATAGTATAGGGTCGCTGGAGAGACGTTCGTCTCCTCTCCACTACGTTACATTCCAGGGTGTGCGCGATAGAGACCCGCGATACTCTCTCAAAACCCCGTTGTGTTGTGCGCATTAGAGTTCTCTCATACCGAATCTCTTGCTTCGTGGTCTTCATCTCCTCACGTTTCTCCCAGTTTCTGTTTCTTCCTCACATTTCATAATTATTCTTTTTTTCTTTAATCGCGTTCGCAGGAGGTATTTTTCTATCTCTCTCGGCAAAATGTGGAATACAAGAATACAAAAAAAAATGTAAAAAATCTCCCCGACCGTCGTAATTCTTTCTCTTTCTTTCCTAGTTCTCTGCAGTATCTTCATATTTTTTTTTTTTTTTCTAGAAATTCTTTTACGAGAGGCCAAAATATTCGGTGTGCTCGACCGAGTGATTATAATTCTTCGACCGGAGTATATAGTACATATAGCCTTCAGGCAGGCGGGGAATGCCGAAGGGGGCGGCTAAGACAAAGCCTCGTAGATACCTTTACCCTCGCCTCGTACGTTCGTTTCTCCTTATACTCATCCTCAAGAAATTCTCGCCTCTTGTCAACTTGGCCATCGAGTTTCTCGTAGCATTTCATCCCCCTCCACCTCCCCCCGCACGCACTTTTAACAGAATGCTAAAAGAGATTCGTGGTATCTGCGAATGATTTTTTTTTTTTTTTTGCGACTTCTGTATGGACGTTGATATCGTTGACCTTATGTTTTTTTATGTAATTCAGCATTACCTACATTCATATATTGTGTTCGATGCATTGACACTAGACTATGAATATGAATATTCTTACCTCTGCATTGTGGGTACACGGGGTCCGGTGTCGTATTAGGTACATACTATAATCTATCGATTAATCACGATTCCGGAGCTATTTATAGCGGGCGATCATGTTTCTTCGCGTTACGATCTCTCGTCGATCGTTTGATAACGCGGAGAAAATAAATAATGATCGAGCTTTCGACTTTAATTCAGGCAAAGAGACTCGTTTGTATACTGAAATGTATCGGAAACAAACAAAAATTGAATAATTTTTGGAAGTTTAAAATTTTCAACGCAGAATTGAGAGAAATAATAAGCCTTTAGATGAAGAATTTTCTTACTTTTTTTTTTTTTTTTTCGTTTAAACAGTTCGCGAAGCAATTACATTGCGAACTTTAACCTTATCGATTCGTTGGTTGATTGATTGACACTGAGAATAAAAATTATCTATTTACTTAATATATGTTTTCGTACATGCTTGTAGACGAATAATGCATCTGGGACAATATCTACAATGTTTGATCGATCCAATGTTAGGGTCAATGCAGGCAGTTTGAACCTGTCAAAGTTTCATCCTGGAATCATGATTTAATCGCTAGTTGAATACACGTTCCTCACTCAAAGTTAGTATTGGGTACTCGACAGTCAATTAGATACGCGAAAAAGTACTCGAGGATCAATTGACAATAACTGACAGCTGCTTGACGACCGCCTTTTCTATCCGCGGTGTACTTATGCGTCTTGCTTGACCGAACCAAAGGTCGTGTTCATCGATTAAGACAGAAAAAAGAAAAACAAGGATGAAGATACTAAATACTAACAAGGAGAGATGCAAGATAAGTCTATCATGAAGATTGAACATCTAACAATGCAGGAAAAAAGAAACAAAGGCGGCAAATGATTGATAAGGATCTTGATAAGGAACTTGATTATTGGATCGAAACTTCTTCGACGTCCGTGGACCACATCTGCGATGATGGTTCTTAATTCATTAATTTTCGAGCGTGTAGAGAATTTTCAGCGTGGGGCTATTCACTCAAACTTTTAGCATACTATGTATAAGGGATTCCGTATTTTTGTGATTTCGCATGATTTCATATGATTTTATACACGATTTCAGCTGATTTTCCACATGAATTTCGTTTCTCATTTTGAATTATTTCTGCTGATTTTTTTTATGATTTCACTCAGTGATTACCAGTGATTTCATTTAGGCTGGTTTTTAAGTGATTACTCAGTTATATATCGTACGACATCGAAGCAGCAATTTTGTATGATTTTCAAAGCGATTCCATTGTCTGATTTAAAACCATTTCAGGAGTCAAATGCCCCTCAATTTTCAGCGAGATTTTCAGTATACAATTTTTTAAGGAATTGACAAATATTTTGGATGTATACCTCGATAAACCTGATTTACCTCGTGATTTACTCTACACGTAGAAAAAAAATTTAGGAAACAAATTCTGAGAATAAAAGTCTGGATCTTCGATTTTCGAGGATAAAATGATTCTTGTGTGCAATCAACAGATTCCCCAGCACATCATGAGATACCGAGAGCCGGAAAACTTTATATTAATTTTGAAATCAATGAAGGGACTTTCAGTCTTAGAATTTCGCGAAGACTCTGTTCATCAATTTTTTTTCAATCCATGGAATCTATTTGATGAATCGCATGCTTTTCGGTAAATTCAATTCGCATTAGTTTATATCTTTTTATTGACCTTGTCAATCGGTAGTTTACGGTGGATGAACGAGTTGGATAAAAATAACTTTGAATAAAAAAAAAATCTAATCCAATCATCATTAAATATCGAATTACGACTTTAGAATGGAAATTCGATATTTTTTATCGACTATGATGATTACATCGAGAATCGGTGAATATTATGACGAAGGCGGATATGTCCTGACGTATCATCCAAGTAGCCATTTTGAAACGAGCGTTTTTTTGATTTTTTTTTACATTTTACAACTTATACGTAGAAAATTGTCCATTACTTTTCTCTCCGCATAAATCGCTGAGGGGTCTGAAAAAAATTAGATGGAATTTTTCTCAAATATGAATTCTGAGTGCACGGAGAAACTTCGGGCATGATCGAGGAGAATTTCAAGGGCTTGGCTAAAGCCGTTTCCGGTTGTTCCGGGCGACAAGCTAGTCGACAAGCACTGGTATAGACTACACATCTGGGACCCTTTTGAATAACATATACCTACAACATCGGGAGACCTGGAGGAAAGGAAAAGGGTTACGTTACCCAAATTAACTACAGGTACCTACTTCTTCAACCCCGAGACCCTTGCTCCTTGCCAGGAAATTTCAAAGTGGTTATACTAGATTGAAAATATCGTTGAAAAAAATATTGTGTGTCTTAGAAAATCCACTCACATTTTTTGTAGCTGGATCCGGATTTATTTTACACAGTTGTTATATTAAACGGTAAAAAAGTATATAGAAAAAAAATATTGAAAGATAATTTGGAATTTAGTCTTTGTGATTTTTTTCACCCAAAAATTCTCATACTCATTCTCAATTTTGCTCCTGGGAGTTGAAGAAAATTCTATGTAAATTTTCACTGATTGGTTTCGTAGCCTCAAAGTATTTTCTAAAAAACATTTTTTTTTTTTTTTTTTCAGTTCGTCTCAAATTTGAATAACGTTATTCTTTAGTTGTAACAAAATTCGAAATCTACAAAGAATACGGATCTAGCATTTTCTGGAACAAAATATTATTTTTACTGTCCGCGAAAATAAGCAGTTCGAAGGATCAAGATCCTGGAATTCAGAGCCTGACCGTGGTTTTAGCGATCTTTCAAGTTCGTCTACATAGAACTCCCTTGGTAATCAGAGTCCCATCGCGGCCCACGTTTACTCTGGTATATGTATACCTACGATCTACAGGTATACAGAATCATCTGGGATATGTTAGCAAGGCTGACGTCACAAGGCTCTTATTGTTTCAACCTGTGGGTCTGTGGTGACCGTGAAGGTCGAACACTCCAAATTCACTCCACTGCAGTGGGACACGAGTGACTTTTTCACTCCTCGCGTTCTTGAAGTTAGTTTTATTTTCGATAAAGTCACTCGTTCAAGAGTAAAAAATCGTGCCAGTAAAAAAAAAAAAATAGTGGATATTGAGCTTATAGAAGAGAGTGAACTTTGAAGAAGCCAAGAAAGAACGAAAAAAAAAATAAAATTATGAAGCGGTACCGTCCAGCAAAGAATCGAGATATCTGTATCGTATTACGTATCTGAAAAACTGAATAAGGGGGAAAAGTGGACAGTCAATGAAGACATAAGAAACTATACGGGGTCTGCTGCTGTGCGAGATATCTCTACTCTTGGATGTTTGGGATGACGTAAGTTAACAGTAATGCAACTGGATGATGACCACAAATCGGGGACAAGGTGATGCAATGAAATGAGGATTTACAAACGCGACTTGCATGCTAATTACATCTCGCAACTTACATGCGTATGTTATGTCAATACGCGATACGTATCTACATTTGCTACATAGACATGCATAGCTTTGAGGGTTCTTCAAGCTCTATCATTAATTTTCAATATTAACGCTCCAGAATTATTTGATTCGCATCGATTTTCGATTCATTTCGATATTTGTCTTTGATTTCTCTGTATCATTACAGGATTCTGTGTTGGTATTAAAATCGCGTGAGTCATGATCTTCGGAACTCAATAATAAGGTTGATAATTATAATTGTTAGCGAAATCGCGCTCGTGGGGATTCGATGGTTACAATAAAAAAAAAAAGACCGACCCGACGCAGTTTCTGTTTTAATACATAAAAAGAATGAAACAACAGAAACTGATGATTAGCGGAATTTCCGAGGGGTGAATCACAAGCGAAAATGTGTACACCACATCTCCTTTATCTCAATATCTCCCAATATCTCCCAATATCTCGCACGATATCTCCTGATATAATTTTCAATATATATCCAAAAAATTCCCAATTTCTCCCTGCAATATCTCTTGATATCTCCTAAAATTTCCCAATATCTCCCAATATCTCCCGACATTTTTCTACTCTCTGTACACCACATCTCCCTTGTGATTCACCCCTCGGGAATTTCTTTTTATTTTTCTTCTCCGGTACAGAGTTAGCTGTAAGTCTTATTCGTTCTACGGACTGAAAACTACATTGATAATATGTTTTCAGGTTACTTATGCCGAGTGCAACATGCGATAGTCGTTCATATGCCTATATTATTCATTTAACCAGAAGAATTTTATACAATAATTCTCGGCAGTCGCGTGACGTACGTGAGGCAAAATAAAATCCTACCTTACACTATCTCACGAGTGTGTATGACCCCCTATATTATTGGCAGGGGGTGTTTACTATACCCGGAAGAACTGAAATCTCCGAGATTTTTTCCTCCTTTAATTGGAAATCCTGGAATTTTTTCAGATATTTTTAGGTCAATGAGGAATGAATTTTCTTGAAGTGACAACATTTTTTTCCCGAATAAAATATATAAGGAAAATATTAAGAATTTAAGTAATTGTTCGAAAAATGATTCGAAAATACTTGAAATTTTGAGAAAATGTCGGATCTTGATTTCTGATATTATATCGAGGATCGATGGCTAATTATTGTAATTCTGTTTGTCTGATTATTTCGTTTCTTCCAGTCGTCTGGAAAAGTTTAATCCGAAAAAAAACGATGATCAATTTATTTTCATTCGATCGCCACACCGGTTCTTAGGAATAAATTTTTCAGATCGATATTCATATTATAAACCCGTGTCAATTACCTATCCGATTGATTTGTTGCGTTGAATTAATTAAAAGGAATTCCTTCTATGCCGAACGATAGATAGTCTCACGTCATTACAAGTGTTCGACTGGAAACCCGCGCGCTCTTGCTCATGCTCCAGCTTTACCTGCAGCTCCCTGGCCGCTGCAGTGCTCGATTGCTGCAGGCAGTTAATTAGCGTCGTTAACCAACCTTCCAAGGAAGTGAAACACTTCGAAGAAGACGTTGAATTGACTTCTTTATTTATTCTATTTTCATTCCTAATTCCTTAAGTTTTTAAATTTGAATAATTTATCATGAATTATCATCGATCTAATTCTTTCTATTTTATTGACTATCGTACGATTTTTTCGCGATGTAGAGACGATTATTTGCTCCGAAAATTAAAGAAAAAAAAAAATGGAGTGAGAATTTTTCGAACCGTTTGTGGAAACAAAAAAAGCTGCCTGTGACAATAATGAGTCACTCGGCTTGCTCCTGTACCGAGCCTGCGTAACCTTAAGAGTTAGATAGCCACATCGTACGTGACTGATTTTGTTAATTACCCGGTAGCGTTTAATTAGTGACGAGAGAAGCGCGCGCTGTTAAATTGAAATCTCAGCATCACGACCTGCCCGTTGGTGTTTTTTTTTCTATTTTTTTTTCTTCCATCTCCTTTTTATATGTAGCTACTTTTATTCCGATAGAGTTGAAACAACTCGTTTACGTTGTTTTAATTAATTGGAGCTTAACGTGTCGTTTGCCTCGTACGTACGTGACCCTCACCTTGGGCGTGTATATCCCCTCTCTCACAATTAAACGAATGTAACGTCATTCCATCCAGTAAAAAAAAAAGAAAAATAATGAATAATGATAAGATGGAAATAATTAATTGACACGAGGTTATGATTACGTATCGTCGGTGAAATGGGTTTGAAATTATTCACCATTTCGTGGTTAATTAAATCCTTGATAACCGGGTTGGGGCTTGATCGTGGATCCAGCCGGAAGAACGAAGAAAGGGAAGTCGTCATAAGGACTCGTTATATGTATTTCTTGTACCGAGAAATTTTCTACCCCATCGAAACTAGATGGGATGACTCGGTTGTTACTTACGACTATTCTACGCCAATTGGTGTTTACGAGCGGTACTGAATGTCTGTAGAGTTAAATTATTAGGTTCTTATTGTCTATTTACATTAAATTACATACACCACGCGGCTGTACATCCTATTTTGCAATATAAGTCGCCGTTGAAATCGTAAAATCATTTTATATACCTTTAATAGCGACGCTGATATAACTCGAGGCTAGAAACAGCGTCATTTTTTCTTTACTTGGTTTAAAAACTTGTAGGTTTTTCCATTCCGTGGAATCTAAAAAATTATTAAGTCTCAGAGAATCTTCAAATTTAATTAAAGTTTGGTATATTTGTTTGAAATTCATAGATTGAAAAATCGAATCTGATTGGCTCCATGAGTAGAATGGTTCCAAAAAAAAAAAACACGAAAAAAGATGTTTAATGAAATTGAGAAATATTTTGTCCAAATTTCGAGTCAATAATTGGTCTAGTAGTTATCAAGATTTCTTTTACCGCCAATATTTTTCAACAATTTTGGGACCTAACATAGTCCAAGGTATAGACTATCATATGGCCAAAAGATGAAATAACATTTTCAAATTTCATTCGATACTTTCTTTTTTTACACAATTTGATTGGGTGTCTGATTAGATTGTTTATAACGCAGTTGCTGCATGTAAAATTGAATACGAAATACCTATACTGGTATAGTTACACTAGGCTTCACGTTACGTAAATTTGAACAATGTGACTATCGGTCTTGGTCAAGAAAACTACGTGGTATGCATAGAATTTTATTTCCATTTCTTTTATTTATTTTTTCATCATCATCATCATCATCATCATTCTCAAGCCATAAACGTACCGCTTTTATTTAGCCTCTGGTCGTAAGTGGTATATAAAATAAACATGGGTACGCATACGAGTTGCATAAGCCAGAAAAGTCAGACCGCGCAATAGTCTTGGCAACAACCGGTTGATAGTTCGCTAAAACTCCTTGATGTGGCTTAGGATCATTCTATACACCGCTTTTAAAGCATATTTGCACACAGGTATATATGCATGTGAAATGCATAGAGATATATAAAATTTGGTGTAAATACACGTGATTATACTCAACCTGTTGCGGATATTTGAGCTAACCGTAACCGTAAGGACACCGAATAACCTATTCGACGACGTGACTCTAACTACTATAATACGACGGTAATAAAACAACCGCTGATAAATTCATGGAGGTTTATACACGCGACGCGAATCGATTCGCGAATCTCCGTCTCGTACTACGCGGATATTAGCGTAATTATCGCTACCTTCAAGTTATAGTAAGAGATCAAAGTACCGCTTCGCCTTTTATCACTTCAACAACGAGACAAAATCGCACAAATGCCTCGGATTATTTTTTAATGTCTACCAAATATCGCAACATTTTATCATATTTTCCAATATCTCCATGAAAATTTCCCAATAAAATCGACCATTTGCACTCGAATCAGTTCAACAAATCGATTGATTGAATAGAGGTCACAGTGGCCAATTCACCCTGTAGGTATACACCAAAGAACACAAGCCAATATTGGCTGAGACCCCCCCCAAAGTATCCATAGATCGATTGATTAATCGCGACTAGTTAGCTTATGATTTATCAATGAAACAGGATTGAAAAATTGTCATTCATAAAGTTATGTGGCCTGTCTGTTATCGCTACTGCCTTCTACTTTGCTTCATTCATTTAACTTAATTATTCTTTTAGAGATATATCTGCCACAGTAATTTGGTCGCAGTCATCGCTCTCTTTCGTCTTATCTTGGAGTGACCTGACAGATGACACAATGCAGCACGTTGTGTACCGTACCGCGTTTATCTCTCTTGTCTTTCTTTCATGGCTCAGCTATTTAGTCTTTTTCGTAACCTCGATGTGTAAACGATTCTCCGACAGTCAAAGACCGACATTCTCCGGCACCCCCTTCTCCACGAAGAATTACATTATTTTTGCGTCAAACATGTTACTATTTTTCTTTACGATACCTAATCGCGAAAGAGTGAAATTCGGAGACAGACTTTTATAAGCCTGTGTGGGATACTGTAATTAAGGAAATATAAAAAAATGAATAAAAATGTTCAAATATTGACTCTAAAATTCGAGTTTATTATTTAGTACTATGCAAAAAAATTGGCACAAAGAAATCGCGGTAGATTGAAAAAAAGAAAAGAATAATTTGGAATTTATAATTGGACGAGCTTTAAAATTGGTTTAAGTAATTTTTTGCTCAGATGGAACTGGGAATGAGATGGATAATATCTTTCAGAAAAAGTTGAAGATGAAATTTTCAATTGATAAAAATAAAATCGCTACTCACTGCTGAGATGATCATTGGCCGAGGTCGTAAGCCGCGGGGTGCTGCAGAGGCTGCAAACTTTATAACAGAGTCCTGGTAGTAACACGTGTAAGCGATGCAGGACGGTACAACGTTAATGGCACGCGACCCGGAAACGCATAAAGCGCCGCCTGCTTCACACAACGGGGAAGATTTACGCCGGTCCATACGCCCTCGCTCGAAACTCGATTATTTATATAGTTTTTAACGTTATTACGTCTATTTCTATACGGGCGATTTAAACCTTTTACCTTATTCGTCTAAGAAGATATTACCTCAGGGCTTTTATTTTTCTTCTTCAACGGTCATAACCGAACCAAGATCCTATATTATTATTATTATTATTATTATTTTTTAGTGAAATAATTCAAATTATTTCATTTATTTCTCACTATTTCAGTTATTTTCTCGGTTATTCTTGAATATTTCACGTTATTTCAACTTGACTTGAAAAATAACGGACTTAATGAAAATGCAGTTCCTAAATATCTTATGACCCTTTGTCCAAGGATTTGAGACGACGTTTTTTAGGGTCGTGTCTGTCGCCTATAGTCCATACGCTATACGTTGTCACATAATTTTTTTTAACGAGAGTCCTATACGTGGGCGTTTACATTTTCACATTTCTTTTATACCGATGATCATAAGATTCTACCTATAAATGGAATTTATTCTTTTTTTTTTTCTCTGATTTATTGGGATAGTGCAGTTGTGCCAAAGAAACAAAATGTAGAAGAGTTTTCGATAACCTTTTAGTTATTGTGTGTGTATGCGTAACGCCGATTATTTATAGATAGGTATTTTAATTGCTACTGGCTATTACCATGTTATTATATCCCGTATATATATTCGAATAATGCCAAGACTTCTATGTTCTATGAATTCGTGGGGGTAATCGCGTGATTTAGCTAGGATATATAGAAGCTGGAATGTGGCGTGTAGAGCGTAATCACCTGAGCGACTAATCGTTAATTCCATAATTTCGTTAAGTACAAACCAACTCGTGTTTATTATTAGTCTATTGCTTTCTATACATACGATGCAGCGTTTGATAATTGTATATCCTCATAAAATCTTGCGCGTTTTCTTAACCGTCTAATCAATTGTGTAATCACGAATGGGAAAAGAATGAAGTTGTTCACGAAACCTATTATTGTGGAAACCCGGAGATTTTCTTTATTTCCTTTCCATTATCAGATATACGTACCACAAAATACACACAAAATATATCCGGGATGTAATAAAGACGTTTTATAGGACACGATGTGTGTGTCTTATTCGTGTCGTCGTTCGCATCGCATTACTCGAGACATATCCAAATGCGAAATTCTATCGAATATAAACTAGAGGCTAGAAATGTTTTGTATTGCTGTTTTATTGCGTAATACACACCTTTTCGAAGGAATGAGACCGTTCACTAGCTATACTTCGATCTTGCACTCACAGCAGCAGACTTCTAACGAGAGAAACATGAACTATCAAAAAGTCATTTCGATGTAGGTACGTGGAAGTTAATGCGAAGAAAAAACGTATTTTATCGATTCGTTAAATTTTATGACAAAATTGTTGAATTCGAAAGTAAAACTTCTTCGAAATCTTGGATCTAACATCGAAAATGTCAAAATTTATCTCGTTATAACAATTTTCGACATATTGGAGTCAATGTAAAAAACAAAATCACCAACTTGAATTATTAGTGATTTAATTTTCGAACTTTTGGAAGGAGAAGAAGAAAGAAAATTATAAAAAGTTGATTTTGATTCGAATTCGGATGATTAGCATGAATCGCATAAAATTATCCACCAAGAATTCAGAATTACTTTCTATCGGTTTTTTCAATCTTAAAAAAGGTAAAAATATTTCAATGGATTTCTGTAACGTCAATTTCTTGGATATCCTGTTTTCGTAATACTGAAACCCTGGATTCATAAAGAAGAGAAGATGAAGGATAAGGACGGCCGTTAAGATACAAGGATGATTTTATGCGTCCACGAGATAAGCCGACAGATTTCTGTAAAATGATACTACTTTGGCGAAAAATTGAAAAAAAAAAAAAAAAATGCATAAAATGCATAAAGAATTTGACGGCAATGCTTGTATATATATGTGTTAGTCTTGGTTCAACGATTTATATGACTTTCGTCGACGCCTGGTACATATACAGACGCCTGCAGACCACGAGACTCGCATTCCTCAGCTTATACACGTTCGAAACATCTGCTCCTACCTCTCTCCACGACATACTCCAGAGTCAATCACTGCACCGGTTTTATACCTTACTCACCTACACAAAACCTCATCTTCTACCTCCAAGAGCGACACTTGGCTTCACCACATCCGGCAGGCGTTACACATTTGTATAACATTAGCTCGAATCGATATATCGAGCGTCAAATTGTCAAATAGAATCCTAAAAATCGAATGAAAGAATTTTTTGGTTCCATGTAAGATAGAACAACAACGAGAAGAAAAAAAAAGATACCTGAAGAAAATTCTTTGAGCCATTGGGACCGAAGGGGAAGAGGTTGAGGAATTTTTGTGGCTCTTTGGCACCTCGTAGTCGTTACCTGGTCCGAGCGAGGGTATCGTTTTGATCGGAGATCCACTTGAGCCTCGGTTAGGTTCGTTGGGTTATTTTTAGCTCGATGGAGCCCGGAGCGATGCAGCCTGTTGCATACTGGCGTGGGAGAATCGGACAACAACCCGCCAAAAAATTGCGAATTCCTTGGGTGTATGGACTTGGAGGAGGTGAGGTAACCGATTACGATACGAGTCTCTCTCGTGGTGTCTTCTTGCATTTCCATATGCATATATAATACACCGCGATAACGCGATCTGCGATATACCCCCCCACGCAGTTATTGCGTTACTGATTAAATACTCGATGAAGTGTTTTTTTTTTCCCTATCACAATAACGTCGACGATCTACGACGCTATAATTTTACTTGGCATAGTAACGTTTCCTCGAATCCCTTGCTCGCACCTCTATACGTTTAACTCTTCTTTGAACGTGGATTTCTCGACCTCCCGACCTTTCCTCTCTCGTACATGCAATATATATATACCTACTTTCTTTATACCCGTATCAATTTATTCTCGTCGTACTCAAATATACCGCCGCGCCGATCCAATGGATAAACGATTCTCACAGAATTCTTTATACACCCACGTACGGCTTCTCGGTTGAGAAATTAATTCTTCGAATTTCAATTTCACGTTTGGATTGTTACAAAATTGTGCACCTACACGAAGTCAGTTGCAGTCAATTTAAGTTCAAAGTTAGCTGAGGTCACTAAAAGTCATGTGAAGTTGATGAAATTGAAACTATCAGCCAGATTTTTGTTTATAATTTTTATAAAAGCTCGAAAATCATTCATTTTTCATAATATTTTACAAAAATTTTATACTTCGGTCTCATTCTTTCGTTTTAATTGAATTCAGCACTTTTGGCTGCTAATTTTGGCTCCTGGCTTCAGTTTCATGCGAAGTCAGTTCAATTTAAGTGACTTGAGGTGAGTCAAAATTAATTGAAGTCACTTTGAGTCAGTTGAAAATTAATACAGTCATTCTTCTTGGAAAAGAATTCTACTACTAATTTTTTCATCTCAGTGGAGCCGATCAGATCCGATTTCTTAATCTATTCCAAGAATGGAAACGAAGCTGATTAAATTTTAAATCTCCATGTCCGAAAATTTTAACTTGCGAAACAGTTTCAAAAGAAATTGTTCAGCACACCCACTCGGCTCGTAGGATATTTAAAATCGATTTTGATTCTCGATACCGATGATAATGGGAGGCAAGAATTTGAGCTTGTCAGACCTCCTCGCGTCCCACTTGTCAGCGTATATTGTTGTCTATAATATAACTGCTGTATACACGACTGATACAACTATTGAAGGATAAAATTGGATCGCGCCATATACGACGAACCCCCGTCACATAATCACCGCAAGGTTTTATGGGCGTATAAAATGTAGAGAATAGAGTACGGTCACGTAAGTAATTCATAAACTTAATATTCGGGAGCGAGTCGATCCCCTATTCACTAGTCGGAGTGACAGTGACACGACGAAGGTGGTGCCGGTCCGTCACCCTGTCACTTCGATCACAACCCCACGTCAATTGACGTTTTAACTCCGTCCTCGGCAATGAATCCACGATAATTAACTCCGAGATGAATTTACAGATACACACACACACACATATATATGTATATATTCCATATTCTAAAATCGTTGAGCAATCGTACGAGAGGTACGTGCAATGCGTGTGTCGGACGTCGCAGAAGGAGCGAGAGGGCTCGCACGATATTCGTATACGGCAGAGGTCGACGAACTTCATTAATCGGTGAAAGCTCACCTCGATAGGTGCACCCATTCATGTTCCTTCGATTTTATTAACTTTTTACGCTACGTCATTTCGCCACTCGCCAATCGCCGCCTGCTCCAACGCTGCAAGGTTATTTTCGACGCACTTGTAGCTGGAGCGATGCATCGACCTGCAGTCGAATCTAGAAATTGGCCAAATTGGCTATTTTTGGGGGAGGGGGGTCCGCAAGGCGGAGAAGAACAACTAAATATAAAATATACTTAAATTACTATCGTCCATTATTTATGAAGCTGAAACTAGCAGTCAAACATTTCAAAGAAAATTTCAATTCTATGGCCTCATTGTCTCATTTCAATCAAATTCAGCACTTTTGACTGTTAACTATGGCTGCTAGCTTCAGCTTTGTCATTATTTTGATATTATTATTATTTTTCCATTTTCGAGGAAGCTACAACGACGGTTTTTAGATTGCCCAAAATTCGTGGGTCAAAGTTAGTTGGAATTAATTTTCTCAACCGTTTGATCGGATCATTTCGCGGTGTTGAGATCGAAGCGTCGTTGATGGCGAAGCGTCTTTCTGGCGCCATCGACGTCACCGATGCCGGAGGCTATGACACGACTACTTGTACGTAACGTAGTTTGAAGAAACGGAACTAGCAACAGATTCGAGAATGAGAGACGGTATTTCCATTCTTTTTGTTCCTTTTATTTTTATTATCAACGGACTCGAAGAACGACGAGGTATTTACAGAATCATGTGTGTGTGTGTGTGTGAGTGTATAATGTCACTAGAAACTGACCTGAGTTACCTCGTTACGGAGGAACAATAGAATTTTATTATCGTGTTACGTCAAGTAATGAATCAAAGTTCTACCTCATATTCTAATTTGACTTTATTAAATACGGAAAGACACAGTTGAATGGTAATTGGCTGAAACCTTGACGGTGTACGTTAAAAAAATCAATACGAGGATCGGGATAGTCAACCTCTTGTGAATTCCCAACGACGATTATGTACAACGAGGCGTGCGCACCTCAAGAAAATTTAATGACGTATTTTGCGACGGATGAGTAACGAGGTATAACCTATGACGAAGTAAACTATGATGCATTATATGTGCCTGGTAGAAGCTCAAAGAAGATATTTAATCATTCTGCAATCAAAATATAATACTGTTTGATGGATCATTTTTTTTTTTTAAGGGGACCAGTACAGCGTGATTCTTGGTCCAAATTTTTTTCTCTCTCACTTTCTCTCATTTACACGATTAAAGATTGCTCTCCGAAGAAAATGAGACGTCGAAAGACATAATCGGATTCGACTCGTCTTCTTCGTCGCTGATGATCAAAAGTATAAATTTATTAATAATTTTATGGAATTTGATTGAAATTATGAACGATTTCGTTCGCATATAGCTACATTAAATACACATCAAACTACTTCGCTGGATTATTTTCACGATGCATTTCCCGTCTAGATCATTATCGCAACGTCTAATTAACCATCTACTTCGCACAGGTCGAGATATCGCTTCCGTTAACGTTAATTAATAGAATCTCTACGTGAACATTCTTCGATTACTGTTAATTGCGTGGTGCTTGAAGGAAACAAAAAAAAAAAAAAAAAAGACGAGAGATTGACTTTTGGAAAATTCTTTGTGGGATGAAGAGACGCTTGGTAGAAACTCACGATCCCGAGTCTCGACCTCTGGCTGGCTTTAGATGTTTTGGAAATAAACAGAAAAAAAAATGAGAGAATAAAAGGCTGATGCCTGAGCCTCGGAAAACGTAGCACGGTAGCTTGCCATTATATTCATATTATAATCTCATCAGGGGACCACCCTAACCGGCCAGCCACAGATTATTATACTACATGCGTACGCGTACGCCTAACTCGTATAGTAAGATATATACATATATATATATATATACGCGGTGGGATTCCACGTGTATCCATCACCCGTCTACGATGATTATATAAATCAGCGGTCTTAGAAATTCTTGATAAAGGGATTAAGAAAAAAATAAAAATAACAATATACATACACAAAAAAAGGAACATCATATACACATATATATGTGTGTATATATAATAGAGAGAAAATAAATTTGTATTCAACGCTGCGTTAGTATCTTAGAAAAGTATAACTCTCCGTTATTTTAATATAAAATAATTCCCAGCTATTCTATACCACAGCTACAGGCATAATAATATAATAATGTATATATATAACAACCATTTTATTATTTTCAAGTGATAAATAAGTCCTGAAAATATACTTTCAGTTCAAAGTTTGCCAACTCGATTTCGCGCCATGCTATGACGTCACTATCCAGTAAAACGAGACCGTCATCTGAGAAAACCTCATGCGCTTCTATCAGAGGATGAAATTGTGAATTCTGACGTCACGACCAATAAGAAATCGTTTCTGTATAATTCTTGATTAATTCAACTGGAAAAGAAATTTAATAAAAAAAATTGAAGAGTCAAAGTAATGCTTCGACGCTGGGAACTGAACTTGATATGAACCGACTGCGGGGGGAGGAGACGGAGGTGCGGGTATTGCACGATGGGTCTGATCAATTTAGCAATTTATCCGCGCACTGTTCGAGCACGACTGCGGTACAACTCGAGTCATTACGTTATTAGTATGAGTATGACTATGCTGGTTAGAGGGGTAGAGCAGAGATTCGACGTGATTCCGATGACTATCGACATAAAGTATAAGGCATAAGTCTCGAATGAACGATGGAGGAAAGAGGCAAGAAGGATTCTCTCCATTTCGAATGGAATTTCAAAGATCAACGGTCCAGAGATCACCGACGTCTGGTGCCCTTGGATACTGTGCATCCGCGACATGCCTCGAGGCAGTTGATGCTCGCTCGGTGCTCCTGGAGCTTGAGCTCATGCTACAAAGTACAACTTATGGTAATGCTCGGACAGTTTATCTTGTCGGATTCATGGTAGGAAAACATCACCTTTGTATCCCGCGATATATTTTATATCAATCCTGGAAATCGAGGTTTCTTTCTCACTTCTCGTTTCGGGGTCAGGAGAAAGATCATCCGGAATTTCACGACCCGGATTATCCGCACCCTAAACAATAAGACAATAAGTCCTTCGAGAAGGAGCCTCGACCCGGTCTTTCGCATTACTCGTACTTATATAAGCTCGGAAGGATTGAATTACGGGTCGTATAATGAGCCTGCAGGACCACGAGGATGAAAAAATGAATAAAATAAAAATTCTCGTGCTCCGCGGTGCGTGGATCTCGACGAGCCTGTGTAGGAGACCGGAGCGAAGTCCGGCAGGGGATGGGTGAAAACCCCCGTCGTACACACGTCCGTTAAGTCTGTACGTCTCTGGAACCCTCCGTCGCATTCCAGCCTCGAGAGATGGTTCAGATTGTTGCCAGGATTGTTATGATTATAACGCCATGGAATGTCCCTGTCTTAAAACACGGTCTCGGGGTTTAAGATCAGCCTGCCAGCAGTTTTAATCTACAAGGGATGGAATCTTTTCGTTTTTTTTTTCCTTTATTTTCTTCGTTGCGGTGCGGTGTTCGCATACCAAACTAAATTTAATAGCCTCGGGGTAAAGATTAGAGGAGAAATTAGGAACCCTATCCTTTTTTTTTTATGTCTTTCAATGAAATTGACTTTGAATTAATTATCGAAGAAAATATTAGACGGAATGTAGCTTGTAGGGTGAAGGTTTTTTTTTTCATTATTAAACAGGTTTCGTAAACGCTGTCGTAACTCTGATAATGTTTATAATTAACCGAACACAATAAGGGGTTTTCTGCGAACTAATGGTTTTTGCATTTAAGGGGCAGTAAATTCTAGACAGTTTTTTTTTTAATTATTTTTATTTTCTGTTCGTTGTTACGGGCTGGGATCGGAGTCTCTTGAAGCTCGTAATTACTTATACCCACACTTCTATATGAAGTAAGAAAATTTATTGAAAATACATTTCACGCACGAGTGATTATTTCCCTGCGGTATATTTCTTACATACATCTTCGATCTCTTCTATCACTTAGCGATCGCTAATCAGTATTTCAATATGAAAAAAAAAAAAAAAACTGCAAATCAGATTCAATCAACTTTATCTCAAGTTTATTCTCAACTATAAATACGTCAATTGTTAAGCATAACGCCTTCGGAAAATAGTATCTCTCTTCACGGATCGATGAGCGTGACGTCTAATTAATCAATTACTACGCGTACAAGATTAAATCGAACTATATTCTCCATTCTTATCCTTCCTTAGGTGGATGACAATCGACCGTCGTCGAGTCCTCCGATCTCTCAGGCTCGTGGGCTTTGAAATTCGATCTAGAAAGAACGTTTATTGTTCATCCAGTACCAGTACAGCCTCGCTTATGGGACGATTGATTAGATCCTATGGTCGAATTTGCTTTGCTCGCCAGTTTCCAGAAAGAAGGAACTTGAAAATACAGCTTTTTACGGATAAAAGGATAATCGGACATGACGTCAAACCTGATTGTAAAGTATCATTTTTTGATGAAAGAAAAAAAAAAGAAAATGGGGGAATGATTCCTGGTTGAATATAAAAATGCCGAATCTCAAGTACCTACCGGTAGGATCCCGACTGGATCTCCGCGTCGCGTCGAGTCGGCCGCGGCGCGGCGCGGGCGCACCGCACCGTAGGTATGTACCTACCTCCTCGGAACACTCGAAGGACGACTGCATTCCACACTGCAACCTGGTAATACAAGGAACGGAGGGCGCGGAGCGGGACGTTACCTTCATTTTTCTCTTCATCCTTTACTTTACTTGCCCTTACCTTATACCTTACTTTATTTCTACTTTGTCTTAACGCCGCGGTTTTCAGAACTGGATGCGGGGATCGCGTCAAGCGTTATCTTATATTCATTTCACGATCGCCGCGCGGCTCCGGCTGATGTAGTATCAAACGATACCGTCACGGTCACAGAGTGCCGTATACCCAAAAGCGTCTTGACACTAGGACAGGGTCACTATAGGGTCGCTATCTCGATATTATTTCACGAATTCGTTCACGTAAATATTTTTTATCATTTCAGACTAACGAACCGTGACAACGGGACGAGGGGACCCAAGGGACAGGGGAATATAGGTAAGTTTCCGTAACATTGATACGATATTATTTATTATTATTTATCAAAACTATTTGAATAGCGTGACGTTTTCCTAAAAAATGACGATAGATCGCGAACTCGTTGTACCAAGTTATGACGTCACAGTAAAGAGACAGTTTTCAACTTTGAATTGACTAGAACTAACGATGATTTTTCTTGTTTTATTGTAGTTATTTGTCGCCTAAATCAGCGTATCGTGCAACTACGATAAAACAAGCTGGTAAATTGGATTTTGAATTTAGCTAATCCGACTTCAAATTCGTGATGAGTGACCCAAAGAAATCTTCGAGTATCAATTTTCATCAAAGTCCAATATTTTTAGTTTTTTTTTAGCAGCATATCGAATACGTCAAATTGAAATTTTGCAAATTTAACTTCAGATTCGTGATCAGCGATACAAAAAACCATGCGGTACCAAATTTCATTCAAATCCGTTGATCCGTTTTCAAGATATCGTCATTTTTATTGTATTTCTTAGAATTGTGTTATTCAAATAATTCAAAAAGTACTGAACCGATCGAAGCCAAAATCTGATCAGTTCTAAGGTTGGAAGAGCCCACGTTCTCGAGATATCGATCCGACAAAAATTTCGGGACGTCAAACTCAAAACAGTCGGAGATGATTCTCTGGACCTCAAAACGTGGAGATCGGGAAATCAAAATGAGAAAAATTCTTGCAAACCCAATTTAGCAAAGGAATATGAATAATTATTATCAGATTACTCTACGACTGGTTCGAAGTGGCTCGTCCTCTGGCTACTCAAAGTATGTAATTGGGATTACACACGAGGCTGGACAACTGGTATTATCCCATTAGGTCGTAGCCTGAAAACTTGCGAGATTGTGTAATATCATTCATTACCTTTATTCCTGAGGATTCGCAATTAGTTCCGCGGCTATGAAACCGCAATTATGCGCCATTGAAGAAGCTGCCGTATTATTTGGCACAGATAAAGCGAGTCTTCGCATCCACTCTGCACAGTCTATCTTGATCCTGTATGACTCGCGAGAGAAGAGAACATAGGCTAGATTAGTTTCAAATCCAGAGTATGAGGGGTTATTATTATTATCTTTTTTTTTTTCACCGTTTCGAGCGATTGGTCCAGAACGATATAGGGAGCCCGAGGCTTTGGGCTTCTTGGAGCAGATGCACATCTCGAACCTCTGGCTCTCCGGAGGCTGTACTCTCGGGCTTCGGGAGCGGCGCCGTGCCTCATCAGCATAACTCTAGGATTCAATTATCGAGCACAGCGTGTGCTCCTTGCGTATATAAGCTCGTGATATAGATTCGTATGCCCATGCAGGTATGACGCCCTCCGCGTGTACATTAACTACGGAGACAATGAATGAATAGAGATTACTTCCATGGCCGGACCAGAACCTCCACGCGAATGACGCTGTGTGATCGTCATGTGTGTATGTGTGTGTGTGTGTGTGTGAGAAAGCGAGGGAATATGTTTTACTCCATTTTTTCACTCATACCTAACGCCAGGGGGTCTCGAGTTTAAATCACAATCCTGTCACGCGTCTTTTAGGCATTTTTTTTTTCACTCGTCCCTTTTACTCAGCTGCTGGGTAACGCAAATTAGTTGAACACGGTTCGCCATTATTCTAGAAACCTTGAATAAGGATTCAGGATATCCTCAGTAAGTTATAAGAAGCTCCTTTTCTTCTTCTTATTTATCGTTGTCTCCTATATTGCATTCGCTTAATTAACTACGTAGGTATAATACGAAGCGTACGCAACCCTGAGGGAATTGCGGGAACAGGTGAGGTTGGGATCAGTCGGGTTGGGTAAATAGCGAAGGAGCAGCAAAGTTTATTGTAATCACGTTACGGACTACACGTCTTGTTATACCACCGGTATCTACACTCCCAGGTACTATACGAGGAAACGGGAAATATTGCGTCATAAACTATTTTACACTTGTGTAACTATATAGATACTTTATACATACGCATACCCGAGCTCTCAGAGTAATAGTGTGGCACTGTGCTCCGGGGTAGTAAAGCAATATGCTCGTTTCTAAGTGCAAAGACTATTTTTCTTCCTTCTCAAAAACAATTTTACGTCCATTTGAACATGGAAAATGTACAAATGCATCAATTTTCTTATTTTTCCTCCGTCATTATACATTACATTTAATAATAATTGCTTGCCCTTTTTGCACCGACTCCTTCAGCTATTGTACCGTGTTTGCCGTTATACTCGATAACCAGAACGTTTTCATTCCGATATAAACTTGATTGGATTCATTGTGATTTTAATGGCGCAGAGAATGTCAATCGATGAATGAACGTCGTAGTTATTGACTGCAGTGTCACTGGGTCTACAACCTGTCGCACGTGTTACGCAAATAGGATCGTGAGATTTCCTAGACTATGAGCGTATAATGGATTCGTTCGTTTGATATTGTGAATTATATTTATGAATTAATATGCAGGGGACAGAAACTCGTTTTAGATAAATCATCGATCGTACCTAGTGTTGATTTAAATACATTCTCGAGGTAATTAATATACTCTGTAGAGTCAGGTTTGTCACGTGTGATACATTACGTCTATACCGGACCTTTGAACTCGTGGTGATAGGCTTCCGCGGAAGCACGTGCTCCGGAGCTAATCACCTGTTACGTTTAGCGCGTCGACAAAGTGGAATTTCAAGGACTCGGACTTGTTGATCGGTCAGAAATATAGAACGAAACTTCAACAACTGTATGCTTTTATTTTTCATTTATTCATAAATGAAGATTTATTCACTTTCACAATCACCATGCGAATGTTTTTCAATGAAGTTTTATACACCTGAAGGACTCTCAGAGTTATTCAAAGAAAAATTGTTCAACAAATTTTTTTTAATAAAATACTTTTGCACAAGTCTTGTTTATTCTGTTTCCAATTTTTGATTCACCTTCTTGCCCCTATATAATTATCGAGAGGATAGATTAAAATCTTTTTCATACAAATGACGTAAGTGGTTCAAACCCGTGATCGAAAACATACGTTCAATCAGATACACCTACGTACGATACAAATTAATTAGCTCAGACTACCTGCGATCGACAAAAGAAGATAATAATAATAATAATAATTCAACAACAATCAGGGAAAATCATTCGAAAGGAAAAAAAATGTCCCAAAGTCGAACGATTTTTATATTTTTATTGGTACCTTGGTCCAATTCGAATATTACAATAGGAATATTGAGTTCAATCAACGATTACGATAAAAACAACAGTTTTCGCGTTATATCCTCAAGTCCTCCTCTCCTAGTATGACGTCATTAAGTTTTCTCTAAATCATCGTTAAATTCTGGATCGATGTAGTGTTGAATTATTTTAATTGACTTAGCGTACCTCAGGTTCCTGGTGACTTTATCGCTCGTGAATCTCTGCATCCGGACTCTGGACGGAGAAGAATAAGGGTATGATAGAATGAGGCACATAAAAGTAATCGAAAAAGGTTTGAGATTTTTCGCGGGAAACACCGCATGCGTGCATCGGAGCCGAACAATGCCCGTTAATTATCGGTAACGATCAAATCTCTAATCGCCTCCCATTGTGTCTGGTATCCAAACCTAATCACGTTCACTTGTGGCTTAATTAATCTCTGGCGTGGCGGACCTTTGTTCTCTACTTGCCCTAGCGGCATTCCTCGCATATCTTGGCAACGTGATTATCAATATTAGGTATACCAACTGCCGAGCCCTCCATACCTGGACACAATATGCAGATACGTGTACCTATGCCTGTTCCCCAAATTACCTGATTATTATACGATTCTCTGCGATACGAAGCGAACCGCCTCGATATCCCCAGAATCGTTTATAATTGCGCCATTAGAAATCAACTCATTTTTTATGCGAAAAAAAACAAATTCTTTGTATTATGCAGAAAACCGCGAATCTATAAATAAGAAGTTGACGCCGGACGTTCGCGTTACGCGGTTCATTCAGTTTCTTTTTTTATATTGTAAATTATTTCAGTGAATTCCCGCAGAGTTGTGAATTGTTTATTTTTTATTTTTGCCTCATTACTCCAAACGATTCTGCGATTCTGTAATATCGTAAAATCGCGATCGAACATCCGGCCCCTTCTTCGTATATCAAGAAGTAGAATTTTGATTCTTTTTTTTTTCTTCTTTAGGTACAAAACGAGTCAAATTTATCATCAAAATTTCCTGATAATATTATCCTAACCCAGTTACATACAGTTACCAGGGTTTCCGGTTGAAGGTGCGATTTAGTATCGGGTTTATTACGTATAATGAGATAGTTACGTAACACCTGTAAGAGTCAATGCTCTGTCTGGAGGATAATAAATTATCCTATATGAATGTATTTTTAGTTTAATTACTCGCAGTGACATTTAGTGAAAAAGCTAAGATCTAGTGATTTAAGGTAAGTTGGTATAATATGGAGTGGCTTTCGATCAAACCACTCGATTCCACTCTGACCTTGACTCATTTTAGGAGATTGCTCGAATTCCTACATCCTTCCTCTCTCAAATGTATTCTTTATTCATGATGGTCACTGGTCAGGGAAAATCGGAAAATCAGGGAAAAGTCAAGGAATTTTATGGCGATACAAAACAGGACAGAATAAAAAATAAATAAAAAACAGCAATTTTTTGTCTTCCTCGCGCGGGAATCTCAATCAATTAAAATAGTAGAAAAATTTGTATAGATTATAAGTAAAAAAGTATCCTCAAAGATCATTTTCTTTTCCCATTGATTCTGAGCATTAATTACGTACTTGAATAACTACTAATTCGTCCGAATTTCAGTGAGGGAAAAATTATAATTGGTCATGAAAAGTCGAGAGATTTTTTCTCACTTTTTATAGTGGCCACCATTTTACATTATTTCACGTATTTCGCACTCTCTATCCATCCGTGACGTAATTCATCGTCAATTTGAACGACTTTTAGAGATCCGTTCTCCGTAAGGTAAGTAACGACACAGCTTACATGCTCCAGAATGCAATAGTAGTCGATGTAGGCAGCATTCTTTTCTCAGATACGACGTTATAAGGCAACTTGACGTATACCTACATTCAATTCGTTAAAGTTCCACACTGAGAATTGAATAAATTTATTGGTGAAAAAATGTTGTTTGCAGATATCAGAAAAGTTCGAGTTACTCGACTCTGGCAGGATTGAAATATACACACACCGTGTGCTAAAACGATTATTGAAAAGTTGTTTGACTCGATTTAGCGCAGTCAAGAGAGAATCGGCAATGTCTCCATTCCGGATTTCCAATTAAGAGCCTCGATCAAGGCTGATCCTTAATTGAACCGACGTTTGTTCGAGATTCCCAACGTCGTATAATAGTAATTGGGAATGTCGAAAGCAGGGGAGGGTGAGAAAAAAAAGAAGTAGTCCTATATGGTAGGAATTCCCGGAACAGTATTTTCGATCAAATTATGCACGAATAAATTGGTCAGGAAATTTCCATTTCGTTTTTTTCAAGTCTTTTTCTTAAATTTAATTCATCTCATTCTACAAATACTCCTCTTATTTCATTGAATTCTTATGATCATATATATTTTTAGCTAATTCGATATATATGTTCACTGTTTCCCCGGAGGCGTTGAGAACTTGAACATTAATTCTTGTTGCGTCATTTAAACGAATCTTCAGCTCTATCTCATCTCTCGGCTACCGTACGAATTATCGTAGAAGATTTGATTCTTTTTTGTTGTTTGAAAAATAAAGAAAAAGAGAAGAATAAAAATTCAGGTATCGAGGGGCGGGGGGCGATATTGAAGTATGTAAATTGTTTTTCTTTACACATGTATTCTGCGTGTATACATGTACCTAGAATTTATTGAAGAGGAGAATAAATGTGACCCAAGAGGACTTTAGATTCACGAGGGCATAAAGTTTGAGGAAGTTCTAGACTTACGGTTGAAAATGGACACCGTGCTTATCCTAATGCTGGTAGTTTCCGATTTATGGGTACACCGTGAATAATTCTATCGTTCACTATGCATCGCCTCGTAACTCTTGTAAATACGTTCTTCAAGCATTCCGTAGACCACGAGCATACTGCCTTCGCGCACGAGTCCGAAGTCTTCTTGGGCTACTAAAAACAGATACTTCTTAATTCTACTACCTTTCGTATCCCGGATTTCCAGGAATTTAGTTTCGTCTTATTTTTCTAACGAACGAGAGTACACTAGCCTGCATATATGATGATATTCTGTATCGCAGGGCGTTTTTTAACGATTTAGGATATCGTTTCTGAGGAATTGGGTGCGATTGTGGAATCCTGATGGTATCTACGAAATTTGGTTGAAATAAACGAGGTGCGTAGTTTATAATGAATTCGGCGAGACTGATTGGAATTTGAATAAACACGCGACATTTGTTTTGTGAATATCGTTTGTAACGTAGTTTATGATTCTGATCAAAGAGATTCTATTTTTAAGTGAAGGAGAATTTAATTCAGTTGACAAGTCGAATATATTCTTGGAATTAATTGTCTCGTAAATATCTCGACTAATTGGGCCGGGTTGTGAAAAATAAGGTCAACGATACTACCAGCCATTCGTTAGTAACGGTTTCCAGCGCGTCAATTCGGCGTTGAATTGATGGTAACCTGGTAGATATCTGTTTATTCTATGAAAATATTTTTTTTTCCTTGTTTCCATTTCGTACTCACATTCGTCACTTATATAAATTTGTTATTACCTTTTCGCACGCAACGCGTCACGCTCGTTTGACGTATTAAATTCCACGAAGGTTACGATTAGAAAGCGAGACTATGCATAATCGTTCATTATAGTTATGTCAGTGTACTTCTTTTCAACCGCGTGATTTAACGCTCGTAAATATTTTTTTCAAATCAATCAAACGTTGAATAATCATTACGTACGCAAAGTGAACTTTTCACGGCGGTCAAATTGTGAAAAGAAATAAACGTGTCAAGATCATTGCCACCTGTGGTAATCCATCATAGTACGTAACTCCTGATTTGTTTCTTTTTTGTTTATTTGTTTCACGTCTTTCAGCTAGCAAGCATGACGTGATTAGCAGGCGAAGATCTGTGAAGGAAATTGAATATCGATCGCTTTTTGTCGACGACTTATCTTCGATTTCTAAACCTTTCTACGCAAGGAAAGAGGGGCGACGCGACGTTGTATCATTGCGAAATTTAACACGCCTGCGTTGCTGTGTGAAACACCAGTCCGACCACATTCCAGGGTGATTTGCGCAGGTTTTGATAAACTTCGAGCTCAAATCGACGATTTCATACGGAGGCGTACTCACTGTGCTTCGGATTCTTACTATGCGTCTACCGCCAACCCGGCAGAAAGTACTTGCAAACGTGACGAAGATGATGATTGTTGGCTGATAACGATTTATAATCATCCAATTTTTTACGCGAATACAGCCTTTCAAGTCAAGTACCTTCATAGGGCGATGAAAATAAGTATCCCGCGGTTTGTATCAACGGTATCAAATCGTTTATTCACACGATATAATTTTTTCAACGGACCATACATTTCTACAGCCTAGACTTAGAGTTTTATTTGATTCCCTGAGTGATCCCTCTTCTCTTGCTCTTGCCTTCGTCTCAGCCTCGCAGCCAAGAACGGGACCAGAAGATCGGGGTTCATCTCGATCGGCTCTTCCTTGAAGAAGAAACGCAAAACGTAGCTTGCTACGTATCCGAATATTATCGATGACACAGTGCCAAGAGGACAGTACCACATGTAGGATATTCGGTAGAGATAGAAGTAACTGCTGTCACCTGTACTCCTGAAAGCATAATGGAACGTTGAACATGAAATGATTCAGGAAAGAATAGAGGAGAAAAGAAAAAACGTTGAATGCTTACTCAGCTCTGGTCATATCCAATAAGCTGGCTGCAGTCGCAGATACCGTTTCGTTGCATCCTGCTATGGACACTGGCAAGGTCGGCGCAGCTGGTTTGGGCTGACCAAAACCGATCCATAGACAGAATGCAAAACTGGCCAAGATCCCGGTAACAACCCCTCGCTGAGTTGCTGATTCGGTAAACATGCCGAGGGTGAATAAGCCGAGAATTGGTCCACCGACGACTCCGAATATCGTGAGTGCAGCCTGGAAAACACCGCCGAGGTATTGGGCCAGGAAGGCTAGAGCTATGCACAAAAGACCAACGATGAAGGCCAAGACTTTACTGACCCAGGAGAATGTGTCTACCGGAAACTCGGTGTCGCTGAAAGGAAGAAGAACTCCAATGAGGAATGAGGGTGATAAATGGAGTAGAGTTTTTGCGGCAATTATAATACCGCCATCGGTAAATCGGCTTCACGTAATCCTCGAGGATGACGGCTGAGAGGGAATTGAGAGTTGCCGATACTGTGCTGAGACCGGCACTGAATATACCGGCGATGAAGAGACCCGGTATCCCAGGGAACTTGGAGAGTGTGTCCATCACGTAAAGTGGCATCAGCTGATCGGTGGAAGAGATTCGCCCGGACTCGATGGGGTCGCAGTCGTAGTATTTTGAGTAAATTGCCAATCCCGAAAAGCACGTGACCAGCGCCATTATCACAGTGATCGGCCAGCTCCACCAAAGAGAATTCTGAGCGGCTTTCAAGTCCCTGATGGTTTTTGGCAAAAGCAAAATTTGATAATTTCACATAATGTCGAGTGTGCGATCTCTCAAACTCACCGTATAGTCAGTAATCTTTGAACTTGGACTTGGTTCACTCCGTACAAGGAAAGATACGTGAAGAAACCGCCAAAAAGGAGACTCCACCAGGTATGACGTACCGTTGGATCGACAGAAATGCTGCAGTGATAAAGAACGGACGATTATTATGCAGATAGTCTGTGTTATCGGAGCTTATTACCTGTCGAATTCTATGCGACCACCAGCTTCGGCGATTCTCCAAATTTCACCGATTCCTCCGACTTCGATTGCGGCAGTGATGACAATAATTATGACAGCCACCAGCATCAGAAGACTTTGGAATACGTCGGTTATTAAAACAGCTTTGATGCCACCAAGACTTGAATAAAACGTACAAACCAAGCCGATCCCTATCACGCTCGTGGTCTTTGAAAGACCGGTGGTGGCTTCCAGGGCTAGTGCAGGAGCGTAGAGAACAATCCCGGTATAGAGTAGCAGCTGACATGACAACGCGATACTAGCCACTGTTCTCGCTACACTCCCGAACCGTTTATCTACGTACTGAAATTGACAAATATCGATCGGTCATTCGTCACATGGTCTTTAATATTGGCATGAAAAAGCAAAGATCGTCGCTCGTCACCTCGAAAGCACTTGTAGCCTGCAACTTGAAGAAAACCGGCAAGTAGAGATAGGCGACACAAGGTGTCGCTATACCGTAACTAAGGTTCACCACGGCGATCTGTGTCCCGTAGACATAGTTTTCCTTGCTTACTCCCAAGAGACTGACAGCCGATAAAAAAGACACCATCAAACCAATCGCAACCGGAGTCGCACCCATCGATCGATTCGCTGTGTAGTATTCCTGGGATACATGGACACAATGATCTTCGTTTCATGCTTCGAACAGTTTTATCGTTTGATCTGATTACCTCTGAAGTTTTTTGTTGACCACCGGTGAATCTGTAGTAAAGACCGATGACCGAACTGATCATAAGCATCAGCACTATCACCACGTAATCCCACACCTGGAGCGTCTCAGTAGCCATTTTTTAAGTAGCGTTGAAAATTCCTGCGCCAGTACGTTCGGTGTTTCAGTAACGCAGGTTCACTGAAACAACGTTAGTTTGCGTTTTCACAGTGATTCGTATCCTGATTCGTCAACAGTGATTCAATAAATACTGGGTCATAAATTTAACTTGAAGCACGAATGAAGATCGAAACCTCCGTACCTTAGGTTATACGAGAGCCACCGTGTTCTGATTCTTCATCTACCGGTGAGTAACGTCATACTGCTGACTATATTTTATCAGTATAAATCCATTTATTACATACTTTCATGCATATATCTTGTAGATCTTGAACGTTAAGCCAGACGACGACTATTCGACCCTGCCTGATGGTATCTTTATTTGAGCCATAGCAAACAATGATTATTAAGTAATCTTGCACAGACGCACGATAGTGTACAATTTTTACTACTAGAACACCAGCTGGAACAGCCTATCTAAACTTGACTCTTGATAAAGGCACTGATGGAGGCCAAAGATCAGTCGCGAATGAAGAGACTTTCCACGTTCACACGGCAGTGGTCTGCGAATCTCTCCCTCCAAGTTAACCAAAGGAAGATTGAAGCCGTGATTAATTTTGCCACCTAAGCACGCCAAGAGACGCGTTAAGGCGCACGTGGCTGGGTGATATTCTGATCCCCCCCTGACTCGGCGAATCTCACGGAATGCGTATTCGCACATTTTCACGTGCTTCAAGTTACCACTCACAGAACTCTGAGCGGTTGAAGCCAATTGTGTTACTCAATGGAAATACCTGCGAATGTACACTTGATATCTTGATCTGAAAATCAGGTTCTACGTCTATCATCGTCAATCCTGAATAAAAGATGAGGGAGATTTCTTAATTCACTTGATCATAACGTGCAGTGCGATTACAGCGAACTGAATAGACTCTTACTCTTAGATAAAACTGTCTCTTGAAGCGATCTTACAATGTTCGACTGACGTTATCACTCAGCGTGCAGGTTTCCGAACGGCATCGATATACCGGGGCTGCTGCAACTGTATGAACTACATCAAGACACCTTCATTGATACTCTGGCTCATTGCTTTTAGAGCGAGAATATAGATAATCTCGTCGATGTAATAATGGATTATCTAAAAAGTCGCATGTCTATCACTTCCACGCCCGCATGTGGCATAGGTATACCGCAGCTGTGTATCGTTGACTCGGTCGACCTGGACTCGTGGTGCAGGTACGAGTCTCGGGCGCGTTAAGAAATGGGCGATACGGATAGAGAGACAGAGAGAGAGAGAGAGAGAGAGAGTCAGTGGACGATTCCTCGTGCTAAGTTGGCATCGCATTATCGAACAGCGAACAGGCGAGCGGTTAGCATAATTTAGCATTAACATAAATGTATAAGGAGTTATTGTTATGGAAATGATGGAGAGCAGAGATAAGAAGGAACCAGGAATGTGAGCACGATGAAAGAAAAATAAATATATAAATAGGATTAGGATTTAGTCTCGGATTCCTCCTGGTGCAGACCAAGTATGTTCGGAAAGCCATATAATAACGTCTGATTTCCGGTATATTCCGGTGAAACTAGTCCGACGATCCCGTATGTGGTCAGCTATGAAAGAAAAGAACCTAAACCCACGACGCGTAATCGTTGATCGTGAATCTTGGAACCGAGAATATTAAGAAATGAATGTAGAAATTTGATATTTATTACAGCTTCGGGGGGTTCCGGTCGATTAAAAATAATACGTACCTATAATATGTCGAACGAGTAGCTTTAGCGAATTTTCTTATGTGTCCGTGGAACAGAAACTTTCGAGAATGATATACCCACCGACTGCAGGACAACTTTTACAATATTCAAATCAAAATGACACTACGAGAATCACATAAACGGAGGCACGCCAACGCCTCCTAACCTACGAGGTGCTCGGCTGCACGCTGAGACCAGCCCACACCCCCCTCAAACATTTGCATTATGCATTTGAACGCGATGGCAGTGTCGCGTACCTATACCGCACAATGGATATGAGAGGAGCGTGCAAAAGGCTCCGGTCCCGACCGAAACGAGACCAGACGCAATAAAAACTAACAACCCAACACGTCGTTGTGCGTGCGGCTAAAAATGTCCGATGCGAATTGCTTTTTTAATCGCCAATAGCCGGTCAATGCGTAGTCTAGAAGTACGTCGATTAACTATAAAACAAAGTTACGCTTCTGGGTACAGGAAGTGAAAGATCGGTATCGAATAGGCAGAGGAGCATCTGCGACGTCGAGCGCGTGTTACGCAAGTCGAGTTCATACGTGGACGGTAGAAAGTGTTCCCGGTTATATTCGCGCACGTTTTCTCGGAGGAGTCGGTGCACCGTCGCAACCTGGGCAACTTCGACGACAAAGTAGCTGGGTGGGTATCCTCCTGTCTATCTTCTCTGCGGTGTTCACTTTTAATTACGATTACTTGAGGCAAACTATGTAGCTTTATCCGTGAGGTTTTGCAGTTGTGTTGCGCAGGCCCACATTCCACTCGATCCAACTCTAATGACTCCAGCGGCTTCGGACTTGCAACAGACGCATGCCTTTCATCTCTTTGGCGCCGTTCTTTCCGACGACATCTACTACCTGAGGAGGTTCAGGAAATCTCACTTGATTTTGGAAACTGCATCTACAGTCTTCATTGCACGACACCACGCATTGATTAATTTATCAATGGGTTACAGCCGCGAGGAGCCAATCTTAATCAAGAGGTTTATCATCGCGGACCAAAACATGCAAATGGGATCGCTGGCTACGATCAAGCGGTGATTTACTGCTCAGAGGTAGTGGGAAGCCTGACGATACAGCCGTTCCAGTACCACTCGCGTGAATCTTCTCCGAAACACAAATGTGATTTGTGCGCTCGTTGACTTTGGACAATTTGCATAAACCAGATGTTTGTTCAACCATTTCTCTCTTTTCAGAGCGAAGACGAGGTTATTGTAATCGCCCCGAAAATGAAAAGTTGAGTTTTTACTGGATCTCCACGTTTTAAGGTCCAGAGAATCATCTACCAAATTATTGTCCACACGATATCTCGAGAACGAGTGCGCAGATTTCGATCAAATTGGGCTCAATCGACGCGGTTTTTCCAAACTTAGAACTGATTAGATTTTGGCTTCGATCGGTTCAGTACTTTTTGAATTATTTGCATAACAAAATTCTTGAAAATACAGTAAAAACGACGATATCTTAAAAACGGGTCAACGGATTTCGAATGAAATTCGGTACCACATGGTTTTTTGTAGCGCTGATCATGAATCCGAGGTCAGATTTTCAAAATTCAAAATAGCTATAAACAAAATGATGAACAAGAAGTTTCCAATGTCGTAACTATTGTAAGAACTGAACGATCTCCAGTTTTGTGTGAGATACTTTCTTCTCGCACAAGGTGCCAAAGACCACAGTCGATAAAGAAAAAAAAAAAAACCATGATTGAAAAAGGACGACTTCATTTCCTGACAATAATTAGCGTTAGGTTTGTTCGTGGTAACGGTGCAGCACGGCGGTAGCACGGATTTTCTGGATAAATGTGATAAATGGTTTTCCTGCACGCTGCACTGAACTCGGAGTATTTCACGGAGTGTGAGTGTAATGCGGCAGCATAGCGAGCATGGGAGGAAGGAGAAAGAATTGAGGCTGGGGCTATAGCCGATTGTGAGAGGTGAGCACTGCAGGAGTTGAGGCGGCGAGCGGTATAGCCTGTGCATAGTATGTGGTATCCACCATGGTTGCGTATAGAATAAACGAGAGGGATAATATTAAATCTATGGGAAAAATTTCAAAGAATGCGCGACGGTCACGCGGCGTAAATTTCTGGGTAAACTCTAGCCAGTTTCAGATGGAAAAAGTTACAGTCCAGAAAAAACGAACCTGCAGCACCTCTTGACGTTTCTAACGATATTTTTTAACATGCTTGAGACTCTTGATACCATTAATTGTAAGAACAGGATTGTTCGAGACTCCGCCAATTTACTCCTCACCGAATGAAAGATCCTACACAGGCCTTTAGTCTAGCAATAAACAACTCCGAGATCTCCTGCAGAATGGTAATTGCTCCGGGACGAAGAAAGGTACAAAGTGCTCGGACAGTTTCGATAGAAGAAAAATATGAAAAAAAGTCACATGGATCGTAGTGAACGTGCTGAATTCCATACTCCACATTCGTTTTCAACCTTCATCCAATAGATGGAGAATTTTTCAAATTCATTGTGAAGCAGAAATCTTAGAATATTACTTTACAAAGTCCCTCGAGTATACTGTGTAAAACAAGAAGGGTAGAAACACCGTTTTGGGCCATCCCATTATTTCTGGTCAGCACTTCAGCTTCCAAGTAATCAAATAAATTACTAACATAATTATAATTAAAAATCAATTTATTCAAAGATTCAAGTGTGTTTTTTTGTCAACATGCGATCGATGGCCAGAGAGATGTTTCAAAGGTGGCCAAAAACGGTGCGTCTCTCCTTACTGAAAATATGAAAATTTTTGCCGTTTGATGAATTCAGCGTATTTATCGGATTCCCACATTGTTTTGCTTCCATTAGCTGATCCTAATCACTCCTGATGCTAGATGTGATTAATGTTTTCTCTGCTAACCATCAAATATTCGAATCATGTTTCAGTCAGGACGCTAGAGCGTAGCGGCGGCGACATGAAGCATGCAGCATGCGCGGTAGCGGTGTCACAGCTGCGCGGTCCTGCCTTCAACCTCTGGTGTCCGCCAGCCGATACCTTGCCGTACATGCCCTCCCCGGTGATCCCCTCTACTTTGTCGTCGAGGTAAGTTTTATCGAATTAATCAACAATCGAGTGGGAGGGATGCGATCGTGGAATTTACACAGTTTGGACCCGAAAATTACCGGTCGGACTTGCGAGTCATCCGGGAAGAGAGAGGGATATGTCAGAGTCATTAGCATAGAACCGCAGGTCGGAACGGAAGTTGTAAATTTTTGAACAAAATTCAACACGTCACCGTTCACTTTATAGCGATATATCTCGTCGGTGTATCTACGACACGCGCGTGTGTCGTACGTATATACAGATATAAATATGTCATCGTGTCAGGCGTTTCACGCGACGCACAGGAATCTATGCGCCTCTTGCTTCACCGCACGCAGTGCCAATCTCTGACGTTTATCAATCATGCGTGCCGTGTCGTCGGCTTCCTCCGTCCATTCCCTTGCGTATGAAAAAGAATCACACGCTTCTTCGGTAGTTCCGGCACGGTGTGTGTTCAGACAGACACTCGGTCATACGAAACAAAAAAATACACATTGCCCTGCGCAATCGCGATATTCTTTCTTCGACATTTTATTATCTTTCAATATACCCAATTCTCGGGAACCGAAATTAACATGCGATCTCCCCTATGGCTATGGCGCTTCGGAGTAACGCCACCTCGCTCCCTACAGGCTACAAGTCGAATGAAGTTTCTCTCCGGTCGATTGAAGATTCGAATCACACGCCCACGCACTTTGGCAACGGACTAATCGCGTACGCGTAGAAATCGGCCGGGGTACAGACGTTCGGAAAAGTTATCCTTCGCGGTTTCAACTACGGGGGAGAAAGAAGAAGAAGAAAAAAAAAAAAAAGGTTTCAAAAGTTGAGCAGAAAAGTTCGAGACGATTTCGCACACTTTAACCAACCGCGGAGCGTATAGACGCGAGGGGTCAATTTAAATCACTTTATAAATGCCCTGGATATATACAGAGACTGGAATTTCTAATTACACGGGTAATGAGCTCGTTAACAAGGATCGTTTCTTCGGCGTGCAAGTAAGCGGAAATTACCCCGCTGCTCTAGAACGGGTGAGACTTTAATGGAACGAAGACCGATGGCGTAGGTCGTTTAGCTATTCACGTTTAACTATATATTCTATGGTTCTTCATTCTCTCTGCATTTCCCATGATGCACCGGATGTACAAACCTAGACAAAAGTTTTTACTCGTTTATATACACCTCTTCGTTCGTTATAGGTACGTTCTAATATAAAATATCAAATCACAACGATCGGTAAAATGAAATAGATTTTTTCTTCTTCAAAATTTATCTACTTGAAAAAATTTTTTTTTACTAGATAGTGTAGATAACGAAGAAAGTAGATAAATTTTGAAAAATACTTTCTCATTCTACCGATCGTTGTGATTTGGAAATTAATCTTATTTTTCAATTAAATAGTGAAGATTTATTTTGACGAAGAAAAAAAAAAAAAAAAAAAACAGTTGCATCTTTCGTCACAAGTTATCGTAACGAAAATTCGTTTACAACATCGCGTCTTACGCAACTGGTAAAAAAAAAAGTCATTCAACTCTATAGTGGCTCGCGCAAACCATAAATCTTCTATCGGTACACCCACCCCCCCCCCCAATTCCCATCTCGGTACCCATAAAATATAAATTTATTTGAAATTCCTTTTCTAAAAATCACTAAATCATCCATAGAAGTCCTTAAGACGCAGAAGTCGTTGAATATATTCTTGTATCTAGGTAGGAAAGTATCTACGTCCTTAACAACTCGTAAAAACCAATGAGACACCACAATTTACACCATGGCCGTTCGCTATGTAACAGGTAACTCTATAAACGAAAAATTCCTCATCAACCCCTCCTCCCGCTTTCTCCCCGAAAATAAACTACACAGACTTTTAGGTATATTTAATGGCAATAAATTACAAGAGATATTTCGTCAAGGAAAAATTTAGCAGCAGAAAAAAATAGAAAGAAGAAGAAACAGATGCATCGATTTTATTTCTGTATCTTGATGTAGGCATATCACGAATTCATTGTCAAGGTTTGATGGTAGCCAGCGAGAGTTCTCTTACAATTAGCGTTATTGCAGGTTGTTTGAAACGATTAGTTTTCTCGAGGACTGAGGTCGTTGTGTGTATAAAGGGAACTATCACAGCCCACGGCGGGTTGGTGGAGAGAATAAGGTATGACGATGGTGTATTCCAACCTTCTCACACGATACGATCTACCTAATTATACAGAGGCTCATTTGTACCGACAAATCTGGATTCTACCTCGTCAAGGAAATTCTTTGCTGTCCTTATAATGTACATTTAAAAGTAACTTTTACACACGCGGCTGCGGTGTAACAGTTTCAAAAGAAAAATACCTTCGTTCCACATGCTATGGCTTTGCGTATAGCTTCGAAGCTTGTAAGTATTTCTCGTCATAAATTGTATGTGCAATTCTTTTAAGAGCCACTCTTATCCTGCAGTTGCAATTACATGCGTATTTCTTTATACGCTTTTGAACATCTTCTGGCTCTTTTTTTCTTTCTTTCATTTGTAAGCCACGTAATTATACAGGTTAAAAAATTCTCGAACCGTAAGCATAATTCTTCTTCAGATGATAACCAATCATGATTCCTATTGACGAAAAATCGAATATTGGAAATCCGGTATTCGTCGAAGTATGTAATATCATCAGATCTTAAGGAGACCTTAATCTGGTTACAAGTGTCGCTGGGCCGAAGTTCGGTAGTAGAAGGTACCAGGCGGATGGTGTGAAAGGGACATAGGGAGGGATAAATTAGTGGGATGCATTAGAAATAAAGAACGGATATAAATTAGGTGGAAGAAAAAAAAGAACCAACCCGGAGGAATGTTTAAGTTCGTTCGGAATATAAATTCGAAAATTAAAGGCTGTTTGGATGGAGATTTTATAGTCCAAGAAGATTTAGTTCGAACAATTCTAGTTGGAATGTGCTGGGAAACTTGAAAAATCTCTTACTAAAAATACTATAAATATGATCTGGAAGATATCGTGCATGGGAAGGTGGAGACTCGTCGATCCCAAGGGGTCACGACCACAACGCTTCGATTCAGAAGAAATCTTCGATCACACGGTAGAAACAGTCAAATAAAAAAAATAAATGAATAATCAACGAAATGATTGATGCTTTTCAAATCAACGCCGCAATTGGCTCTGGTTAAATGATGGGTTCAAATTTGGCGGAAGGCGAGTCTCGTGACGGCACGAACAGACGTAGATTAATATTACCTAGTAAGAATTGAATTATTCAAGATGACGTGAGTCTACAATATTGATAGGGCAGACAAAAATATACGGGTAAAAAAAACTGTCTTGGGTATAATATACTCTTCTTATTTTCATCCTGTTCGTTCTCCGGTACGCGCGTTACTACGCGCACAGGTATCGCGATAACGGACACCGATAAACATTTCTTATCTATAGTTTAGCCGTGTCTCGTCTAATGAAGCGACCGAGAGAATCTCCCACTTCAAATCCTACGTGTCTTCAAAGATATTCTTCCACCAAGAATCTAGAATATCATACAGTTGCACAATGATGAAGAGATCGAAAAAAAAAACTAAAGTAAAAACTGGGTTTGTCACGTTTTTTTTTTTTTTTTTAATGTTCTGTAACTTATGATTACAACATAAATTATACAAGATATTGTCAATTCAAAGTTCTGCAAGGTTTGAAACTGTCTCTATATTTCGCGCCATGCTGTGACGTCACTATTCAGTACAACGGGCTCACCATCTAGCCTCATGTCTTCTTATTCTTATTTTTTATCGGAGGATACCCACGTTTATAGGTTATTCAAATATGGCGCTGAGATAGTGAATTCTGACGTCACGTATGATCATATAATAATAACTTTGTCAATTCTTGCGATATCAAAAAGTTCTGTGCTCATCTAGAAGAGGCATCCTTAATGAACAATTTTTGACCAAAATGACATGCTGATTCCTTACGACACCCGAGTAATTTTGTATTTTTCTATATTTGGCGTAACTCCAGTGAGCTGGAAGTAATACTCAATGTAAAATACAGATAATGAGGATTCAAACATCGTGATTTTTTTTGAAATTTTATTCAACTCCCCAATTTGAGAAAGAAAAATGATTCCTTCCTAAGAATTTAAACCCATTTCAAGGTATATTCCTTAAAGTCGATCTTCGACCGCCCACACGAGACTGGGTTAAGTCAGGTTATGCTCTCTTCGTGAACTAGGAACAAACGTCCGTAAGCCTAGAGCAAACTTGGGGTGGTGGTTGCGGGTAGATATCCAAACCCATTTCCAGGTGCTAACTATTGGCGCCCACGTGCGTCGAATGGCCACTGGGACCAGTGCAACCGGAGAGTGAGCGAGTGAGTTGGTGCACATGAGGTCGGAAAGTCAATACCCACAGAGCAGAGAGCCCTCCTAGAGAATTCCAGTTGTACGTACACCAGGCTATTATGTATATGCTCTATGGTAGGACGTGTTAATTACCTGCGGTATTTCCAACGATTTACACTATCCTACCATGTATATTTTCACTTTCTATACTCCTCGACACAGGCTCTTGCCCACTAAGTTTTCAATCATCCGTTCTCATTTTTATCACACACTGTATTGATCCTATGAGTCGAATAACGGCTCAAGTCATTGCGGAAGAGACACAAGTGAAGATGCAATTGTCGTAATTCGAGAACGTTAAAAGTTTATACAGAAACATGCAGGATTCACGGGGTGCATAGAGAATCTAAGATCGTAGAAAACACCTAGATCAGTGTCTTTGAAAGAATGACTCAAGTCGACTGAAGCCGTTGTTCGACCCAATCAGACCAACAATAAATTGTACTATATCTACACCAACTTCTGTTACAGGCCAAGTCGCGGGTGAAGGAGGTCTACGCTCAAACATGCGTCCTGCTGGGTCAACAGGGCATGTTAGACTGCGAATTGTTTGGCCTGGCTATTCTATCCGGTAAGTTCCATCGTTAATTTTGTGGGTCATCGATTCTTCAAATGTTTCAATGGTACTCTAATTTCGTCTTATTGTCAGTTTCGACTCTCGTATCGGAGAGACGTATTTTCATGTCGGGGTAATTCGCGTTCATATAATTTTGTCCTCGGTCCGAGTCGAGACCGGGTCCAAAGCCGACAGATCGACGGGCTCGGATCTCGAGTTTGAGTAGAGCCCGCAGCCCCAGCCCCGAAGGAATTCGTATCAAGTTACGGTATGATTTTTCTGATATATTGAATTACTAAAGCTCGCGCAACTCATTACGTATCCGGTTACAAGGGAATAGATAATTAAAATTGAAAACGAATACGTACATTTCTCATCAATTTAAATTGTAACGATCAACAAATTTCTATATATCACCGAAGCGACATGAGAAGAGGAGAAGAGAAAAAAAACTATTCAACAGAATCACTAGAATCCTCATCGTGGTATTATATGTGTAAATTGAATTTCGCCGAGGGATTTGCGGGATCGAAGGAAAGGGCTGAGAGAGTTGCATAAACATTAAAATAAGTCTTAAATTCTGTGGACTAATCTCGAGGTCTTTCTGCATACCGTTGGGGCGCACCGCGCGCTTCCCTCTGCGGTTACCCCTACCCTCTACCCCCCGTTCGTTGGGTCCTCACCTCCTCCCCTTCTTGGGTACGGGGCCGAAGCCGGTCGGACTGGTCCTCCTTCCCCTCCCCCTCCCCCTCCCGCAAGCCGTTGGGCCTCTGGGCCCCCCACCCCCCCTCCTCCCGCATTCCATAGGGCCCCATCACGGGCCCCGGCTGGGCTGGCGGGTTTTGAGGCGCGCGAGGCATGGCGCGATCGGGAGAAGAGTTTTTAAAAAAGAATAAATGAAAAGAGAAGGGAATAAAAAATGAGAAAAATACAGAAAACGAAATGAAGAAAAAGAAAATCGAGTCGAGAAAGAGAAGGGAAGTAAAAGTAGATATATATAAAAAAAAAAGAGAGAGAGAGAAATAGCGGCAGAAAAACCAGAACAAGTACAAAAAGCAGCTCTCACACCCCTGCAAACCGTCGATGGTGCTGCTGCTGTTACTCTCTAATTTTTTTTATTCTTTATTTCATTCTTTTTCAAATTCCTCTTTTTTTCATCAGAGTCTCATCTCTCTCTCTCTCTCTCTCTCTACCTTCCTTCGTCGCTTTTTTTTTCTCTTCAATTCCTTCCTTCTCTGTGTCTTTATTGCTCTGTTTTTCATAAACTGACACGAGCTGGATGCAGACACGAGCCAAAAATCACTCGGTAGCCAATTTCGCATTTCTTAATATTTCTCCGCTCATTATATATGGTAGGTATACTACTATGGGTATCTTACGTAACACCGATGCGGAAGTATAAACGTGAGTCAATGATTAACTGAGGGTCAGTTAATACAGCACGCAGAAACTAGGTTGAAAATTAATCAATATATACACGGGTAGGTATATGCAGAATCGAGGATGCTGAAATAATTTTCGATTTTTTGTTTTTCTTATCACAATCAGCTTATCGTTAATTTATGAATGATGATACATTAATTGTACAGATCGTGATATTATTGGACTATGGTAGGTATACACACGGGGTTTAATGCGAAGCAAAAGAAAATTCGACGTGAAATCGATTTGCTTCTCCGCGAAATCCTACGAAGCGTACATAACGCTTCCGTTACACTTGTCGACGAAGGTGGCAATTACATCGTCTATCCTTTTTCTCAATCCTCTCAGAGTGTCGGTCGGGAATCTGCGGGTTGGCGGTGAATCGCAATCATCCGCCACCAGGCCGATTGCTCAGGAGATATTTTATTCCTCTACATTAGAATAATAACGCTCTGGTATAGCCATACCTGCCAATCGATTCTCCGTTAAGATCCGCGATCGTGAATATCGACGATGCTGTTGAAATAATATTCAGCATACAGCGAGGGGCATGCCCTTAATCGCGTAAGCGAATCGAAACTGATATCCAATTTCTTTTTCGTATATACACACACGATACGTGTGCGAATGTATGTAACGTTTCAACAACCCAACGTAATACCGCAGTGTGTGATTCGTATCAAGAAAATTAGAGAATGCAATCACGCGGACGTGTGGCGAGAGTAATTTATATTAAACGTCAAATCTCGAGGGGCGATAACGCGAAACGCACGCGCAACCGAGAGACTACCGTACGCATGGAATAAGTGCGAGAGAGGTAAAAGATAACAAAAAGAAGACGAAAACAAAAATAGAAGAGAGACAAAAAATGAAATAAAGGAAGGGAGATTGAACGGGCTTTCAAACATGTGACAGAGAGGGCGAGATAACCGAGAGAGATAAGGGGTTGAACAGAGAGAGAGACACAGCCGGAGAGGGCCCCACGGGTAAGACGGTAGCCCGGTGATTTGTATAAGGCCCCTCGAGCCCCTCCGCTCTTAGTCCCTATCCAGCCCTCACCATGCGGCAGCTTCGGGCCCAGGAATGCGGGGGAAGGGTTACCGCCTGGTGGGGGAACGGGCCCGGCGGGTCCACCGCGCGCGGATGCCCCGACGGAGCCACGCTGCGCGGCAGGGGCGCACCCAGGATCTCTCTTTCCTCCGGTTCACCTATTCCAGACTATAAAACATTTTGACCCCACGGTCGATGAGATAACAGTCGAATACTGTCGTTCTCTACGTCTCGGATAAATGCGAGAAAGAGGAAGCGAGATGGAGAGTGCAATCGGTGCATACGATTACGAATGCAGGAATGAATGGATCATTCATGAATAGTAAGTATAAATGGCGATTTGTAAAGGAAAACGCGTCCTCTCGTTCGGTTGATTTATAATACGCGATCGCTAATGAAGGCACGCAGATGCGTCCTGCAGGTCCACGGTCCGAAGACCATACCGAGACAAACATGCCTCTAACATGGACATGATACAGATGCGGTACGTGATAAAGTGAGGATAGGGAACCGATGTATCGGGCGGGTAGCAGCTGGCGGCCGGCGGCTAACGGCTGGCGGCCCTGGAGCCCGCGTCTCTACCCCAGCCCCATCCTCTGCCTCTGCCTCTGCCTCTGCCGCTGCCTCCGCGCTCTCTGCTCCGCGCCGGGCTCCGCTGATGTATATAACGTGTTTTGTTTCTTGGAACAATTTGATCGGGATGAAATATGCGATGAGCTCCGGATAGAGGCCCCCCCCCCAATGGGTTGGGGGCCGAGTTTTCACCCCACCTCATTCTGCCTTATTCTACCTCGTACCCCTCGGGGCCTGACGGACCCCGTTCAGATAGAGCAAGAGAGAGGTAGACGGATCCGCTTTAACCCGCTTAGTATTCTCTGTCTCTGAACCACGCTGACCAGAAACTCCATCTATCTTCTGTAATGCAGTCTATAAGTAACGCATGTACCTCGCGATACACAATGAATATTCAGGTGGACGAGACTCTCTTGGCCACGGTACGATGGCCTCGAATGGAACAAAACCTCTGGTTGGGAGGGGGAGATAATTCAGCGATTATTGATACTATTTAACCGATAATTTAGATCAAAATTAAGGACCGGTGCATAGACTCGGCAGCCTTCTTTGCTCGGTTCTGACGATGCCCGAAGTCGTCTGGTGGGCAAATGGTCAGTTGTGGTAGCATTCCTCATTCGTCGTGGTCGACGAGTGCCTACAGCACTTTGGGTACACAGTCGCGTCATCTCAACGATGGAGTCGCATTCCTTCATCAGACGTGGGTGCACTTCGGTCTGATGTTCTCCCACGTGAGGTGGGGGGGCTCCTCGTTCGTCCACCCACCGCAGGTGGTGTAGGATTACGTTATCCGATCACCAAAAAAAAAATAAAGCAAATAAAAAAAGTCACGCGTACCCGCTGCAGACGCGTAAACGACAAAATATTTTTGCAATTTAATATAAATAAAAAACCTTTGTCGCTCATAGACGCCGAACATTCGATATGGTTTAACCAGAGACCCCTCAAGGCCTGAGGCACGTTTGCGGATTTAGCTACCGCGGTAAGATGGAATGGCCCTTCGGCGACGAGCTAATCTTGTATCTCTTCTACAAAGTCTTAGATTTATGCGATGGGTTCAAGATTCCATGTAACTATAAATGGGGTTCTACGTCATTATTTTTTCTTCTCTATGAACAAAAAAAAAAGAAGAAGATTCATCATACATGCGTACGTATGCGATATTATACCTACATAAATGAATGAACGAAGAGAACATAATTATGTCAATTTACCTACGTTTTTTTTTTCTCCTAATACCACGAAATGATTATACATCGAGTTATTGAAGGTGGTAAACGAGAGGTATGAAAAGTCTGTTATTCACGTGTAGGTGCGTAAAAGTGGCTGTATATCCGTGTGCTCGTAAAGGGTGGTGGGTTTTTACATAAAGCCACGGACAGCTAGCCTCTGGAACTGGAGGCAGTAATCAGGGAAGATTATAGGTCTAATTATAGTTACGCTGCATTGTTTTCTTCTGGGAATCTTAGACTTCACTGCGGCTCTTTCGTTCCCTCCTTCATCCTTTTCTTCTTCGTATTCTCATAGTTTTTGTCACGTAGAATCGTGCCTAAGAAATCTGACTAAAGAACGTGAGCAGCTATCATTACATAGATTATCACAAATACGCTTTATTCTCACTCTCTAAGTACACATATTCGCTCTGATTACTCTTGCACGTGATCGTTTGCGAATTCTACCCATCCCTACTCCGGGCTCTGGGCCTGCTCTCAATCTCTCGAAAGTTCTAATGCCCGGGTCTGACGCGGGGACTGTGGCAAGCCCGGTAGCCGCTGCCACCCTTTTTCCACCCTCTCTCCCCCGCGGTTCTCTGCGACAAGCAGGTGTGTCCGACCGTCCGAACGTCCAACCGTCCGCTACCTCGTGAAAAAAGAGCTGAAAGAAGCCAAAGTGAATTGCCCAGACTGTATTCTCTCTCGCGTAGAGACCCCGGAGGAGTTTCCCGAAGGACCTTCAAAGGTGACTCCGAGTCCTGGAAGCAATAAGGACTCGGGAATTGGGGCCCGACACGTGAGCGGATGTGCAGCGTCTGCCTCCCCTCCCCCAACCCGAACACTACCACGTGGCCGGTCGAAGCAGTAACGTTGACGTTGACGTTGACGTTGACGTTGACGTTGGGTGCGTGTGCCTCGAGGGGCCAACGCGAAGGATTAAAAGAATTCGAAAAAATGAATAAAACGAACGAGCGAGTAGAAACGACGGAGCGACGAACAGAGAGGATGGAAAAAGGCAAAAACTCAGCCAGACGCGCGAGACAAAATCTGAAACCAACCTTCCGAGGTCCTTTCAAGGTCCCTCGTTCTCGTTCCCGTCTCTCGTCTCTCGTATCTCGTATCTCGTCAATGCGACCAACTGATTTTTATTCAGCTTCAAGATCGTAGGAATCCTCGAAAAGACACTAGGATTTTTGACAGTCTACAGGAGTTTGATTAGAAATTGAAACCTCGATATCGGCGCACGCGAGACTCCCGACTACGATGTATAATACAGATGCATATATAAGTGTGTGAGAGGTAGTACGTAAGAGTTATAGATGCTGCGCGTTCCTCGCCGCGGTTTACAAGCACCTGTGTTCGTCTAGAACGCGTACGTAACTCATACGTAGAAAATCCTCTGCGTATAGGTGGTGCGGAGGCTGGCCCAGGACGGAGAGGGTCGCGCGGGGTTTGCAGCCTGCGGGCAACATTCCCCGGTAATGGTTGGGTTCTACCTCGGGTAACACAGGTGCTTTCCGCCGCGGACGAAACGGGCGGACGCGTAACTCTGGCTAAACTATAGACGGAATCGAGTCGCAAACGAGAACAAACAATTCAGATTATTATTTTTTTGTCATTCTTCATATCGATCGATCCTATTATTTCATATGGAAAAGACTCGGCTCAAACTGATTGAGGATTGAATACGAAATCCTCATTTCAACCGAATCGTATCTCCAAACATGTTATTTGAAGTAACAATCTGAAAATTGGGAAAAATTATTTTTCATAATCTAAAATGGTTTTCACACAGTTTTGTAAACAAGTTTCTTTCTTGTATTTCTTGTAGGTATAAGGATTAAACTCGTCGAGGGGTCAGATGTCTGATTTTCTGGTCTCAAATCTGATCATAAAAGATGCCTCTCTAAGAAATTATAACAGATCGATTCATTTTTACTTTACACACACTACTTTATTTTTAAAAAATATTGGATATCTGTTTCAATTTTGATGGGACATTTCTTGCACAATAGACGGAAGAAAATCGTTCATAAAATTGTGTGAAAACCATTTTTGAGTATTACAACTGATTTCTGGCAGCGATGACTTTTTTCATACACTGTCAGAATAAAAAATAATAATAAATTTGCGTTTAAATGATGATAAAAAAGTTTGGGGCCAAATTCTGAATGGTGGAAGAAGTTCGGCGATAAATATATTGATGAGGGCAGCCCGGTTTATACCTTTCGCTACCTGGATCGTAAGCATTCCATATTTTCTGTTCTGGTATATACACGTTGTTTACGGACACTCTCAAATGGTAAGAACATATTTTCCTATGAAATATCTCGTTTTCATAGGAGGTGATTTTCAATCGGTATAACTAACATATCAGTTCTGACGTATAGTGCACGAGTCCATCCATGATCGACGCACACAAACTCAACGTGCATACAACTTGTACGGAAAAAAACACGAGAGCGAATATCATAGTTTATAGCACTACTTACAGATATCTGATATCTGATCGTGAGCAATCGATCTGTAAGTAGGAGGCAATCTTTGTGTACGCATGTACCTGACTGAATCAGTAAGTAAAACGTAAAATAAGATTCGATTCCGTGTAAGAGTCTCAAGTTCTTTTGTTTTTTTGTATATATATGTATCATTTCCTTTTTGCTTCCTCTATCTTCTCTCACCTTATGAAAGTCTAAACGCCTTTGGATATCTTGGCATTCGGTTGGGTCTTAATAGAATGGAATCAATTCAAACCCTGGTAGCTCTCTGCCGCCAACGCGGCGTACAAATAGCTTCCAAATTGGCTATTCTTCTTTTCTAGTGCGAGGCTTGATGGGATCCTTGGGTCGGGTGGGACAAGGCAGCTGGCGGATAGGAAAGAGAATGCCTAAAATCACCCTCTCCTTCGGGAAGGTTGCCTTTCCCTCTCCATCTCCATCTCCATCTCCATCACTATTCTCTCTTCTCCTCCACTCTCCACTCTCCACTCTCCCGGATCCCTCATCCCTTTAGGTTCGAGCAAGGAATGCGGTTCCACCGTCCCGTCGACTTAGGCGTTTCTACGCCGCAAATATCAACGTTATTGCCTTCAAGAGTTAATTTAGCCTTCGATACCGTGCGCGCGCTCGTCTCTTGAAACTGGCCAGTCTTCTTCACCGAAACACCGGAAACTGGCCAGTTTCCAGATACACACAGTGCATCACGCGTCCTCGCACAATAATTATTTCTTTCTTTTTATCTCAGTCCGGATGAGAGTGAGTGACACGCGTATCTCTGAGACTTATAAGGACTCGGACGTCTAGACTTGATACAGTCTAATGAGTGTCAACTCAATTTGTCCGGTATCGATTCGATAGGCTCGTTTGATTCATCATCGTGTCGTCTAGCCGTTGACTAGACGCACGCTTATCGGTATCGAGACTGACCGGAGTTGGAATCGGTGTAATGTATAAAAGTCGAAGGTTTGATTCATGCATTCTGACGTCGCGGTCGGGTTCCCTGTTTGGGGTATATATATCGCATCGGCAATCCCTCAGAGGCGGGCCGTCGATCCCGTCCATGCCCTGTATGGGTACGGCAAGTTCCAGTTGAAAACACGTCGCCTTCTCGTACGTGTCGCGTAGGGTTTGCCCCAAGTAGGACTCGTGTGGGCAGGACGGGTTTTAGGGCCCTCTCATTCACGAGCGCAAACTCGACTCGATGGCGCACGCGCGCACTCCACATCTCTTTCATTGTTTCGCGGTCCGTCCGGTCGTTTAGGGGTATCGGTATTTTGCGGGCCCCCGTCAACCTCGCCACGCAAAAAAAGTTCCAACCACACGAAGAATGAACGCACGTATCCCTACATACTCTCAAACTCTCAAACTCTCAATACGACAACGAAACCAGACCGAGAAGAGACCCGATACAGAGACGGAAGATCGTCCTGACGCGCCACGTGAATGTCTCAGGTTTTCGAACGAGTCCTAACGTCTCGACGGTGTCTAAAAATAGATTCACTCCATTACTCTCCTCACTTTTAATTAAATTTCAATTTTTTTTTATCGTCAATAAGTTCATCAAAGATGACAAAATTCCTATGATCTAGGACAATAAATGTTAGAGAATGTGGGATATGCGGTATCTAACTGTACACCGATCCCTTCAAGTACGGTGTAACGAGATCGCGTTCCTATCATTCTCCGTTAAACATGGCGCCGTTACGGAACGAGCTCGAAGTATGTTACAGCAATTTGTGGGAAATCCCGCAGATCCTACCCGCGGTATTTCTTGATTGTGCTCGAGCCAATTTTGCAATTAAACTTCATTTAATGGTATAACGTTTACAATTTTATATCGGGTACTGGGCTTTGAGAGTGAAAGGAATGCTTATTACAAGCTTAAGAAAAGATTTCGCGGCAAAAGACGATGCTTGCTATTTTTAACATTTTTTTAATGCTACTATTCGGAGTGGGAGATCGGTATGACTTCCAAGGTGACAGTTTTACCGGACCTTCAAACCCTGCCTACTCATATTCGTACTCGTACTCGCAACTCACTCCACAAAGGACGTGTTCAAATGATAAATGAGTTTCTCTCTTATATATATTTGTTTTTTTTTCATCGAATGTTACAGACGGCGAGTATCTCTTCGTCGACCCAGAGAGTAAACTGAGCAAATACGCACCCAAGAATTGGCGAAGTTCTCATACACACGTGAGTACAATTTTTTTATATTCATTTATTTATATTTCATGTGAATGATGCATCTGTTTTTTTCTAATCCGCTACTTTGAGGCTTGAGCGTTCTAAACGAGGTTCTAAACTCGGAATAAGAATAGCAACACCTTCAGACAATCTGATCAAGGGGACCAGTACAGCGTGATTCAACAAATTCTACGTACTCCAAAAATCATTACACATCGAAAAATTGACTTTTGTAAAAATCACTCGTCGTCAGGTTTCAGACAGATTCGATTACGTCTCTCGACGCCTCATTTTTTTCGGAGAGCGATTTTTCATCATCTGAATGAGGGAAACTGAGAAAAAAAAATCCTGTGGTAAGGTACGGTCGCAGTTATCGAAATTTAGCGACAATCTGGTCACTCTTTTACTGATAACTTGGTACAAAGTTTGTTTTTTTTCAATTGAACTTATTTTTTGATTATGGAGAATTCGTTGAATCACGCTGTACTGGGCCCCTTAATATTTTATAGTCTTACCATAATCTTAATGGCCTCTCAATCATACCTATAAAATAGATAGCAGAATAGGACGGCTCTAATCTTTCGATTGTAGTATTATTGGTCTGATAACGAGCGATATATGGAGTCAATTAATGTTCAGCGTTTGTTCCAGTTAGTCAAGTGAGATAATTTTGTTTTCGATATCTTCCGGTTAAAAAAATGTTCTTAGATAATTTTAGAGCGTTTCAAATTCTCGATCTAAAAAAATTCTATCACGTTCCAATATCGTTTAAAAAGTAACGTCTGACAATGAAACGAATACAATATATCTTTTTCATGAATGAAGCGCGATTCTCCCGAAAGAATAAAAATAATAATAATGAAGAAAAAAAATGGATATTATATCTCATGCGATATGTAGCGCAGGGAGGGAGAGGGGGAGGATAAAACCGGGCGCAAATAACGTAATTAAATTCGAATAATATTAAAGTAAAAAAAAAAAAAAGGAGTGCGGTGTGAGAGAGAGAGAAAGATAAAAAATGTAAAAGAAAATGAAGTGACAGGCCCCCATAAAATTAGCATTTCTCCCCACGGGTGCAATGGCTGGGTAAGGCTGCCCGTCAGACCGTTAAAAAGCCCTCTCAGTCTCCAGACTGGAGACCGGGAGACTCTCCGCGTCCCTCTTTTACGTCCACTCAACTCGGTAGCATCAACAGCTTCGGCTATGGCCAGAGCCCAGAAGTTCGAAGATCGGGTGGCTCATGAACGCCGGCGTCGTACCTGCAGCTACAGCTACAGCTACAGCTACAGCTACGTGAACCAATACATTATAGAGGGGAGGCCAACGGCGCAACACACATTCATATGCCGCGGAACATCGATATCTCCGAATCTGCCCTGCATCAGCGAGCCACTAATGATGGCCCACCAATAACCAATAAATACTCGCTCGGTAATACAGGCTACCGCGCTACGTTCTTATCTCAATGAAAGATCTTTAACGAACGATTTTTTTTTTTTTTTTTCTACGGTATCCTAATAAAATACCACCACCGAGACTAAGACCGAGAGAGACCATCGAACCGGACCGCAGATACTGCGTATACCGTATCTGTATCAGCATACACGACGACCGACGAACTCGATCTTCTCCAAACCACTAACACATTGCTGTAATACGTACGGGGGATACATTTGATTAGTTTACGCTGTAGATCTCGGGGTACAGATTAGTAGCGGTTCTTCGGCAGCTGCCCGGACGTAGCTGCAGGAACGGACCGGACGGTGGGTCGTGTACCTATAGGATTCTTCATTCTCGGACCATTATACGCATATGCATAATTGTCGGTATAATTTTCATCGCGTTACGCCAATAATTCTTCTTTTTTTTTCTTTTTTTTTTCAAATCTCATCATGCTACCGGTAAGGTTAGGCGAATGCATGATGCCGCATCTAACGGACGGATTGTAATTGGCCAAGCCTAACCTGACGCGAGCATGTATACAAGACGGTATCGCTGTACGGATAGACGGAGTCGTTCCGAAGTTACGACGGTTTAATATTCAGCTACCGAATTCGAGACGGTCTCGGTTCCTCGTGGTTTAGTTAGTTATGGTAGGTATCTCGTGCCCTGACGAAGATGATGAATCGGGCACTTCAATCCTCGTGCCTTCTCGGAGAAGCGAGGATCTAATTTATGGTAATGAAAGATCAAGACGTATACACAGTAGGTATATAGGTATACTTGTGACTGTAGAGTGGGTTAGACGCTGGATTATACCCTGTCTCTCTCTCTGCACGTGGCCTACAGCGATTATACAACCGTGCAGGGATTGACGAAATATCATTTTTCTATTCAAGTTATTTTACTATATTTTTTTTTCCATGATCCACCGATGAATTCCACTGATCCACCGATGATTTGAATAATAATAATAATAATAATAATAATAATAATATGAAATCTAGGTCGAGATTTTCTTGCCGCTCATGCACTGGAACAACTTCGACATTATTTGGACTTTTTTGTTAAAAAAGAGATGGGAATAATGCATTTTTGGAAATAAATGTCAGGAAATTTCGTTTCGGTGAAATTGTCGCCACCATGTAATTTCATAATTTTTGTGCTAACGGGAATCAACGATTTAACGAGGCGGGTTACTTTTATCACGATTTTATTACATAGCCTCTGTACAGTTGCAGATAACTTTTATATGCCCTCGACTACTGCATCGCATACGAGGATATTCCATGAATACCTCTCATCATTATTACTCAGCCTTTGGTTTATCTTCAACTACAAAATATGAAGATTCCTTATGCTTCTTGTGCAGTGTAAATCACCCTTGTATTTTTTTTTTCGCGAGATTAAAAAATTTATAATTTCTTTTTTCTTGTCTTTTGGAACTTTTTTACACATATCGAACAGACGCGGTGATTCCTGGAGGAAAAAAAAAAAATTGAATCAACTACCGTTAGAAGGCGAGAAAAAATGTTCTAAAATTGCTCGATTACCTATATCGCGTGTCTAATGACAGAACGTCGTAAGCGCCAAAAAGACGTTTTTGGTGGCAAAACGTCGTATAAAAAATTTTGTTTGTTGCATTCGCTTTAGAAACGTCTAAAACGCATAGATTCATTGAAATTAGCAAGAAAAAAACGTAAGCGCAAAACGTCGTATCTACCAAAAATCAATGAATAAAAAAATAAGTTACATACGACGTTTTATCATTACGTCGCCGAGCGAAATGACAAAAAAACGTACAATTTTTTTTTATTCTCCGAATCGCTTGAAAAACACCTGAAACGCGAAGATGTGTCGAAATTTTGAATTTCCGAACGCCCCACCGAAAAGTCGTATGTGCCGCGTTCGAGAAAAAAAAGTTACATACGACGTTTTGTCATTACGTCACCGAGCAAAATGACAAAAAGTCATACAATTTTTTTTTATTCCTCGAATCGCTTCTAAAACACCTAAAACGCGAAGATCTGTCGAAATTTTGAATTTCCGAACGCCCCACCGAGAAGTCGTATGTGCCGCGAATAAATGGAATTTATTTTTTGATTACAAATTATCGACGCTGAGGTGATATAATCGCGAAGCTTCATGTAATTCGAAACTCAAGTATTGATATCTCACCAAACTTAGATCGAATCTCGCGGATATTCGAAAAAAACAAAAAATATACGACGTTTTGTCGTTACGTCGCCGAGCGAAATGACAAAACGTCGTATAAATTTTTCATTTTCCGTATAGATTTTTCCTCCTTGTTGCACCCGGTTTAGGAACGTCTCAGACGCGTAGATTCATCGAAATTAGCAAGAAAAAACGTAAGCGCGAAACCTCGTGTCTACCAGAAATCAATGAAAAAAAATATATAAGTCACATACGACGTTTTGTCGTTACGTCGCCGAGCGAAATGACAAAACGTCGTATATTTTTTGTTTTTTTCGAATATCCGCGAGATTCGGTCTAAGTTTGGTCAGATATCAATACTTGAGTTTCGAATTACGTGAAGCTTCGCGATTTTATCACCTCAGCGTCGAAAATTTGTAATCAAAAAATAAATTCCATTTATTCGCGGCACATACGACTTTTCGGTGGGGCGTCCGGAAATTCAAAATTTTTACAGATCTTCGCGTTTCAGGTGTTTTCAAAGCGATTCGGAAAATAAAATAAAATTGTACGTCTTTTTGTCATTTCGCTCGGCGACGTAACGACAAAACGTCGTATGTGACTTATATGTTTTTTTCCGGTAGACACGAGGTTTCGCGCTTACGTTTTTTATTGCTAATTTCGATGAATCTACGCGTCTGAGACGTTCCTAAACCGGGTGCAGCAAGGAGGAAAAATCTATACGGAAAATGAAAAATTTATACGACGTTTTGTCATTTCGCTCGGCGACGTAACGACAAAACGTCGTATATTTTTTGTTTTTTTCGAATATCCGCGAGATTCGGTCTAAGTTTGGTCAGATATCAATACTTGAGTTTCGAATTACGTGAAGCTTCGCGATTTTATCACCTCAGCGTCGAAAATTTGTAATCAAAAAATAAATTCCATTTATTCGCGGCACATACGACTTTTCGGTGGGGCGTCCGGAAATTCAAAATTTTTACAGATCTTCGCGTTTCAGGTGTTTTCAAAGCGATTCGGAAAATAAAATAAAATTGTACGTCTTTTTGTCATTTCGCTCGGCGACGTAACGACAAAACGTCGTATGTGACTTATATGTTTTTTTCCGGTAGACACGAGGTTTCGCGCTTACGTTTTTTCTTGCTAATTTCGATGAATCTACGCGTCTGAGACGTTCCTAAACCGGGTGCAACAAGGAGGAAAAATCTATACGGAAAATGAAAAATTTATACGACGTTTTGTCATTTCGCTCGGCGACGTAACGACAAAACGTCGTATATTTTTTGTTTTTTTCGAATATCCGCGAGATTCGATCTAAGTTTGGTGAGATATCAATACTTGAGTTTCGAATTACGTAAAGCTTCGCGATTTTTTCACCTCAGCGTCGAAAATTTGTAATCAAAAAATAAATTCCATTTATTCGCGGCACACACGACTTTTCGGTGGGGCGTTCAGAAATTCAAAATTTTGACAGATCTTCGCGTTTCAGGTGTTTTTGAAGCGATTCGGAGAATAAAAAAAAATTGTACGTCTTTTTGTCATTTTGCTCGGTGACGTAATGACAATACGTCGTATGTAACTTTTTTCTCTTTACGGGACTTCATGAAAGTTGACCACGTGTGGATCGGTGCTTGAACAATCAATTATTATACTTTCGACAGAAAAAAAATGAAAATTATATTTTTGGGAGATACGACGTTATGCAATTAGTCTACACAATTTATTCTGTTCACGTTTGTAACAAAAGGCTGTATCCGCCAGTACATACGACCTTCTGCCATTAGTTGACATGCTTTTCGATTTCAACGGTTCTGGATGTATTTTTGCGTTCTTATTCGAAATACGAAAGAAAAAAGATTATACGCCCTTTTGCCATTAAAAACGACAAAACGTCGTATCATGGCGCTTACGACGTTCTGTCATTAGACACGCGATATTATTTACTAAAAAATAATCATTTCGTTTATCTGATCGTTTACATTTTTTCGTCCAATATTATCATAATGAACAAAAAAATTAAACCATTCCAAACACAATAAATTGATAATAGACAAATGATCGATTTACTTCGATGTCATACAAGTGCAACTGCAGGTAATAAAGACAATCATTTTTTTTTTTCAACCTATAAAAAGCTTTTACAACTTCGCTGAATTTCTGAACGATGTAGAGATTTTTTAAAAGCCTCTTTATTACATGCTGTAAGCATAGCCGGGGTTGTAAATGATAATTATCGTCAATCTAGTGTCTCGAGGAAGTCCTGATTATAATCGTAACCGCGTCGTCTGTGACATTAAAATGATTTTTCTATATTTTTTTTTGTTTATTAATTTTTTTTAGTCCACCCGTTTGCTCGATCACTGCGTTCTGTGTTTCCCTTCGGTTTACCGCTCGAAGGTTCGTGAAACGGTCTATCTTTTTTCTTTTTTTTTTTTTACTCTGGTCAATGGTAGGTTCGTTGATTTTAATGCCTAACCTCGCGAGTCCTTGAAATGCTATCTAGAAAATATTTCCTCTACGGTGATATTCAGCCCCGGGCGTTCTGTGTAAGCCAGCACGTCCTCAGCCTTCTTTTGCTCAATCAAACTGAAATTAGTTTCTGGCGATATGCGCGATATTTGAAGCTCTCGTCCAGTCAAAAGTCCCTCAGGCGATTGGAAATAATAATTCTTCAAAGTTATTAACCATACGCTTTTTTTTGTTCATATGCCTATAAATTTTCGAATACCCTGCGATTTTTTGTTTCTTCAACTTTTTTTTTCTTACGAAGAGAGACACACTAATTATTCGCTTTTTTTTTTGTCTTTAGAATTACTTCTTCTTCTTTTTTTTTTCAACGACGACATTCGTATACGCTGGTCTTTTATTAGCGGTTGTGGGAGATTTATTTCACAAGAAAATATTCGGGCTTATTCACGGTCGTAAGATTTATACATTATATAGAAGCGAGATGGTTGATAATTGTATTAAAATTTCGTTGAAGTAATTTCGCGTGATGCTATTATTTCTCCCGAGGGGACGAACAATCTTATTTATCATTCCCGGTGATAATCTATAGCTATTATACGTTGTAAAAAAGTTAATTTGCAGACGCTAACGACCAGGTGAGCGTGATCTTTTTCCCAGAGATCTTAGCATTGTCGTAAAAGTCGACGTAAATTCTTAGACCGAAATTAAGAATCCACCGTTGTTAACTATAATACCGGCAACGCCAAACCTGGTTGCCGGAAGGATAAACTATTCAAAAAATCAACTGCGGTTACTTTTTATAGTCCTAAATTTCTGTCAGTTTATTATCAGTACACGCCTAATACGTGCTGCTGGTTTATAGATTTTATCATTCTTTTCTGCTTCTTCTTTTTTTTTTTGTTTTACACCTGAGTAGAGCCGTAAAATGTCTATCGCGAATCGGTTTTCTTTCATTGACGACTATTTTACTACTATGGTAAATTAATAGACAGGTGTAACTCTTGATATTCGTCAAGGGAAATAATTCTCTAAATTTTACAAAGGTATTAAACTTTTTGCCATAATCGATTCGTCGGTTGTCTTTTCATTACCGCATTCAAATATAGTGTCATTGCAGGTTAATTTAAGTATAAAGGTAATTAATTTTTATCTTCAACGAATATATTATCGATAAAATGAGATTAGAATTCTTTGAAAAAAAAAAACATCTGGTCTCATCTCTCGGTCTCGTCTCAGGCTATTATGCAGACGCTGTTGAATCACTGAATAGTCTATTAGAAAAAATTAATGTAAATTGGTGAGGCGGTAATCGGTTGAGAAATCAAAAGAATTCTAATCGATTTTCAGTAAGTTTTTAAAAACTTTCAACGATTAGAGGACAGCGTCTCAAACACACATATGTGCATACAAAGTTACAGAAATTACGGAAGAAATTTTTTTTTTTTTTTAAACCACTAATGTATTACTGGATGCACCGTGTGCAGGGTTTATCTTGAGCCAGCGTAGCTGCCCCTAATCAGGGCTGACCTATTACGTACTTTGAATATCTACCACGATTTAGAAAGCATTTTGCGTCACCATCGTCGTAGAGTCATTTCTCGATGGTACCTAAATATTTTAATATCTCTACAAATCGTTTGAGGATTGTCTTTTAAATGTTTTTTTTTTTTTTTTTTTTTTAATCTTTCTCAACAACGTCTATCAGTGAATTCACGTCCGTGTGAAATTATTTCTTCTCGATATCGCAGCATAAATAAAAGTATTAATTATCAATCAGTGACAAATCAGTTTTCATGTAGAATGTGTTCGGTTTTTTTTTTCATTTTTTTTTTTTTTTTTCCGTCTGGCACACACTTTTGATTCTCACGCGCGCTGTATATACATACATGTGATGGAATAAATTTGAATCATAAATTAAAGTGGATTCACCTCTCGGGATTCACGATTTTTGCCTCCGTTATACAGGCTTATGATCGCGGTTGATTAATTCTTCTACAACTTGCCAAACTGAATTTTATTTTTTTGTATATATATATATATATATATATTTTTCACCAAATGATTACGTAATTCTAAAGCAATCTCTCACACTTTGCGAGCGGACCATCCTGTGGCGATTATTCATTATCATTGTTATTATTTCCTTTTTTATTCACTTATAATTTTCATTTTTAATTCTATTGTGCCAAAGCTGCAGGCGTTGTAATATCTTTGTATGCGAAGGTGAGCTTCGGTCGGAGCCACATAATTCTATGTACATACATGACACGTTCAACTCTGTAATTAAACGATTCTGATACATTGTTCGGCAGCGTAAGGCTCGTGGCTATACGTACCGTGAAAGGTAATCGCCGTTCTGCCAGCCACCGGTAAACCTTACTTTGATTTACGGTTCTGTTTGTTACTACAAAATTATCATTGAACCGAGTGGCTCCCAAAATCGATCTTCCGTACAGATACGTTGTACATGTCTGTACTGAAAACGATGTCAGGAATTTTACCAATAATTATCGGTCCGCACAATAAAGACGTCAGACTAAAAAGACTGATACAATTTATGATTCTTCAATTTTTAACCGTTCAATTTTTTACTAGAGAAAATTTCGTACAATTTCTCGCGACTTGGAACAACCGTAGTACGTATAACAATTTCGCCAAACTAATTTCTACATGATTAAAAAAATTGTATTGTGTAAATTTTTTGCTCATTTTAACACTTGTCGTTCACCCCACTGACCCCTTGGTGGATAATCATTGAATTCAGTCGAAAAACAAAATTAATGGGAATGAACACAACTTGAGGAAAAGTGAAGTGGGAACAAATTGATTAAACTTTGAAGCAGGATCTTTCAGTATATTTTCTGGATCGTCTGTATATTGTATCGAATGAAACAAGTGCCTAATGATTAGGTAATCCAATAGAAAATAATTACAAGAATTTGAGTCGATTGTGGGGTATGGAAATATATTTTATATCACTCCGTGCGTGAAGTGCGACTTTAAGCACGCGAGCGTGCGTATAATCGGACTTCACCCACGTTTGTGATATAAAATTTGGTTCGATACATGTGCAAAAGTCGTTTTTCCACTCGTGAGATTGTCACCCTCGCTTTGCTCGGGCGACAAACCTCCCACTCGTGCGAAAACAGACCTTTTGCACTAGTATCGTAATATACTATTTCCGCACGGCGTGCGTAAAGTTCGATTTTACGCACGCAAGCGTGCGTGTAAACGGACTTTACGTGCGTTTGTGATGAAAAATGTTGTTCGATACATGTGCGAAAGTTGTTTTTCGACTCGTGAGATTGTCACCCGAGCAAAGCGACAAACCTCCCACTCGTTTCAAAACAAACCTTTCGCACTTGTATCGAAATATACTATTTTTGTACAAGAGCTTCATCTTACACGTAGATCCTTTTGATTCTTTACAGGGTCTGGACAGCAGTGGGAGACCGGCATTCGTGCTCTATTTTCGGGTCCAGTACTACGTGGACACGCCGTTACTTTTGAGGTGAGTATTTCCGTCGCTGTCTTGACTTCAAGTTCTCAAATTTCTTTTCTGCCTCAATATCAAAGAAGAGCTTGCAGGCTCAAAGAAGAAATATAGAGGGAAAAAATAAACTCTGTAAAGAATTCATCGTTGTTCGAGTTCAGCCCGAAGGCGCAATACACGGCAAGTTGCGTCTATAATCGTTCTGTAATTTATGGTGCGCACATAATCAACGCTCCTCGAGGTTATTAGGTGTCTCTGTGATTTTATTGCATTCCTATGCGTATATATATATATAATATACATTCACCATAATACGAGATTGCTCGAACGATGCTGATGCTCGTGCGTTACTAACTTACTTTTGACGAAATGCGTGCTTCAAGTCCTTGAGCTGCGTCGTCCGACCTTAACGATAATAATTTTACGTGTCTGGAGGCGTTCGTTGGTAGGCAGGGTTATACCATACCCCAATATACCTACCTATGTTCGAAACTTGAATTCGTTTCTTTTTTTTTATTTTTTTATTTTTTTGAATTCTCATCTTTTTTTTCATCGCTATACGGGATACGCAGCTGTGCCTCTAATAGGCACAAGGCAGATATTTCAATAGACTTTTTTTGTAAGAATATTTTTTGTTCAAATCTTCTCTTCCTATTCATTGGTCGATCGCGAGTCGAGCCGGCCACCGTGCGTAGCACGGCTCCCGTGATCCCTTAGGCATTTTGGACCGCTTGGTTAATTGGTCCAATTAATTGCCGGTTGAAATATTCCTCGGTGCCACTGTGGGCGATTTGTTACATACGATACCTTACGAAACTCGCGCTGCCTCGCAGCGTACGGCTATATAGCATATTTTCAATATTTTTGTCCCCCTTTTTTTTGTAAAAAGTAAATAAATAATAATAAGCGGCGTCGTACCACGATTAGAAGCGAAGGCAAGAGTTGGATCATGTACCGTGGATACATGCCACTGAGGTAGCCGAACAACCTACAAGTGTTTGACTGATGCCCTGATAATTAGAAATTATTACGTACCGCGTGATAAATAGACTGTCTGCGCTAATAATGGCACATTTCTACCTCGGTTATTATAACGATTAGGGATTACCATCAACTCGAAACAAGGTGATTCAAATTTTGTATGTGTATATGATTCAAGATATATATTATATATACATTCTTTGATAACATACGACTTCCTATATAATTTATACGCTATGAAAAAAATTACACATCTGCAATTATTGTATTTATCAGATACATTTTTATCATTTTCACGTACGTTTATCAATGTCTAAATTCTTCTTTTACGGCACAAGCATTGAAAAGCTACTTTTTACGGCACAGGCATTAAAAAGTCAATTTTTGACGCCTGTTTTCGGTCCGGCAAGTGGCACTTTATACCGCTAAGTTCAATGTTGCGGTATAAAGTCTTTATTCCGCAACTTTGATGCGCAGTTCGAAGTTTTCGCACTTTACAAGGCTCGCCTTCGGCTCACCAGGTAAAACCGACGGCTCGTACGAAAAACATAACCTCGCCGAATAAACAGTTACTTTCTGCGCATGCCACATAAATATCTATTTTCCGGCACAGGCATGAACAAGTCACTTTTTGACGCCTGTTTTTGGTCCGTAAAGTGGCACTTTTTCGGCCCGCCATAAGAAACGCCACTGCACGGACCTCAACTGGCGTCAAAGTGACTCTTCATGCCTTTGCCGGAAAAAATATCGTATGGGGCGTGCCCGTACAGTAACTGTTCGGCGAGGTTATGTTTTTCGTACTCTCCGTTGGCTTTACCTTAGGCTCGCCTTCGGCTCGCCAGATAAAACCACCGGCTCGTCCTTGCCCGAAAACAGTTACTTTACGGGCATGCCACATAATATACTAATTCTGACGCCTGTTTTCGATACTCTTTATACTGCAACTGAAAGTGTGTGTATGTGTGTGTGTTTTTTTTTTAACAGGTGCTCATACGAAAAACATAATCTTGCCAAATAAACAGTCACTTTACGCGCATGCCACGTAAATAGCTATTATTCTATTCGCAATGCAAAACGTCCAATTTTCGACTTTATCGTTTCGAGATGGGATCCGCAGCGGCTTGGTGCGAGCCTATTCCTATGTGTAGGTACACCTGTAGCATAGTCGGATATGGATACATTGCGAAATATAGTAGAAAAAAATGAGTCTGTACAGTGTACAGATATCCTTGCGCGTATAAATTAATATTTCTTACTATTTCTTTTATTCCTTTTCATTTGATGAATTGACCTCATGTCGTCTTTGGTATCCGTGCATAAATACCTGCAGACAGCTGCTGCGTCAAACATTGAATTACAATCGTTACGGAGATTGACTCTTCGGTCTTTTTTTTCTTTTTCTTTTTTTTTTAATTTGCCTTCTTTCATTAAATTCTGGTTTCTTATTATATACAGTTGCTACGTTTTAGGGGGCGTACGTAAATTACGTGAGGCGATTTTGGCGATTTTTGACCCCCCCCCCCAATCTCACGTGAGATTTTTCAAAATGTGTATTTTTAGTGTCAATAGGTTAATCTTTGCTTGATCGCGTTGGATTTATTGTTAAAAAAAAAACATAATTTGATAATTAATTTAACCCAGTTTTCTTGCAATTTTACACTGTTATCTTGCAAAAAAAATAAAAAAATTACGTGATATTTGCCGAGATTCGGCTCGACCCCCTCCCACCCTAAACGCCTCACGTAATTCATGGAGGCTTCCTTATTCCTTATTACATTTTTTTAATCTAATCGAATAAGCGATACCAACAAACAGCGTGTGCCAAAATGTATTTTCATATTCATACAGCTGATGTGTTGTTCGCTTCTCAACGTCTACATTTAACATCGTTTCTAACCCGGAAAAAACGCAGACTATCAAAAAATGTGAATCATCTCAATCAGCTGATAAGGCTGCTGGTATACTGCAGATTGAATTTGAATCGTTGCACGATGATGCAGTGAATATAAGGTCAGAGATGACTCCACGACTCTCCGCAGGATCAAGATAGAATAAAAAATTTTTTTTTAAATCTCAGGGTTTTGTCAGTTTTTGAGGATGAGGCAAGTTTGAACTGTGACTGTCTCATCATCTTCATTACTTTGCATCAAGGGTATTTCTCTGTTGATACACATAATTGGGAAATTCTAGTCTCGCGAAAAGAAACGAAAGTACAATTGTATCGTATATTGTTTCAAGGACAAAAAAAGAAGCGATCGATGTTACGCAACGAAATGATTTTTCAGAATAACCCGTGTGGCTAACCACACGACTTTGCAAGCTATAGCGTATGGAAATACGCAGTCGAACACCGGCTAATTCCTGTACCTACACGTACCTGTAGAATATGAAATGAAACAACTGAAACACATTCCAGTGCAGAATAACAACTGTCTGCGTCCAGACTCGCTCAAAACCACAAATTCGATATACAGGGTGAGCTATCTCCGGGTCTAAACGAGGGAGGGGCTTGATGCTCCGCCCCTTGGCGTAGCACAAACTTCGAAAGTCGACAATGCCTCACTCGACCAGACCAAGTACCGACGGGTTGACTTCAACTTAAAATTTTGATAGCAGTTTGTGATACGCCAAGGGGCGAAGCATCAGCAGTAATAAGCCTCTCCCTCGTTCAGACCCGGGGATAACTCACCCTGTATATAGAGTATAAGGTTTTCCTATAGCCGCAAACCAAAACCCAAATCGATCAACCGTCTATTTCGTATTCGACGATATAAGATAATCTAAATATGAGCTAAACTTACCCCGATAAGAAGGAAATATATGGGTATATATTTTAACAAAAAATCTCCGATATTGACAGAGAATTTTTCTTCAGCCTCGATCTGAAAAAAAGTTACAAATTTTAAAGACACAGAGGATAAGTTTTTCGACTTACCGCAGATACTGATCAAGTCTAGTTTAGTTTAGCTGTGTTTCTAATCGATATAGTCTTGATCGCGATTTCCGAACGATCGTCTAATCATTTCCAACGCTTGTTTCGTCCAGCGATGAGACGACCCGGCATCACTACTACCTGCAGCTACGAGATAACGTCGTACGACATGGCGGTGGGGTTGAGAGCCTGCACCCGCACCACCCTCTGCACAAGCCTGGGGTGGTCGCGCCCTTACTCGCCCTTGCTGGGCTCGCTCTTCAGGCCGACCTGGGTGACTACTCGGATGAACGACACAGACCACACGCCGGTTCGGTCGGTTACTGTAAATCTACCGACTACCTACCGCCACACGTGAGTCGCATTTATCGTTTTCACCAGACGGATCGATCGCTCTGTCGTTTTATCATCGCCGATTCATTTTCAGGTTTCTTATAATATTTTGTTTCCGATAAAGAATCAAGAACGTTATCAAATTACACGTTACATACCTTCAGCGATTTGTCACGCGGAATAACTGCAACCGGCGCGGTTTCGTTTTCAACCGCGACTGATTCTACGGTAAAAACGTGTTCGGTCGCTTCCGCGTGTGTGATTTGTAGAACGTAGCTAACAGCAGGTGCTGCCTCCTGAACACACGCCGCTGAAACAATCGATTCATACAATACGCGCGGGGAATATTTGAATACGTTTCAAAAAACTTTTTAGCAGTCATAGTTCGATATTCAATTTTGTAAATAACTGAAGATCTTTTTCGATGCGGAAGATCAAATCGAGTCAGATAATAAAATAACTCAAGATCTGACTAACGATGATTTTTTTCCTTGATTCAATTTATCAAATATTTTTTATCAATTCGAACAAATTGACGATAATTTTTGTTCGCTCGAAACAATTCAAATCAAATTTTCTTAGTCTAAACAAAATCTTATCCGATATTTGGTTGCAGAACAGAGTCAAGATGATATAAGTAGAGATTGAGATGAAAATCGAAATTGTCTTTGCTACTCCAGTTAATTCTCAATAATTCAATTGATTTTAAGTAGTTCACTTTATCTCCGTTAATTAATAAGTTAATAAGATATAATTTCACCCGTTCTTAATAAATTACAAAGAAAAGAAAAACCGATTTTTCTCGACAATTTTATTCTTATTTATTGCGGCTATTCATTGCCGCAATATTTTTTAAAGTCCTACCGATCGTAACGTCTTAACAATTCGGAAGGTATGATTTCAATAAAATTTTGACTGTTGTTGATCGATCGCAGATGTGTATCGAGCAGAATATACTCGGTGTGCTCGGAGCCCAGCACCGTGACAATCGGGGCTTATCGCGGGAGGAAGCAGAGCTGCAGTACATCCGGGAGGCGGTGCTCCTGGAAGCGCCGCTCAACGCGCACTTGTACCGACTCAGAAAGAGTAAAAATGAAGCAGGACCAGGACGTATCCTCCTCGCAATATGTGCTCGGGGAGTCAGAGTTTACACCGAAGAAGAGACGCCCAGAGTATTCGCCTGGAACAATATCGGCAAACTATGCTTCGACGTGAGTCCGTGGACGATAATAATTAATTTTTCCTTTTTTTCAGACCTTTTTTATGATTCCAACTCATTATTTTCATCCTTGAAATTATTTCAGCGTAAAAAGTTTGAAATCCGGGCTGTCGATCAACCGGATAAACTCACCTTGTACAGCGGATGCGACGACAAGAGTAAACTACTCTTGGGACTGTGCCGAGACACGCATCAATTTTCCATGGCTATAGCACCGCGGTTGAGCGAGGCGAGACGTCGCGAGGAAGAAGGTAACATCATTGTCATATAATCAACTGTGTTCAACAATTTTTAAGTAATCTCATAGTATTCAGAATCTGTGATTGTAATTTCACACTACGTTGCTAGAGGATATTGGCTCAGAATTCGGATGAAATCATTATTATCATTGTCATTATTATCGAAATAACGAGAGTTTTCCCAGACTTTGATTGTAATTTTATTTGTTATTTCAGAGCGTAAAGTGTTGAGAGATTGTTACATGTATCCGGCGAGATGCAAGCTCAGTCTGGCCGCACGAGGGGCTCGCGGTGATCAACGAATTTCTGTAATTTCAAGTACCTCTTCTAACACAACATCAGGCATAGTCAGTGATCGGGTACACAGCGAAGATGAACCAGACACTGCCCCAGCTTCAACAGAGTGCCTACCTCGGCTCATTGAATATCCAAATAATTCTCAAGCTCAACCAGTCACAAATGGCACCAATGGTGACGAACATTCAAGACCATCTTCTCCTGCGTCCACTATCGATGGTAAGAACGCAGAAATGATCATCAACTGAATAAAATTCGGCGAAATAGTCACTAAACAAATGAAATGCGTTAATTATTTTGACTAATTTCGTAAAATTTCCTGTTCAGAAGTGGATAACATCGATACAGCTCCGTCATCCGTTGCCCAACGGCTCGTATCAACCGCCGCTGGAGCAACGACAGAAGGATCTCAATGCAGCAGCAACTGCAGTACAGTTGTTATCGTGAACGTTTCAGCCGGAGGTCCACCTCAAATTCGTCGAGCATCGGCAACGTCTAGCTTGGAACTTGGCTACTCTCACACTGCACAAAATTCGGCAGTATCGTCAGAGGCTGCCAGTTTTCCGGGCGCTATTTACGACAGGTGTAGAAAAGCTGTAAAATATGCAGGTGGGTTTCAGCTTGCCTCAAAACGTTCCTTTATTCAAGCCCGTTATTGAACGTCTTCAATTCCAATTAATCATCCTTAGCAAGTGATCTAATTTTCTCTATTTCAATTTCCACCAGGAACCGACATTGCGAGCGAAACGAGCGGCGTCTATACCCTCAGGAGTAGCGAGATGCAGGACGAACGTAGCACAGACGTTTACTCACCGACCGGGAACCCTAACGCGTCTTCAACTGCGAGTGACGTCTGTGCTCTGAGTTCGGTTCCGTCGACCACAGACGAGGCTTCGGTAACTTCTGGCTTCTATACAATCCACAGCGGGTTGAGGTCAGAGACTAGCGGGGTTTACACAGAGGATGTAAACACGGAAGACCAGGAGCCAATTTATAGCATTTGCAAGGGAGATGATCAGGTGGAAAACAGGAATACAGGGATCGGTGAAACTCTGCTCGAACAACAGCTCGAAGATCCTAGGTCGAGAAGCAACAGCATTCTCAGCGCGGGTAGCTTTAGAGGAGACGGAAGCGACCCTTCGGACGTAGGTCCACTTCTCTCAGCTGACGAACTATCAGATTTAATCGTCGGCAGGTATCCGCCTAGGAAGACCGTAAGCAATTCCATGGACTCTGACTGCGACTACGTCACGCTTCCACCTCCGCCTCCTCCGCCGAGGACAGACAGCGACAGACAGCTTCCTCCCCCTCCGCCATACCCAGTCAATGGCGATTACGCGACTATAAAATCTCCCATGAGCGAGGCTTCCATCGAGAGAGAACCACCACCGCCACCTCCGTACAACGCTGTCAGAGGAGACTTTGTTCCCCTGCCTCCCAGGAGGTCAGAGCCTCCTCCACCGCCACCCTACACGGCGTCTAGGGAAAGGATCCAAATTCCTCCACCTACTCCGCCTAGAAATGACGCGGTTACTCCCAGAGAGCCGCCACCTCCACCTCCGTATCCGGAAATTTCTGAGCACCAGGAAGCTGTTTCTACTTTGTACCCTGGATCGAGCGATCAGAATAGCCCGAAGATTGGAACTGGGAAGAATTACAGCAACTCTAGCAGAAGCAATGTCGCTTCAACTTCTTCTCCGAACTACTCTGGCGTCACAACCAGCGCTGTCCAAACTACTGCCCCTAAACCACCGCCTAGAATACAACCGCCAACTTATCCCGGGGACAAGATGAAACCCACTCCTGTTCACGCGCCGGTCGCTGCTCTGGTTGTCGGACCCAATAATTATTTGGATGTTCACGCTTCGAGAGGAGGACCTGTGCTACTGCCTTACTTAGCTCCGCCACCTCCTCCTGCTACTCATCCTAGACAACCTCCTCCACCACCTCCGAGCTTAGCTACAGTTTACACGAGCCAGGTGGCAAGATCGCAGATCGAACAGTATAAACAGCAGCTATATTCTGACGTCGATTTCGTTATGTTTCCACTAAAGGATCCCGCCGTTTCTAAACAAGAGTACATCGACGCTAAACAGGGATCCCTGATTGCAGCTATGGCGGCTTATCCTCCACCACCTTATCCCACTTTCAACAGTAAATCGTCGGTTGTTTATCGAAGTACACCGTATTTGCCAGGATCTTCATTTTCCTCACCATCCAAGTATGCTTCCAATCAAAATTTAAGCATCGGAGATTCTTCCGGTGGTAATTACGTGATACACAGTAATATTAGCAGTCACTATGCCGCGAGTACAAGCTCGTTGTACAGCGGCGCTACTTGCTCTTCCGGAGGAAGTCACAGCCTACGCAGAGAACCACCTGCTCCTACACATCCCCATACTTTGCACGGATTTTCGCGGACTAGAAGCGACGACAATATCTTGAAGAGCTTCGATGCTTCGCTCAACACCAGGGTCCAGTCTCCGTCTCAGCCCAAACATCGGAGATTACCACCACCCCCGCCTCCACCTCCTTATGAAATTCAGGTAAAGACCTGATATTTTCTAATTTCTGTGTTTTCTGATTTCAATTCGGAGAAATGTTGATGAAAACTAATTATGAACGATGATTTCACATTTCAGACTTTGGAAAAAAGTCAACCGCTTCCATCTACCTCCGCATCGTCGGTTAATACGACGAAGATAAACAGTGGTATCACCACAACGTCAGGCAGGGATGATGGAAAGGAGGATGGGATGCTGGACATACGAACGCTGCGTGAAAAAAGTCGAAATCTTGACTTGCCCCTGATTTCGGCGCTATGTAACGATCGTTACTTGTTGAAACAAACCAAAGCGTTTGTATTGCCCAAGCATCCGACTGAATCTACATCTGTATCTACTTCAAAGACAAGTTCCAGGAGCAACGGAGGAACTTCGAGTAGAAACAAATACCCAGTGAGCGGCTTATCCACCACGCAGATCTCCAAACCTCCTAGGAAACCCTCAACTAGTACTCACAGGCATCCTGGAGAAAGTACGGTGATGAATAACGCATATAAATTATTAGCCACTCCTGGACCGTCTCCTGCTAAAAAGGATCCTACGAGAGCCTCGCACTCATAGTATCTCTTTGGATAACGATTCTCATTTAGTCGTTACAACTTCTTAGTACTTGATAATACTGTTGTTCATTATGCCTCAAGCTTCAAAATGCGAATAGCTGGAAACCTTGAAGCTTGTGTGAGTTTCTTCCAAGCAGAGATTAAATCTTATTATTCATCGTAAACAATAGACTATGGTACTTATTGTGCTGGTGCTTGCTTTGTTTGTTCCGTGTCACAAGTTTAGCTATCCAACATGCCTCGATTCTGTATCCGTATAAACATTGAAATTACTTAAAGACCGAGTATTTTCAAAGGTATATTAGGTATAGATAAGAGGAATCTTTTCCAGGCGTATGTCTATGTGTAGGTATATTATACTTATTACTTATTTTGAAAATTTTAATACAGGAGCAGTTATAGTTTTAAGATGACTGGAACGAGGCTTAAATCGCGGTCTGAGCTATCGCTATTCTGGGAGCTTGAACATTGTACTGATACCGCGAGATCAGGAAAAGAACATACAAGAATCAGTTTGAACAGTTTAATATTATAATGCTGTCAAGCGTAGTTACATTACGCCATAAATTATCCAAGAAGTTGAAAAATATTCTTCTTGTATATTATACGGTGGTTAAAACACGTTGTAACATTTAGTAGGTATAATAGTATTAGGTATAGATAATGTTTTATATTATTAGTGAGAGAAACGTATGAGAAAATTAAGAATAGCCTTCTTTTTTACACGCAATCTTTGTTTATAATTATTTTTATTTTATTGTATACAATTTTTGTAATATACAATTAGAATCTAAAGTTTTCTTATAATTTTAAGTGAAAGGAGCACGTGCCTCGCAAAGACTATAACATCAATAATGAAGCTACATTATGATGTTCAATTGAAGAATCGAGGAATTCATTGATATTCCTATTAAAGAAATTACTTTATGTTACACGTTGGAAACCGATCCTTTAAGATCCTTGATTTTTCAATGTTATTCACACTAATTTTTCATATAATATCCGACTAGACATGGTAACAACATATTTGTGCCAAAACGAAAATAAAATTTGTTATTAATCGCAAGAATAAGGGGAGATTGTTATAAGGCGCGGTTTAACGTACTGAAAATTAATCAGACTTCGTTTTTACACGTTTTGATAGAAAGATCGCGGATGATGAATCACATAGCTAGGAGGTATTATCAATCTAATGATATTAAACAATATTTTCGTTTCTAATAATTTTCATATTCCGTGCTTCTTCAACTCAGGGTGCCATTTTTTTTTCTATCATACCCACATTATTTAGCCATGTTTCACTTCATAACTTTGATTTTATTATTGTAAAATGTAAAAATTTCGGACGGTCTTATTGTACACCGTGCAAAAGTCGTACAACTTCATTATTTTATTCCGATCAATTCTATATCGCAAATCATGTAATAAACTTCATACTTTTATCTCTTTCAAAAATTGGTAAAATGCAAGCTTATTATGAAGATTTATTTCACCTAAGACTGTATCTGTATTATTCAGAAATTTGAAAGTTGCAAAATTGCAATTACTTTTGGCCAGTCTCACATCCCGGTCGATTTAACGATCTAGAACTATTCATTCTTTCATTTAAACAAGCGACTAAAACATTCATTAGAATTCATTTGATTATTTTCGATAATAAGTGCCTTATTTTTTGACAATTAACGACAATTTTTTGACAAATAACGATATTTCAGATCATAATGACAAGCGTATTTTCATTGTTTGCTCAATTGCGTTTTTGTTCACGACGTGCAGTGGCAGAAAATTGCAAAAATCTTATAATTCACAAACTTACAGGTATATTATTTTGACCGATAAGGACATAACGATTGTACTTATTCAGAATTACACATCATATCATTGTTAGGGCACGTCAATAATTATATAAGTTACGTGCCGTTAAATGTGTTAATTCAGACAAATTGAACATTACTACAAAAATATTGAATGTAATATTTATTTTCGAAATGTATTTTTTCAATTTAATTATACACATTATATGATCGTATTGTTAGTTTATCAATTAAGAAATATTATGGTAACCTTTATAGTCTAATTTTACAGCGTATTATAATTGTAACGGTATTATTTTATACGTATGATTAGTAATGTTAATTAATAATGAATATTAAGAATAATAGCATACAATCCATTATTGTACATAGAATACGTGAATCCGTTGGATAAATTACTGCGGAATAGAAACATGTACCACGCGCCACCACATCTATATGAATAATAAATTTTTTTTAATGAAACGAAACTTATAATCTTCATAATTGTCCTGTCCATTTAGCTACAGAAAACTTTTTATGCCATGAAATAGGGGCGTTAAATTAGCAGAGCTTTTAACTTTACCGTTGCTGTAAATGTTACCGTTGTTATACCGTGTTCGTAGATTTTACACCCCAGGGAGTTGGAATATTGAACGCATTTGACAGACGGTGATTCAATAACGTTTAGTTCCATCGTTAATTCTAAATAGTGAAGGGGGTATTATTAAACTTGGGGTGGCTCCTGAGCCTCGATTTGGGGACCGCTAATTAGCTATAGGTACTATAGGACCTTGGCGATCCCTATAGTCTAGAAAAAAAACAACTGACAAATGACAAGGTTCGAGAAGCAACAATTAAATATCCGCGAAGCTGAGCTGGTACTAATTAAGAAAATGATCAAATTTATAAGGTAAAGAAATCAGCCTCTGTCAAAGTTTCAAGTTATAAAATGCTTCCCGTTATCGGATGCTATTGTTCCATTCGCGTATTAAACGGTAGCGCGTTTGCTGTCTGACCATATCGCGCCTTTTCCACTATCCGGCGCCGTCTGACCCGAGAGTCGCTTGCTCTACTTGCGCGGCGTCGTTGCCGATACCGTACTATATATTATCAGCGAAATAAGTACAGGATATTTGTTCCAATCATAGTATACTTGGTAATTTGAGAGAGAGAATTATTTTATAATTCATCCTCGTAAATGTGAGATTTTTAGTCCTTTTCCGATCTCGGAGAGAACTTTTGTGGATAATTAATAACTGTAGGTACTCTAATATTAACCCAATATTAATCTAATAATCTAATAATTTATAATTAAAATTATAGTAAATATAAGTAAATATAAGTAAATATAAGTAAGAATTTAAATTAATTAAAATAATAATAATTTAATAATATAATGTTGTTATTATGTTGGGGGTGACCGGGCGCTCAGTCCATGTGGACCATTGTGCCCGGGCCCTTATGGGCACCCTAAGCGGTAGGGAAGGACGTGAGGTCGGCTAGCTTGGCGAACCGAAGCAGTCTGCCCACGCCCATCTCCTCTATTTTCTCCTCGCCGGTGAAGTCGGTTCCCAGGGCCCGGCTCCGCGGGCCCAGGAGTCCGCCACACCGTGCGATCAGGTGTAGGGGAGTCTCTTGCTCCTCCCCGCATCTCGTGCAAAGGGACCCTACTCTGAGCCCCATGTGCACGAGGTGCCTTCCCGTGTACCAGTGACCGGTGATGAGTCCTATGATAGTCCTCAAGTCCGTCCTGTTCATCTTCATGAGCGTGGACCCCAACTGGTGGGATGGCCCTCGGAAGAGGGCCCTCGTGTGAGCCATGCCTGGTGTCTCGGTCCAGAGGTCGACGAAGCGACTCTCCGTCCTTGCTTTGGATAGGCTCCTTGTGAGCCCTGCTGTTATGCCCGTTAGGCAGTCCTCGTCGCATTCTCTGCGAGAGGCTCCTTCCCTGGCCAAGTTGTGCGCTAGCTCGTTGCCCCGGATGCCGCTGTGTCCCGGCACCCAGAGCAGCTTGACGTGGTTCGCACGCGCTAGCCTTGTCAGAAGTTCGACGCAGTCCCATACCAGCCCGGATCTTATGACGCAGGCGTCCAAGGAGCTGAGTGCGGCACGGCTGTCGCTGCATATGTAGATGTGCTTGCCTTTGTAGCCCCTCGTCAGGATGGACCTGACGCAGGCCTTTATGGCAAACACCTCAGCCTGCAGGACTGTGGCCGTGGGCCCCAGGGCTAGCGAGGTGCTCACCCTGGGTCCCTCGCACCAAATGCCGGCCCCAGTCCCAGTGTTCGTTTTGGAGCCGTCTGTGTACCAGACGAGTCCTTGTGGCGAGAGAATCCTGTCCCGGTCTGCTTCCCAGGACTCCCTGTCAGGGTAAGCCACATTGAAGTTGCGGCCGAATAGATATCTGTTGGGACACCGGTCCCCTCCTTGGGCCAGGGTTGCCAGGGGCACCCCCACCTCCCGGAGTAACACCGTGTGTCCCACGCCCGTTCTTCTCCAGAGTCCTAGGTACCATAGGCGTAGTGCTGCCCTCCAGGCCTCCTCTAGTATCGTGATATGCGGTGGCGGCAGGTTAAGCAGGGCTCCCATGGCAAGTCCGGGTGTGGTTCTGAGAGCCCCAGTTATGCCAAGCAGCGCCATCCTGTATATCCGATCGTATGTCCTCCGGAGTGTGACCTTGCCCATAGCAGGCCACCACACTAGGGAGGCGTATGATAGTTGGGGTAGCATGATGGCTGTGAATAGCCATCGGACCACCTTTCGTTGTAGTCCCCAGGTCTGGCCCACCATCCTTCTACAAGCCCAGTAAGTGGCCGTGGCCTTCTGTGCCTGCTTGTTGATGTGGGCCTTCCAAGTTAATTTGGTGTCCAGGGTGACTCCTAGGTAGCGCACCTCTGTGGATAGAGCCAGCCTCGATCCGAAGATCTCCACCGGTTCCAACGAGAGGTTGCGTTTCTTGGTGAAGAGCACCATTTCAGTTTTGCTGGGATTGATTCTCAGCGCCTGAGTGGTGCACCAGTTCTGTACGAGGACAAGAGCTCTCTGCATCTTGCCTCTCATGGTTGGTAGGTGGTCGCCCGCGACGATTAAAGCCACGTCGTCAGCATAGCCCACCGTTGTCACGCCCATCCCGTTGAGCTCCACCAGGAGCCCGTCTACGACTAGGGTCCACAGCAGGGGTGATAGCACACCTCCCTGCGGGCACCCCCTGCCGACGAGAGCCCTGGCCTTGGTGCCCCCGAGACTGGCGGTGACGACCCTGGTTTGCAGCATTTCCCTGATCCAGTCGACAACCGTGGCGTTGATGCCGAACCTGGAAGCCGCTCCACAGATCGCGTCGAAGGAGGTGTTATCAAACGCCCCCTCAACGTCCATGAACACGCAGAGTGCTGCTTTCTTGCGGAGAAGC